>CM035840.1:242374604-242516014 GCA_020510985.1 Pholidichthys leucotaenia
CAGAACCACGGGGCCAATTTGGCCTGAGTCCTGCCTGATTTTTTAGTCTCCTGCCTGTTCACCAGGTGCTTGCAGTCAAGACACTCCTCCGGCCAGACTCCAAGGCAGAACCCTGGTTTACCCCATACCCGGCGGGATGTCCTTGTTGTCACTTTTTTATGGGGATCTGCTGGACCACTCTTAGCCTGGACCTTCACCCAGGGCCAGGTTTCCTTAGGACACCCTAGCAGGCTCAAACTGCCCTGACAACATAGTTGCTGCACCATTAGGGCACACACACCGCTCCATCACGGTATGGTGGCGATCCACAGAGGACTAAATCATAGTACCGTCATCTCATTTTGACATTAATGAGCCCTGCTGGATTAGTTAAAGACTCCCAGCCAGAATGTCCAACTGGGCCCCACCACAGGTTCAATCTGGGCTGTCTTCTGTGTGCTACGGGTGTTGGTCCGCAGGTTCCATGTTGGCCCAATCTGTTTTTGCCCACATGGACTTTACCTGTGAAACAGGAAAGCAGGGAGCGTGTTTTCTTGCTTTAAACCCAGCTGGGCCTCACATGGGTTTAATATGGCGGAGCAGCTTTCAGTAATTTACCACAGGTAAAATAATGTGGAAAAATCGCACAAATTTAAAAGAAAAAAGTGAAAAATTACAAGAAAAAAGTCACAAATTTACATAGAAATCATAGCAAATTTATGAGAAAAAAATCACAAATTTACAAGAAAAAAGTAGAAAAAAATATGAGAATAAAGTGAAAATTTAAGAGAGAAAATTTGCAGATTTACATGGAAAAGAATGTAAAAATACTTGAAAGCATTACAAACTTACACGAAAAAATTAGCAAATTTACAAGAAAGAAGTTATAAATTTATGAGGAAATAAATTCAAAATCTATAAGAAAAAGGGGAAAAAATAGTAGCAAATTTACGAGAAAATAATGTGAAATAGTTAAACAGGTAAAGTCCAAGTGGGCAACAGTGATGCGCGGTCAGGGGAGGCAGGTGAGGCTGGAAAGCAGTCTGAGGCTGCGCAGTACCGTTTCCCCAACAAGAGGGGGTGTGCTTGAGCACCGTAAGCACAGTTTAATTTTTTTTTAATAAAGGAAGATAAGAACATTTTTTGACAAAGTCACAGCAATTTCAATGATCCGGATCACCACCAAAATTTAATCAGTTCTTCCTTGTACCATTTCCAACAACGCCTGAAAGTTTCATCGAAATCCGTCCAAAACTTTTTGAGTTATCTTGCTAACCAACAGACAGACAGACAGACAGACAAACAGACAGACAAACAGACAAACCCCGGCAAAAACATTACCTCCTTGGCGGAGGTAACCAGAAGGAAAAACAAATTTACTTAATTTCGTACAAGTAAATGTAAGACCATGCATGCATAGTAAACACTAATAGTAATTTGTAATAATGAGTGTAAATTGTGGAGCTGCAACACACAGGGGTGCAGCTTTCTGAACCACGATAATTTAATTATTCCTTGTCCAAAAACAAAGCATAATGGATTCTGTAGTCAAACAAGTTGGCTGTAAAATGAGGTAATACATTATACTTGTGTAACCGAGGGTCTCTGCACGTTGTCTCTACTCAGGAGAATTCTAAAATGAAAGCATGGACTTTCATTACTGCCTTTTCTGTGTGCTTCAATAAGAGGAAATTCAATAAAATACACTTGTTTTGTTAAAATTTTTTATCAAATGTGATTTGTAAATCTGACCCATAAAACATCAGCGGCTCACCGGAGATGAAACTCACGCACGTCACTGTGGGCAAACCCAGATGGTACACATAAGACAGCCCAGATTTAACCTTTGGGGGAGCCCACATGGACACACTGGCTAGGCTTGTTTTTCTTGGAGGTAAAAGGTTGAAAATAAAGAGTTAGGTGTGGATAAAAATTCAGAAAGGTCTCCCATAGTTGCAAAAAATCCCAAACAAAATCTCATGCATCCTTGCTTATTTGCATCCAGCAATCCCAATCCCTAAAATCAACAACGAGCAGATCAGTTACATTTTGTGAAATCACATGGTTTGGTTTTAAACTCACTCATGCATGCATAATCTCACAGAAATCTGACTCACAAAAAGTTATAATGCTGCTCCATGCTCACCCCAACCATATTTACAACCCACATCATAATGCAGACAGTGGCAGCACATGTTCACTCAGTCACACACATTAGACGCAAGGTGGGAGGAACAAGCAGTCAATATCATGCAGCGTTGGTATTAACGAGCATCACTTCAAGTACAGCCGTGAATCAACATCTGACCTTCACTAGCCCTGCTTTCAAAAGTAGCCTACAGTTGGTGTTTTGCTTCAGGCGGTCAGCTGCTCTACAGAAATTCGCTGAAAGAAACTGAGTGAACAGCATCAGAGTTGAGAGCTAGCTCCAAACTGACTCGCAGTATCAAGGATAAGGATGAGTTTGGAAGAAATTGGTCCAGCAGTGTAACTATGTAGGATGCAGTGGTAAAAAACATCAATCTGTGGTGTAGTATGCATTGACCTATTGGAGCTTAGTTTTTGTTTAATCTCAGGTTTCATTCCACATTACTGTCTCATAGATTTTGTCTTAATGTTCTGTCTGCTGAGGCTTCAGGCTCCTTTTCTTTGAAAACCTGTTGCTTCTTCTGTGACACATTTTTCATAGACGTTCCAACAGAAACAGTGATAAGTTGCAGGCAAACATACCAGCAAGTTGGTATTCTACAAATGGAATAATACAAAAGGAATGGTGTGATCATTTTAGGCAGCCATTGCTGAGTTCAATTGAAGCTAGAGTCACAAATATTCTTAGGAATGATGGGTTTGGAGGAATCTCCCAGTTCCTATGAATTCTGGAGTTCACAGACATTCGTGGAGGCGGGAATAGTTTCTTACAGCTGCCGTTAAATTTGCAAGAGCAACTTGAGGCATTCTTGAGAAATGAAGTGCTTTTCTGTTGTACGATGGCCCTAGAGTTCTTACGTTCTTCGTAAGGGTGCCTTGGGATTTTCTTACAGCATGGTGGCAGAGTGGTTAGCACTTTGGCAGCACAGCAACTCACCCTTGGCCAGGGAATCCTGGGTTCGATCCCAGCCCCCGACCAACAGTGATCTGTGTGGAGTTTGCATGTTCTCCCCGTGTCTGCGTGGGTTTACTCTGGAATTTCTCCAGTTTCCTCCCACATCCCAAAAACATGCAAGTTAGGTTAACTGGCATCAAACAACTGGGGATTTTAAATTGTCCTTAGGTGTGACTTTGAGAGTGAATGGTTGTCTGTCTCTCTGTGTTGGCCCTGCGATGGACTGGTGATCTGTCCAGGGTGGACCCTGCCTCTCGCCCAAAGATGCTGGGATAGGCTCCAGCCCCCCCGCGACCCTAAAAGGATTAAGCGGAAGAAGATGGATGGATGGATGGATGGATACTTACTGCCATCTTATGAAAATTTTTTGTGCAACTCACAGCACTCTCAAATCATTGGTAGGAAGATCTTATGGCTTTCAGCACATGTTGTCGGCACAAATGCAACATGAATGAAGTACTGCTGCCTGATGAGCACCTCACTACCGCCTCACGCATGCTGTATGAATCTCCTTAAGAAAGGGGATTCCTACGGTGTTTCCGATGACTGTTCTAAGGGGCTATCAAGAAAAACTTAAGGTCTCCAACTGGTTCATTTTGTCTTCTTACTGATAAGAAGTGATTTGGGACTCTTTCCTCCAGAGACAATCACATGGTGGTGGGCATGACCGACCTGGCAGATCTGTCAAATCTGTCAGGTCGGTCATGCCTAAGAAAAGGATAAACAGCTGATGTGACACGTCAAAGATGTCAGATGACACTTTCTGAAGAAGACTGCAGGTGACAGTCAAAACATGTCAGAGGTATGAAATATGTCTTTGCTTTTTCTTAATAGAAGAACAAGATCAGTTTTAACAACTAAAGGGTGTCCTCAATAATAATAATAATAATAATAATAATAATAATAATAATAATAATAATAATAATAATGCATCAGAATCATATAGCACTTTTCAGGAACACTCAAAGACACTTTACAATCAATACATCATTCAATACATTCAATACATCAATACATCAAGATGTTGGGATAGGCTCCAGCCCCCCCGCGACCCTAAAAGGATTAAGCGGAAGAAGATGGATGGATGGATACTTACTGCCATCTTATGAAAATTTTTTGTGCAACTCACAGCACTCTCAAATCATTGGTAGGAAGATCTTATGACTTTCAGCACATGTTGTCGGCACAAATGTAACATGAATGAAGTACTGCTGCCTGATGAGCACCTCACTACCGCCTCACGCATGCTGTATGAATCTCCTTAAGAAAGGGGATTCCTTTGAGGTTTGCTGTCCCAAAAAGCAAAACCCAGCGCTACAAAAACAGCTTTGTCCCTGCTGCTGTCAAAGAGTTGAACAAGCTATAAAAATTATATTGTACATATTTTATATTTACCTATTTTGTAAGATGTGTGCCTGTGTTTGTGTCTATGTTGAATGTAATTAGTGGCTTGTAAATATGGATGTCACCATACTGCAAAAAAAAATCTACCTACGGGTACAAATAAAGTAACCTGAACCTGAACCTGAACCTCATTCATTCACTCCACAGACAGACAATGATAATGGTAAACTACTACTGTAGCCACAGCTGCCCTGGGGCAGACTGACGGAAACGTGGCTGCCAAACATTTATAGACATTCATATGCAGTGTCACAGACACTGGAGACAAGGTGGGTAAAGTGTCTTGCCCAGTGATACAATGGCAGAATGGCTGGGGAGAGCGGGATTTAAACCACCAACTCTCTGGTTGTTGAACCATCTGCTCTACCTCCTGAGACACTGCTGCCCGAAGAATAACTTAAGGTGTTCTTGATGCAGTTATGACCAGCATCTTGCGTAATTCTCATGTTGTTCCTATGGCTGCCCTAGGATGAGGGGTTTTTGTGGGGCATTCTATGAATGTGGGGTGTTCATCGAAATCTTGGACCATCAACCTGGTCATGAACTTATGAATGGTCAATGAACGCTGGATTCTCCAACAGCCGCCTTAAGAAGTGCCGTACGAAATAGTCCAAAAGTTGTTCGTCCGGTGTTTGATTTTTTTTTTTTTTTATTTTGTATAGTTTATTGATCCCCAGAGGGGAAATTGAGGGCATCCACTTGAATGGATGAAGCAGCCACGGTACGGCGCTATCCCTTGACCATTCACACACACATTCACACCTAGGGCCACTTTAGAGTCTCCAATTAACCTAACCTGCATGTTTTTGGCCTGTGGGAGGAAACCGGAGAAATCCTGGAGTAAACCCAAGCAGACACGGGGAGAACATGCAAACTCCACACAGATCACTGTTGGTCAGGGGCTGGGATCGAACCAGGGATCCCATGGCCAAGGGTGAGTTGCTGTGCTGGTGCAATGCTAATCACTGCACCACCGCATCGCCTGTTTGCAGCCCTTCATAAGGGAATTTGTGACTGTAGTGTAAATTAATTTATAGGTCACCACTTCACCACATCAGTCACCTCAAGGTTTTAAAAATTATAAGGTAAAGACTAAACCGTACAGTGGGAAGAGATCTCAGCATGAGGTGATCACAGACAAATTTCATTTTATTGGAAAAAGAATCAACTTCCAACAGAACCAGGGTCTGGGAAGAGGAGAATTTAGAGAGAACAACAACATATAAGACAAAACAACCTAAAGGAATGAAAAGACAAACTCTAATCCATCCATCCATCCATCCATCTTCTTCCGCTTAATCCTTTTCAGGTTTCGGGGAAGCTGGAGCCTATCCCAGCATCTTTGGGGGAAAGGCAGGGTCCACCCTGGACAGATCACCAGTCCATCACAGGGCCAACACAGAGAGACAGACAACCATTCACTCTCACAGTCAGACCTAAGGACAATTTAGAATCCCCAGTTTGATGCCAATTAACCTAACCTGCATGTTTTTTGCCTGTGGGATGAAACCGGAGAAATCCCAGAGTAAACCCACGCAGACACGGGGAGAACATGCAAACTCCACACAGATCACTGTTGGTCGGGGGCTGGGATCGAACCCAGGATCCCCCGGCCAAGGGTGAGTTGCTGTGCTGGTGCAGTGCTAACCACTCCACCACCGCGCTAATGTCCCGCTAGATTTTCATTTTAATATATAAAAGGAGAAGATAGCACTTCAGCGGGATATCACCAGCATTGCAAAGGCAAAATCTTTAAAAATGAATGACAAATATACAATGATTACTGTGGATAAAATGGCATACAGTAAGCAGCTCACCTTTTCCAAGCACCAACGCTTTATAGAAGTGTAAGATATTAAATTATGTACGAGGCCTCTTGATTGTTAATGTTAATAATGTTAATGTTAATAATCTCATAACCTCATAAAATCTAACTTTATACAAAATAAACTATGAATACCTGAGTGAAAGCTGTTTAATCAAAGAAATGGGAATTAGTCTAATGTTCTCATTAAAATATATACACTACCGTTCAAAAGTTTGGGGTCACCCAGACAATTATTTTGTGTTTTCCATGAAAAGTCACACTTATTTACCACCATGAGTTGTAAAATGAATACAAAATATAGTCAAGACATTGACAAGGTTAGAAATAATGATTTGTATTTGAAATAATATTTTTTTCCTTTCAACTTTGCTTTCGTCAAAGAATCCTCCATTTGCAGCAATTACATCATTGCAGAACTAACATGATTGCACAAGGGTTTTCTAATCATCCATTAGCCTTCTGACGCAATGAGCAAATACATTGTACCATTAGAACACTGGAGTGATAGTTGCTGGAAATGGGTCTCTATACACCTATGTAGATATTGCACCAAAAACCAGACATTTGCAGCTAGAATAGTCATTTACCACATTATCAGTGTATAGAGTGTATTTCTGATTAGTTTAAAGTTATCTTCATTGAAAAAAAGTGCTTTTCTTTCAAAAATAAGGAAATTTCTAAGTGACCCCAAACTTTTGAACGGTAGTGTAAAATGTCAAGTTTCCTGAAATGTGCAGCAGGTCCACACTGAACTGATTTTAAAATGTGCAGGGCAGGATAAATTTTTTTAAAGGGCCTATATCATGCTATTTTAATCCTTTCAGAGTAAACTATATGCATGTATGTGATAGTATATTACCTTTGGTACACTGGAGAATGAATTTCTTATGAAATATGAGTTATTTTCGCGAGCTACTTTTCCAACCCGGAAGTAAGATGCCTCGATCTCTGAGGCTCCGCCTCTCCTTCTTGTGGCTGCCGCCCATTTCATGACGTAACCCCTGAGCCGGCTGCTGCAGCGTGTCGCTGGGTTCCGCCCACGAAAACTTAGAAGACATTGTCTTACGTAAAAAAGCAAACAGTTGTTGTCACTGAGCAGATTAGGTGCGAGAGGAACTACTTCTTCACAGCGTCAATGCTAAAGTGAAAGAGTTTTGCCGATCACCGCTCCGTTAGCTGCGCGGGGAAAGTGGGTGTGTGCGTTAGCCTGGGGTGGTGCTGGCAGCACAGGCACCTCCTGTAGTGGGCGGCTCACCCATGTTCATATGTATGAACGTGGGGACCCAGTCATTATCAGGGACAGGGCGGAGCAGCAGCTCAGAGAGCAGGGTTGAGGAGGAATACTCAGAGATGCGTGAATGGAGCAAAATACCGCTTTGGGGGTGTTTTTGGTGAGGAATTAACATCATAACATGCTTAAAAGCTCAAAAAAGTTGATTTTGCATGATATAGGCCCTTTAAAGTGACACTCTGGTGAAAATCAAGTATTTGTTTCTTTTGCTGTTAGCATGTACTCAACATATGTTTTATGACTTAAAAGACATCAAGAGCTAAGTCACCCAGAAGTGTCATGTATTTTCTGCTGTGAAAGTTCAGTTCAGCTCCCCTCAAAAGTGATCTATTAAACAGTGATATATAAATTAAGTACAAATATCTGCTATACAGAAAAACTTGTGCAACAGTAAATACAGACTTTAACACAATATCCATTATAACAGTTAAATTGCACTGAATGCACGTTTAAGAGCAGAGATTTGTAAATTATTGGCAGCACATTCATTTGAAAACTCCCTAACCACAGCAGTCCCCAACCATTCGGTACCGAGCGGAGAGAAAAAAATAAATAATTCATTCTGTTGCTCTGTATTGTCTGTCAGAGACTGTATCGTCTGGAAACAAAACTACAGAATATTTTCTCTTTCCTTGCCTGACTCCTGCCAGTCTATTTGCTGCGTCTTGACACACAGTTGTACCGGGAGAAGGGGCTCTCCTTGGGGGCACACATTGGTCCGTGTCCACACTGGAGATTCACAGCTTTAAATTGCTACATGCTAGCATTAGCTATACACAGAGTATTTACCCTGACACCATGCAAGTTATAGCGGGGGATTTCAATCATGCAGACTTAAAGGCAGCACTTCCTAAATTCCATCAGCATGTCAAGTGTGCTACTAGGGGAGTGAACACTCTGGACAAGGTCTATTCAGATATCAAACTGGGCTATAGGGCTAGACCATTACCACATCTGGGCCAGTCTGACCATCTGTCCATGCTATTAATTCCTGCATATGCCCCCCTCAGAAAAACTGCTCCCATCATCTCTAAAACTGTTGCCATATGGCCGGAGGATGCTTCCCAGCAGCTGCAGGATTGCTTCAAAAGGACCAACTGGGAAGTCTTCGAACATCAGAACCTGGAGCTGTTCACAGATAGTGTGCTGTGCTATATCAAGAACTGCATAGACACCATCACAGTGAACAAACAGATCCGTATCTTCCTTAACCAGAAGCCCTGGATGAACCGGGAGATCCAGCAACTGCTGACAGAGAGAAACATCGCCTTCAGGTCTGGCAACAGTGAACTCTACAGCACAGCTTCGGCCAACCTGAAGAGGGGCATCAGAGAGGCTAAGGCAGACTATAGGAGGAGGATTGTGGACCATCTGGACAGCAATAATAGCCGGCAGGTGTGGCAGGGCATCCAGCACCTGACCAACTATCGAGCTAATCCGGGTACTGCGGTAGGTGACCTCACGCTGGCGGAGGAGCTGAATATCTTCTTTGCCCGCTTTGAGGTCGCTGCACCTGTCTCGGCTAACTTACACCAGGCTCACAGCAGTACGTTCCTCACTTTGGAGGAACATGAGGTGAGGCACACCCTGCGGTCCATCGACCCAAGAAAAGCAGCTGGTCCGGACGGTATCCCAGGACGTGTGCTGAGGGACGGTGCAGATCAGCTGGCTGGAGTCTTTACTAAGATTTTAACCAATCCCTGGCACAGTCCACTGGCCCACCCTGCCTGAAGTCCTCCATCATTGTCCCCTTACCCAAGAAACCTCACATCTCCAGCCTCAATGACTACAGATCAGTCGCACTCACCCCGGTGGTGATGAAGTGCTTTGAAAGGCTGGTCCGTAGTCATATCATAGCAGCCCTGCCCCGCAGTCTTGACCCCTACCAGTTTGCCTACAGGGTGAATCGATCCACAGAAGATGCGGTGGCCACAGCACTCCATGCCACTCTAGCCCACCTGGAGCGGCAGGGGAGCTATGTGCGGATGCTCTTCGTGGATTACAGCTCTGCATTTAACACCATTCTTCCACACAAACTGGTGGTCAAGCTGGGAGACTTGGGGCTTCCTCAGGCTATTTGTATGTGGATCAGCACCTTCCTCTCTGGTCGCAGACAAAGAGTCAGGGTGGGCCATTATACATCTACGGCCCTAAGCCTCAGTACCGGATCCCCCCAGGGCTGTGTGCTGAGTCCCCTGCTCTACTGTCTGTATACACACGACTGCACCCCCGCCCATCACAATAACACCATCGTGAAGTTTGCAGACGACACTACAGTGGTGGGTCTCATTTCGGGGGGGGGGGGGGGAGTCTGCCTATAGAGATGAGGTGGTGCGGCTGTCGTCATGGTGTAAAGAGAATAACCTTCTCCTGAACACCTCTAAGACTAAGGAATTGATAATAGACTACAGGAGGAAGAATACAGAGATTCCCCCTCTTATTATCAGCGGGGACTGTGTAGAGAGGGTACCTGACTTCTGTTTCCTGGGAGTCCACATAGAGGAGAACCTGTCCTGGAGTGTGAATACCTCTGAGCTGGTGAAAAAGTCCCAGCAGAGACTGTACTTCCTGAGGATTCTCAGGAAGGAGAACATCACACAGAGACTGCTGGTGTCCTTTTATCGAGCTTCCATTGAGAGCAAATTAACATACTGTATATGCATCTGGTACAGTAGTTGTACAGTAGCTCAGAGGAAAGCACTCCAGAGGGTCATTGACACCGCCCAGAAGATCATTGGCTGCCCTCTCCTCACGCTGGAAGATCTACACCGCGCCCGTTGCCAGAAGAAAGCCCAAAATATTTTAAAGGATACTTCACATCCTGGACACTCATTGTTTGAACTACTGCCATCTGGGAAACGACATAGACTAATGAACACAAGGACAAACAGACTCAAACACAGCTTCTACCCAACAGCAATAACCATTCTGAATAAAATGAGGAGGTATTGTGCTAAATCGACATCATTGTATGTTGCTGAATGCTTTTTGTTATGACTGTGTGTGCATGATGTCCTGTGTTGATGTCTGTGTGAATGTGGCTTGCTATTTATTCTTTTTAATTATTATTTTAAAACTGATTTTTAGTAATTTTAGGTCTATGTTTTTTTTTTTATAATGGGGCAATGTTTTTTATAAATGGGGCACTGACTGGTGAGCACTTTGAATTTCGTTGTACTTGTGACAATGACAATTAAAGATCTATCTATCTACACTACCGTTCAAAAGTTTGGGGTCACCCAGACAATTATTTTGTGTTTTCCATGAAAAGTCACACTTATTTACCACCATGAGTTGTAAAATGAATAGAAAATATAGTCAAGACATTGACAAGGTTAGAAATAATGATTTGGATTTAAATAATATTTTTTTCCAGATACTCAACCTGCTCAAAGGAAGGTCAGTTTTATAGCTTCTCTAACCAGCTAAACTGTTTTCAGCTGTGCTAACATGATTGCACAAGGGTTTTCTAATCATCCATTAGCCTTCTGACGCAATGAGCAAACACATTGTACCATTAGAACACTGGAGTGATAGTTGCTGGAAATGGGCCTCTATACACCTATGTAGATATTGCACCAAAAATCAAACATTTGCAGCTAGAATAGTCATTTACCACATTAGCAATGTATATTAGATATTAGAGTGTATTTCTGATTAGTTTAAAGTTATCTTCATTGAAAAAAACAGTGCTTTTCTTTCAAAAATAAGGAAATTTCTAAGTGACCCCAAACTTTTGAACGGTAGTGTATCTATCTATCTATCTATCTATCTAAAGCTCACTGACCAGCTGTAGTAATGATTTTACATCTGAAGATGGATGAAATGTTCAAACACAGGCTGCAGTGTTACATTTGCTCGTTTGTTTGTTTTACATCATCTCTACTTAGGCACGAGGCTGGTTATAAGATAAGATAAGATAAGCCTTTATTAGTCCCACAATGGGGAAATTCCAGGATTGCAACAGCACAGGGATAGTAACACTCAGAACAACAATCAGAAGGCAAGAGAAAAAAACAAGAGCAGCAAGTATACATATGTACATATAAATATATATATATATATATATATATATATATATATATATATATAGATAGATAGATAGATAGATAGATAGATAGATAGATAGATAGATAGAGAGAGAGAGAGAGAGAGAGAGAGAGAGAGAGAGAGAGAGAGAGACACAGTGCAGACCATTGTAGCTAGATGGGATAGATATATAAATATATAAACACAGTGCGGAGCATTGTAGCTAGATGGAATGAAACAGCACAACCGTCTACTTAGTTATCCTACATGGTATGATTATGTGCCTATACATATTGTCCCCCTCCATAGCGACCGGTATTTTCCTAGTTGTATACCGGAGGGGACCATTGTGTAAGTCTATTGAATCTTTTGCATTCAATACTATTAGGTTGTCACGTCTTTTTGCTATCTCTGCAAGCAGCCCTGCTTAGGTTGTACAGTCTGACAGCCGTAGGTAGGAAGGACCTGCGAAACCTCTCGGTTGTGCACCTAGGATGATGTAGTCTGCTGCTAAATGAGCTCCTCAGTGCATTCAGTATGTCCTGCATAGGGTGGAACTCGGACTCCAGCAGAGATGACAGTTTAGCCACCATCCTATTATCAGGCAAATGGATGCTTTTCAACACAAAACCAGCACTTCGTACACGCAGTCAGGACAGCGACGTGGGGAGACGTTCACCAGCAAGCCGGGGGAGACGGAGGACAGGACCTGTGCGAAAACTCGTGGCTGAGTGTTTTTTTTTCTGATTTGTTCTGTTAATACTCACTGTAAACAAGGAAGTGTCCGCAGTGCAGCAACACATCTGATTGGTTAGACTGAGCATTTGAGCGTCAGTCAGGGACAAATTTGATTGGCAAAACTGGCCAAAGTTGACGAGGATTGGCCAAAATTGTGGGAACATTGTGATGATTGCACAAAGTTGCAGGGTCATGCAAAAGACATGATGGCGGCTTGATCTTGCGTGAACTGGCACAAAATCCTGGAGGGATTGATAAGCCATTTACATAGTGATTATTTGATATAATGTATGTTTGTACATACATTATATTACATTATTGGTAATAAATTAATATAAGCAACCAAAACATCCGAGGAGGCACTTGGGAGTCTGAAGAGCCGTCTCTGTTTAGTGAGCTGGGCCATAAGGATGAGCCAGAGTTCCCATCACTGTTGAACACTCTGATCCTGGAGGAGAGGTGGCACCATCAGCGTTGTCATGGAGACAGGTCTGTCTGCAGCTCGCAGACTCCAGCAAGTTACACTCCTTCACAAGTGACATCCCCACGTTATGTCACTCTACAAACTGGCTGGCTGTAGCTGACTGTGCAAACATGGCTGAGCAGCACTGGGCTGATCATACACAAATTCAGGTGTTGTGGCCTTGTAGATGGGTTGACTGGCATAGCCTGGGTCGTAATCTTAGGATCATGCCCACGCTTTGTATTTATTTTCGTTCTGCCTGTAATTATTTATGATTATCATTTGCATTTATTGTCGTCTGTGTTCCCCTGAATCTCCTGTCATTGTCTTATGTGTCATCCCCTGTTTGGTCCTGGGTCTGTGTGTATCTGTTTACCTATTGTTCCAGCTCCTCATGTTTTCCGTACCTCTAGCCACCACCCTCTCAGTATTGCTCCTGTTTTGTTGTGCTTTGTCATGTTTCTTTTGCATCCCATGTCTGTGACTGTCTGTGCAACCTTGCCTGTCCTATTCTCTGTACCTGCAGCCCTTGGTTGTTTGCCCAGCTGTCCTGTGTCTGTAATGATATGTGCGTCTGTGAGTGTGCTCTGTGTTGGGTCATTGTCATTAGTCCTGTCATTTGCTCCCGTTGTGCTCCCAATATGCCCCAGTTTATTTCTCTGTGAGTTTATGCCTCTGTAGTTTAGTTTTGTTTTCAGCCCCTGTGCTGTTATTTGTTGGTTCTTTTGTGTTTTTGTTAATAAACCATTATTATTGCACCAAAGTCCTTTTTGCTACCTTGGGTCCTACTTAAAACAACATCTGCTTTCAATGCAGATACGTGACACTAACGGCGGCTTTATATTTCAAAGGACAAATGTAAAAGAATCTAAAAACAAGAGAGTTTAGTCCATAGATGGTTAAAAAAGGTTTATGGTCTAGTCTTTGGATGGCGTTTGTTTGTGTGACCACATGCTACTCTGTTGCCTAGCAACCCTGACAGCCACAGTTGGAGTTTTTTCTAACATTTTTTGACAACAATGGAATAAGTGTTCTTTTCATTGAATAAAAATCAAATCTTCTTGTTTACTAGAATTAGACAAAAACTATTGATAACGAACAGACTAAAATAAAACTATAAAAATAAAATCATCACAAGACTAAATCAGGAGTCAAATTAGGTGTCAAAAGTAAAATGCATAAATGGTAATTTTTGTTTAATTTCTAGCATTAATTGATTAAAAAAACAGATACAGTTTTACTTGACACAATTAACATGGATGGAAGTTTGTTATTGTTTTTTTTTTTTTTTTAATTATTGCATTTACTTTAGCTTTTACTGGAGAAGCTTCACCAGGGTGAGGACCATGACCAGATAAAACTCCTGTTAAAGTCAGCAAGTAAACAGCAGTTAAATTAAGGCAAAATAAAATGACAAAATTACTTCTATTTGTAATATATCAGTATATAACTGATTGAACTATAAAATATATTTAACTCAAATGATAAGTGGAAGATGAGAATTCATATCAGCATTGATGACCGTTATGGTAAACAATTGCAGTTTGTACCTTGGCTCAGTTCTTGACAGTTTTTCGTTCAGTAAAGCAGACCACAGTCCTGTACTGTAGGATGATGACCCTCAATGACTTTCACCATCAGCAACACAGATTTGATGTTCTCCTGTAAGATGATCTAGTGCATGTCAGTAAAATACAAAATCATGATTTGTAATTTAATTTTAAAAACTACAAGAATAGGGCAGCTCAGTGGTGCAGTGGTTAGCACTGTGGCAGCACAGTAAGGTCGTCATTGGTTCGATCCCACCCCCTGACCATCAGTGACCCTTCTGTGTGGAGTTTGCATGTTCTCCCCAGGTACTCAGGTTTCCTCCCACAGGCCAAAAACATGCAGGTTAGGCTAACTGGAGACTCTAAAGTGGCCCTAGGTGTGAATGTGTGTGTGAAGGGATTGGTACTGAGGCTGCCTCATCCATCCAGGTGGATGCCTTGAATTTCCCTCTGGGATTAATAAAGTATACAGGAAAAAAAAACCATCAATATTAAATCAAACTGGTTTGAAATGTTTCACTCTGCCTATAATAAATATTGAGAGTGCTTATTAAATTATCCTGCCAAAAGGCATTTCTTTCTTCAAAAAATACTTGATTGAAATAGCTTTCCTATTAACAGTAAATATGCACCGTTCCAATTTAGCTTGTTACAGCTTGCATAGTAAACTGTTAAAATAATCAGTGGAACACTTCATCAAATCATTTTTATTATGGTGTTATTTCAATCAAACATCAGTCTTGCTTTTTATTAATCTTGAGTCCGGCCTGTTCTCTTCATATCAACGCTGGTCCTTCGTTCCTCCAGGTTGATCATCATGGAACTTAAAAGACAGATGAAAGGAAAGAAAAAAAATCAGAAAAATCTGATTATTATTACAGATGTGAACATTTTTAAACTCAGCATAATCAAATAAATTATTAGAGATGTCACATTCCTCCTCATCTTCACAAACTGCTGTTTTCTCAAAAAAAAAAGTCATGTAATATAAGCTTTAATAACCAAATGTTGCTGTTTTAACGGGTTGTAAGTGTGTTAACATGCAAACTGCTGTAAACTAGATGTAAACGACTAAAACAATTCATTATTTTATGTTGATGTGTGTGTGTGTGTGTGTGTGTGTGTGTGTGTGTGTGTGTGTGTGTGTGTGTGTGTGTGTTTTGAAATACATCATACAATTAAATAGTTTGAGGTAGTTGGTAACTCACAAGTAGTTGCCACATGTCTTTTTCTTTTCATCATTTTTGTGATGTTTATGCTAGGACTGGATCAGATGCAGGACACAACAGAGACACAATACAGCTGTTTACTAGTCGACAACAATCCCACGACTGGATGGAGCAAAGTACCTGCAGAGACACAGAGAGGGAGAGGATGAGTATACAGGGAATAGTTTGCAAAACTGAATTGAAGGAGCTTACTTATAATTTTGGCCAACCGAGACCTTCAACCCACAGAGTGTGGGCCACAGACAATCCTGGGAGGAGGACACACTTACAAAGTCCTTACTTTGGGTTATGCTGGAGGAAACAGCAAGGTCCAGACAGAGAGGAGCACATAGCAACAGAGATAGGAACCAGAATGTTGAAGCACAGATGGCTAGGATCATATGTGTGTGGAGTTAGGTTCTTACTTGGGAGGACTCAGACAGAAACATGGGGTTCCAGCAATGGGGGTCCATGGATGACAGAGGCACTGAGATCCTACACAGAAGGAGGAGGCCAGTGATCAGTATCATGAGTCGGTTAAAAAACAGTCCAAATTCAAAAGAATATTGAGGAAGTAAGCACTACAGAACATTTTGTGCTTCGTCATAACCCCAGTAATTACACAGATTGTCAAATAAGACCAGCGGCGGTGGTCACACACACCGTTTTCTCCCAATTTTCTTTTTCTCTGTGCAATGATCGTATGAAAAGTTGCTTTTTCTTAATATTTTTTAGCTGTTATTCCAACACAATCTGCTCTTGTCCGTCATTTTTTCATATACAAAAACAGACGATGAATACAAATCAGTCTACACATCGGGTGGTAACGTTTTGGTAACGGAACAAAGCATTTCACCCAACACACCAAAAAAACAATTGCTGATCACTGCTTCTCTGATGGACATCTGTATGGTGTTGACATCATGCGGGTGCATAAATCCTGCTTTACTCAGTGGCAGGATGGCACAGCATCTTGTAGCCTGATCGACACAGGAGCAGGAGTCAGAACAGGTGGGCTGGAAGGCTTCCTGATCAGAGTCGAAAGGAGGATGCTCATGAAAATTGATGGTGCCATGTTGGTTTGACAACTGCACGCTCTTTAAAGACGCCGAGGAGGCAATCAGGTGAGCACGGGAACGTGATCAGCAGCTGCAGAGGTCCCACCACAACCAAAGAACAGATGTGCCCATATATTTATGCACTCACCAAAACCAGCACTTTTAACCTTTCCCTAAAGGTGACCTCAGTGATCTGTTGTTATTGGACCATGGCTTTGTGGGAGAATTACACACAGAAACACCTTTGTTTTTGGTGCTTCTCTGCTTAATTCTTCCCTCCCTGCCAGCTGTGTATGCACAAATCTTATGTGCACTCATTTCACAGTTTGAAGTACTTAGTGTTGATCATCATTCTCTCTTTTCTTCTGAAGAAAACCATTGTTATAAACCTAGTCACACTGTGCCTGAGGCTAGCAAAAACATTTCTTATCTGCAGTTGAACTGTAGGCTCATTCTAAGCCTCCACTCATGGTACACCAGTTCACAAATGTGATTCCTCAGAAGTCAAATACCATGAAAATATTAAATGAATGCAGCAAATAGCCGCTGGGTATTATGGTCATTTTGGCTATCTCAAACATGATTTTTATGCTTTCACACTTGACTTGGTCCTGACAAAACTAGCCTCTGCTTCACCAAAGCATGAAGTAAAACTCTAGTGTTGGGATCCCAGCAGAACACATGAGCAGACACCGGTTCAGCACTGTCCTGCCTCTGAGCCTACATTAGTTTAGTTCTTCATGGATTTCATAGCTTATCTTTCTGGTTAGGGTTCTAAGCAGCTGTGCTGCAGGAAACCTGTTGTAATTGTCCCCATTCTTCTCCTTCTCATTGTTCTTCTTATTTTTCTCCACTAAAAGTGCAAAAATAGTAATAACTAGAAACATGAAATTTCATAGTGTCACTACTCTGAGAAAAAAAATCAAGTCACTACCAGTTTTACATTTTTAAAAATATCCCAATAATGGCTGGGCCTAGACTAAAAATTCTTTCATCATTCTATTCTCTGAAATCTTCCACGTTTCACCATGGTCCTATGCTCTAAGAATTAAATTTACTTCACCATATTTTCAAATATGTTCAAGTGAAGTCAAAACTGACCTCCTAGGCCATTCATCCAAATTGCTCAAAATCAGTTACAGACATTGATAAGGAAAAGTTGTTGAAATTGTACAAGAATGTTGCTCTGATTTGACTTTATAGGCCAGTCAAGTTGTACAGGTTCTCTTTGGCAAGCATTTTTGGATTTAACTTCAAATGTAGTGGTCCAAACTTGACGAAACTTCACACTCAAATCAAAATAGCAGTCTTCAATAAGGCCCCAAATTTCATGCAATTCTGCTCATCTTTTTGAAATGTCTATCAGCCTTTGTGCCTTGTCAATGGAACATGTTGTCAGTGTGTGGGAAAGTCAGCATGCAACCAAAAGCAATCGTGTGGTGTAGTGGTCTGTCACAATGAAGACCTCTTCTGTCATTTGAAAACAGTGAGTAGTGCACACTAAGTTAAACGTTGATGTACAGCAGCTATGAATCCTCTCAATCAAACATTTATCATTTGAGAAAGAGTGTGAGCTGAAACAATTGTGTGGTTCATGCAGGAGGTCCTAGGTTTGAATCTTGCCAGGGTGGTCTGAACAACAACTGAAATGCTCTCCTGTGCATTTTAAGGCAACACTATGTAAGGTTTTCACATCAAAATGATATTTACAAAATTATTTTGATGGTAGACCAACACTTGACCAAGTGAATGTCACTGCTCCCACAGCCTGAGTGGGCCCACATTGCTTTTTTTGGTGGGACCAACACCAACAGCCCAGCACCCTGTGGTTGGCTGTTGAACTGAGGTCGCCGTCACAGTTGTTGTGGTCATTTCAGTGTTCCTACCAGCAATAAGAAAGTTACATAGTGCTGTTTTAAAAACTAATGTGTAGCACACCTTGGACTTTAAATGCTGTTGCTAAACAATACAAGAGCTTGCGGTCTACAGCTACTTGCAATCCGATGATTGCTTCTTGCAGCTATACAGTATGAGTTTTGCTCTTCTCTTGATGGGCTTTTTCTATATAGCATGTACATAGCTGTTAGCAATCTAACAGATTTCATTGTGGATGAACCCTCTTCTCTCTGTTTACAACTAATCCATTTAAGACTGTTTGGGGTCGGTGCAACATCTTGTATGATCTTACTGAATTAGTACATGTCTCAGAGATTTAAAACAAGGCTTGAAGTCTACTTCAGCAACAATCAGCAGACAATAATGATGGTTTACTGCATGGAGGCCAGCATCCTGGGCTGCTCTAACATCGAACTTTAAGCCTATACACTCTGATTCTCTTAGAGAGGAATGTAGTAACCAGCATCAAAAAAATACTGGCGGGATCACATCAGTAAAAGCTAGGAGTCAAAATGAAAAGTGCCCCAGGAGACAGACTGCTGCACCTGTCTGCAGCGTGGAAGCCATGCTGGTCAAAAGGCAGAAGCATAATAATAAAACCAATGTACTCATTTTGAAAATTCCCCTTGAAGCTTCAGATAGTGCTGTAGTGCCCTTCCACACCAGGCAGCAAACACCTGTAAAAGTATTTTATCTTTTTTTATGTATTTGAGACAACTTCTCGTTCTCAGAGTAAATTTGTGCTCAGTTAGCAAAGAAAACACTTTCAGTTTCCTTGGAAGTGTAGATAGCTGTTGTGCTGGATGGCATTTTTGTCAGTGTTTCCCACCATCATCACAGGGAACCAGTCTGAATAGTCTGGATGGACATACCTGGATGGTTAAAGGCCACAGCCTGCACACAGACATCCTGGAGATGCTAGCATTTCAACCTCCTGATTTTGTGCACCAGACTGGGTCAAGAATATTATCATATCATATAGTGTTGTATACGTTCTCGCTCTCTGTATACATATGTATTAGTGCTGGGAATCAATTAAAATTTTAACAAGTGAATAACACCAGTTTTCTAAAATTAATCTTGATTAATGGCAATTAAATCATTTTAAAACTAATTAACTGGTTAAAAGTGATTAATCGCTGGGGAACTGGGGGCAGGGGTGGAGTGAGCATGCATCGGCACAGTACACACAGTTTTGTTTTCATTCCATATGCTTCTTTCCCTCAGAATAATTTTTACATGATCAGTCTGCTTGTCCTGGTCATCAACCTTCACCAGAACTTTACAGCACTGCCTTGAGAGGTTTTTTTAAAGGTATAAAAGATTTTAATTTTCTTCCACGGAGACACCAGTTGTGGACCAAATGTGTTTTAATGTCTGATAACTATATGTTGACATCCAGATAATTCCATGTGACCTGCGCCTGAGCCCCGGATGTGCCTCCTCCTCTCCCCTCTGCTCTGTCTTTCTGGGTCTCCTCAATAAGCAGAGTCAGGTAGGATAATGATGAATTGTCCTGAACCTCAGCATTTGTTGTTGCTATTGTGAACGTACCGGGGCAGAATTTGCAGCAGGTCAGTATTTCAACTGTTTGCCAGAGTAAGCAGGCGGACTCATTGAAAGTGAATACCACTGTGGGAATTTAAAGAAGGTGCTCTGTGATGATTTTTGGGCACTCTGTCCATGCAGCTGCTGCATTTCCTGCTTAGCAAAGGGGTGGAGTGTTTGGAGTATGGTGGGTACTTTTTAATAGCAGTTATCTTGTAATGTAATAATATGCTTTAAACAGCGTGTCTGTTAAACAGTCATGTTCTGGACATGGTTACACTTTTTGTTAATTTTGCTCTCATTGTCCTTTGTATCATGGCCATTAGTTGTATTCTCAGTTCCTGGTGATTCTGATTTCATTCCTTGTCTGCCCTTAGTTCTCATGTCCATTGTGTTCTTTGCTTATCCTTAGTTTCTCGTCACTCCTTTATTGTGAAAGGTTCTTTTGTGTTTTTCCTGTTTAGCTGTAGTTCTGTTACGTGTATTCAGTTAGCTCCTAATTTGTCCCCCAGCTATCTTGTATTTGTTGATTACCTGTTCCCTATATACAGTGATGTAAAAATTTGGTTCCGAAAGCTGTTAAGCCAGGGGTGGGAGTGGGGATAAGCTCCTACTTTCTACAAAATGCCCCTACGGCGCGCGTCTCAAAGAGCCTCTGACAGCCAAGCCCAACTCCTGGCCTTCTCGTATGGCATACACCCTATGCCGGGCGGAACTGTTACTACTGACAGGAGAAGGGGCAAGGGCGAGTTACTGGTGCCCCAAAACCAGTGCTTCGGGTAGATGGGACTCCTTAGCCGAGGAGGCAACCCATCTAGAAGAAGGAAAACTCTGATCTCAAACCTCCACTGCCTTGTGACAAGACCCAATATGGGAAGGGCTTGGGGAGATAACCCTGAAGAGAAATCCGGAGTTGGAGTCCCGAAGGCAGTTTGACGTTGTGCTCAACCTCAATCTGGCAACTCCTGCGACACACCGATACCAAGCAGTACTGGCCTTTGCCTTTCCCTTGGACCCTACCGGTGTTGTGGAGAGGGGGGACCTGCTGCGTGGGCAACCGCGAGTCCTCCATACACATTGCCCAGGCCTGTGCCCTGGAGAGGACACTCCAGCGTCATGTCATGTGAAGGAAAAACACGGGAAACTACAGTTCACCGGTTATAAGCCTCCGCTCAATTGGCGTAAAGCTGGGCGCCAGGGGTTGTTTTCGATGGTGGGAGAGGTCATAGTATCTCACTGGACAGCTACCGCCCGCCTCAAGCTGGGCAGCCCCCAGCCAGTTAGGTGCTGTTCCGCCACAGTCTGTCCGCCCTACTGGGTGCGTGGGACTCAGGAATACTCGTGTTCTGAATCATGGACTGCAAACCCTGCACCAAACAAAAACAAAGTATCAAATAACAAAAAAACAGCACTCAAATTCGGCTGCTGGAACGTCAGAACCCTACTTCCGGGCTTCTCAAACGATCACCGAGAGATAAAGGACACACGCAAGACAGCAGTAATAAACAACGAACTGCTGAAGCTCAAGGTGGACATCGCCACACTCCAAGAAACGTGCCTACCAGAAAGAGTCTCATTATGTGAACATGATTATACCTTTTACTGGTAGGGTAAGAGTGCAGATGAGACAAGGGAGCATGGAGTTGGCTTTGCAGTGAAAAACTCTCTGCTGAAGATGGTGGATCTTCAGCAGAGAGGGAGGAACAGAAAGGATGCTCTCTCTTCAACTGCACACCTCAGACGGACCGGTCAACCTAATCAGTGTCTACACGCTCACCTTGTACTCCAGGCAGGACATGAAAGATGAATTCTATAACCAGCTTTCATCAATGATACAAAAGATACCTTCCAGAGAACACCTGATCTTATTGGGAGATTTCAACGCTAGAGTGGGTGCTGACTCAGGATCCTGGCCAACATGTATGGGGAAGCACGGAACCGGTAAGATGAATGAAAATGGGCAATGCCTGCTAGAACTGTGCTCACTCCAAGGACTCTGCATAACGAACACCTACTTTCAGCTAAAGCAACAGCATAAAGTTTCTTGGATGCACCCATGCTCTAAGCACTGGCACCAACTGGACCTGATACTGACACGTCAACACCATCAGCGGAATGTACAGATCACTCGCTCGTACCAGAGTGCTGACTGCGACACAGATCACTCACTGGTATGCTGTAAGGTCAGCCTTGTTCCCAAGGGTCTGCATTACAACAAACCTCCTGGAAGACAGCTCATTGATGCCAGGATGAAGCAACAACCAGACGAAGTCATTGAATTCACCGAAAATCTCAAGAAGTCCATCACAATCTCACCTGAAGCAGATGCCGCAGAGAGATGGAACACCCTCAGAGATCACATCCACAGTGTTGCTCTCCGTACATTTGGTAAAAAACGAGGAAACACACCCCATTGGTTCGAGGCGAACTCCAGCAAGCTGGCCGCCGTCCTTGCAGAAAAGAGAGCTGCTTTAATGAAATACAAGGATCGCCCCACCCGCAAATCACAGGAAGCTCTTCAGGCAGCCAGGAGCAGGACTCAGCGGACAGCCAGACGCTGCACAAACAATTACTGGTTGAAACTCTGTTAGAGTATCCAAATGGCAGCCGACACAGGAGACATAGGTGGAATGTATGACTGGATCAAGAAAGCAATTAGGCCAACTCAACACAAGACAGCGCTGCTAAAAACCAAGACCAGAACTACATCACAAACCAAATGGAGCAGATGGAGAGGTGGGTAGAGCACTACTCTGAACTATACTCCCAAGACAGCTTGATTTCGGAGGAAGCACTGAATAATTTGGAGGACCTACAAATCATGGAATAGCTGGACTCACCTCCAGCCATGGAGGAATTGGAAGAAGTTCTAGACTCTCTGCCAATTGGGAAAGCGCCTGGCCTCGATGGGATCCCAGCAGAAGTTATAAAGTGCTCAAATGATGTCATCCTTCAACAACTACATGAGATCCTATCTCGCTGCTGGGAGGAGGGAGAAATGCCTCAAGACATGAAGGACTGCAAAATAGTGACGCTGTATAAAAACAAAGGTAGCAGAAGCGACTGCAACAGTTATCGAGGGATGTCATTGCTTAGTGTCACCGGGAAGGCATTTGCGTGTGTGGTTCTCAGCCATCTTCGGAAACAGGCGGAAAGAATTTATCCTGAATCTCAAAGTGGTTTCAGATCAGGGCGCTCCACGATTGATATGATCTTTTCTCTCAGACAGCTACAGAAGAAATGCAGGGAGCAAAATAAACCACTTTATGTTGCATTCATCGGCCTGACAAAAGCCTTTGATACAGTTAGCCGTGAAGGACTGTTCCAAGTTCTCAAGAAGATCGGGTGTCCCCCCCCAACTGCTGCAAATTATTGAATTCTTCCATACCAACATGAAAGCTATTATCCAGTTTGATGGGAGCTTTTCAGAACCATTCAACATCCGCCGTGGAGTAAAACAGGGCTGCGTACTTGCTCCTACCCTGTTTAACGTATACTTTGCCATCATGCTAAAGTATGCATTTGGTACTCGGAACGATGGTGTCTGCCTCCACACAAGGTCTGATGGCAAACTGTTCAACCTATCACGACTGAGTGCAAAATCCAACATCCAAAAAGTATCCACCAGTGAGATGCTGTTTGCCGACGATGGAGCGCTGGTAGCTCACTCGGAACTGGAATTACAATCAATGATCAACACACTCAATAAAGCCTGTGATGACTTCAGTCTGACCATCAGTCAGCAGAAGACCAAAGTAATGGGCCAAGGTGTCTCAAACCCTCCGACGATAAATATCGAAAACCACCCACTGGATGTGGTTCATGAGTTTATATACCTCGGATCCAAAATATCTGATGACCACTCACTCGACAACGAGGTCAGTAGAAGAATCGGCCTTGCTGCAATGACCTTCAGAAAATTATCACAGAAGGTATGGCTGAACCAAAAACTGTCGAGGCACACGAAGATCACTGTTTACAGGGCATGCATCCTCAGTACCTTGCTATATGGCAGTGAGACATGGTGTCTACACGCCTCGCAAGAGCAACGGCTCAACACCTTTCATCTCCGCATGCTGAAAAGTATTCTTAATGTTAAATGGAGCGACTGTATCACAAACAATGAGATACTGTCCCGCATGAGCTTACCAAGCCTGTTCATCTTGCTTCGCGAACGTCGTCTCCGCTGGTTGGGACACATCCATCGGATGCCGGGTGGGAGAATATCGAAAGACATTCTGTATGGAGAGCTTGCATCTGGCAAATGAACTTGAGGTCGACCGTATCTCCGTTTCAAGGATTTATGCAAAAGAGACGTGAAAATACTGGGCATGGACGTGATCAACTGGGAGGATACTGCAGACGACCAAAACCGCTGGAGACATGCGCTTAAAGACGGACTCAGAAGGGGAGAAGAGCACCTTCGCCAGTCTGCCGACGAAGAACGATCATCTCGAAAGGATGCATTTAAAAAGACACCACAACCAAGCGCCTACATCTGCGACCGTTGCAACCGTGACTGTCACTCACGTATCGGCTTACACAGCCACAAGCAATGCTGCCGTAATCCCATTATTCCAACTCAAGGTGCAGATCCATAGTCTCCTGAGACTGAAGGATGCCAGGATAATGATGAGGATGAGGATATACAGTGATGTGAAAAAGTATTTGCCCTCTCCCTGATTTTTCATTTTTTTTGTTTGTCACACTTAAATGTGTTCAGATCTGCAGACAAATTAAAATATTAGATAAAGATAAGTAAGTAAACACAAAATGAAGTTGAAGTGTTTATTATTAAGGGTGAAAAAATCCAAACCTACATGGCCCTGTGTGAAAAAAGTGATTCCCCCCCCCCCCCCGCCATTAAAACATAAATTAACTGTGGTTTATCACATCTTTGGAAAGCTGAGTTAAATTTCTCTAGCCACACAAAGGTCTGATAACTGCCACACCTGTTCTCAGTCAAGAAATTATTTAAATAGGATCTACCTGACAAAGTGAAGTTGACAAAAAGATCATCAAAAACTAGACATCATGCTGCAATCCAAAGAAATTCAGGAACAAATGAGAAACAAAGTAATTGAGATCTCTGTCTGGAAAATGTTACAAAGCCATGTCTAAAGCTTTGGGACGCCAGTGAACCACAGTGAGAGCCATCCATCCATCCATCTTCTACCGCTTTTCCGGAGGTCCGGGTCGCGGAGGCAGCAGTTCAAGCAGAGAAGCCCAGACTTCCCTCTCCCCAGCCACCTGCTCCAGCTCTTCAGAGAGGATACCAAGGCGTTCCCAGACCAGCTGGGAGACATAGTCTTTCCACCAAGTCCTGGGTCTGCCCTGGGGTCTCCTCCCAGTGGGACGTGCCTGAAACACCTCAAGTTGGAGGCGTCCAGGAGGCATCCTAATCAGATGCCCATACCACCTCAACTGACTCCTTTCAATGTGGAGGAACAACGGTTCTACGCTGAGCCTCTCCCGGATGACTGAGCTCCTCACCCTATCTCTGAGGGTGAGTCCAGCAATCCTACGGAGAAAGCTCGTTTCAGCCGCTTGTATCCGCGATCTTGTCAAAAAGATCACAGTGAGAGCCATGATCCTCAAACGGCAAAAACATGTAACAGTGGTGAACCTTCACAGGAGAGGCCAGCCAACCAAAATTACCCCAAGAGTGCAGCAATGACTCATCAAAGAGGTCACAAAAGACCCCACAACAACATCCAAAGAACTTCAGGCCTCACTTGCCTCAGTTAAGATCAGTGTTCATGACTCCACCATAAGAAAGAGACTGGGCAAAAATGGCCTTATAGTATAGTTGCAAGATGAAAACAACTGCTGAGCAAAAAGAATATAAAGGTTTATCTCAGTTTTGCCAGAAAACATCTTGATTGACGAGTCAAAGGCAAACAAGGCCCTACCTAAAACATTAAATTAGGCCAACATCATATTAATCTTAAAGAAAGGGAAAGACGAGATGGACCCAGCCAGTTACAGACCCATTTCACTTCAGAATTTTGATAGGAAGGTAATTACTAAATTGCTGGCTATTCGGCTAAACAAATATCTTTCATCAATTATCCATCCTGATCTAACAGGGTTCATCCCAGGCAGATTTTCATTTTTTAATGTAAGACGATTTCTTAACATCATTTATGCTGATCACAGTAAAGTTAAAGGAGCAGCAATTTTTTCACTGGATGCACAAAATGCTTTTGATCAGATCGAGTGGACCTATATGTTAGAGTCATTAACGAGATTCGGGTTTGGTGACTCTTTTATAGCCTGGGTGAAATTGATATATGACAACCCAATGTGTTCTGTGTTAACAAATGGTGACAGGTCAATTCCATTCTTTCTACACCGTTCAGTTCAGCAGGGCTGCCCTGTATCACCAGCCCTTTTTGCAGTTGCGCTTGAACCCCTCGTCTTAAGCATAAGAAATAATCCAAATATTGTAGGCCTGAAGGTTAGAGGAGGTGAATCCCTCATCAGTTTGTACGCGGATGATAAGATAAGATAAGATAAGATAAGATAAGATAAGCCTTTATTAGTCCCACAACGGGGAAATTCCAGGATTGCAACGGCACAGGGATAGCAACACTCAGAGCAACAATCAGAAGGCAAGGAAAAAAACAAGCAAGCAAGAGCAGCTAATATACATATGCACATATTACTATAAATATACTGTATATATATATATATATATATACACAGAGACACACAGTGCGGAGCATTGTAGCTAGATGGAATAAATATGTAGATAAATAAACACCCACAGTACGGAGCATTGCAGCTAGGTGGAATAAATATGTAAATATATAAACACTCACAGTGCGGAGCAATGTAGCTAGATGGAATAATATGTAGATATATAAATACACAGTGCGGAGCATTGTAGCTAGATGGAATAAATATATAGATATATAAATATAAACACACCCAGTGCGGAACATTGTAGCTAGATGGAATAAATATGACGTGATATTATACTTAGACAATTCAGAAAAATCAATTTCCCCTCTCCTGGACCTGATTATTTCTTTCGGTAGACTGTCAGGTTACACTATAAACTGGTCCAAGAGTGAATTTATGCCTCTTTCAGATGTTTTTTTCACCAGGTTTTCTGAAAAATGCACCTTTTAGAATAGTTAATGATCATATTAAATACCTTTGCTTAATTATACCTAAAAATCCTAAATTGATATTTGCATTAAATTTTGGTGAGTTTATTGCAGACCTTAAGCGACATGTAGACAATTGGAAAATCCTACCTTTGTCTATGATTGGTCGAATAAACTCAATCAAGATGGTCTCTCTCCCTAGATTTCTTTATCTCTGTCAAAACCTTCCTATATTTCTCACATGAGCATTTTTCAAGGAATCGGATACAATTACCTTATCTTATGTTTGGAACTATAAAAATCATCAGATTTCTAAATCCCACTTGCAAAAGCCTAAACTGGAAGGTGGCCTGGGCCTGCCGTCGTTCAAGCATTATTACTGGGCCGCCAATGTCAGATCACTAATGTTTTGGTCACATGCTGCCATGGATAAGGTGGCATTTGAGGCCCCCTTGTGGTTGCACATGGAATCTGACTCTGTCACTAACTCTTCTTTGCCCGCCCTGCTGTTCAATAAATTGGATGACTTGAAAATTCTGAAATGTTTAAGCTTTACAATAAGAAATTTGGTTAAAATTTTAAATCAGGTACGGGCATTTTTGCATTTACCAGAGACCTCAGCAGATACACCAATTTGCTATAACCATTCATTTTTACCCCCATGGTCAGATAAAACTTTTCATGTCTGGAGGGAGAGGGGTTTGGTATCCATTGGGGACTTGTATATTGAGGGGAGTTTAGCGTCATTTAATTTGCTTAGAGAAAAATTTGGTCTTCCTCATTCATGTTTTTTTCGATATCTACAAATCAGATATTATGTTCAATCCATAGTTAATGAATCTGGTGCAGTTCCGGGAAAACATGTCTTCTTTGATCTTATTAAGAACCCCCCTCGCTCCAGGCACCTAGTCTCTAAATTTGTGAAAATGTTTGACAGTGTTTTTACTGCCTCTTCCGAGACGATCAGGACAGCTTGGGAGGAGGAGTTGGGAATTGAATTGTCTGGAGGCATTTGGGACAGAAGTCTGTCAGCAGTTAAGGATTGTTCGGTCAATAGTAGACACCAACTGATGCAATATAAAGTGGTTCACCGCCTTCATTACTCAAAGCACCAACTGCATAAGATCTATCCTTCTATTTCATCACTGTGTGACAGATGTCAAATGTCACTGGGTACATTGTCCCATGCTCTTTTGTTCTGTCCCTTGCTTTTTGACTTATGGTCTAGAGTGTTTGACTGGTATTCTACGGCTTATCAAATCACTCTTCCCCTGGATGCAATTCTCGCTATCTTCGGCTGTTCCCAACTTACTCAACATTTTTGCAAATCTATACAACAGTCATTGATGTTGGGCATGACTGTTGCCAAGAGACTTATTTTGAAAGAGTGGAAAGCCACTTCCTCTCCATCTTTTCGCCAATGGTTGATGGACATGATGAACGTTGTACAGATGGAAAGACTCAGGTAAGACTCAGGTATATAAGAAACAATTCATTGCAAAAATTCTCTGATATTTGGAGTCCCTTTATCACTCACTTTGATAATTGCAAGGTCTAAAGGTTTGAGTAAAGTTAATGTTAATGAATGGGCACTTATGGCCACCTGGTGACACAACAGTGTGACATTGGCAGATTTACTATATATACATATTCAATTCAATTCAATTCAACTTTATTTATATAGCGCCATTTCACAACAACAGTCATCTCATAGCACTATCAACTGAAGGGGGGACCCCCACAGTTGCAGAAAGACCCCAGCAATCAGGCGATCCCCTGTGAGCAAGCACTTGGCGATGGTGGAGAGGAAAAACTCCCTTTTAACAGGAAGAAACCTCCAGCAGAACCAGGCTCAGGGAGGGGCAGTCATCTGCTGCAACTGGCTGGGGGGTGAGGGGATAGATACATATAATTTGTATATATATATATATATATATATATATATATATATATATATATACAGTATATATATATATATATATATGTGTGTGTATTTTTTTTTGTTATTAGTTTCAGTATGTGTCTATTTGTTTTTGTATGTTTGTGTGTTTATATATGAGCCTGTTAAAATGTGTCAATAAAAAATATTATGGGAAAAGAAAACATCTTGATGATCCCCAAAACTTTTGGAAAAATACTCTGTGGACTGGTGAGAAAAAAGTTGAACTTTTTGGAAGGTTTTTGTCCCATTACATCCGGCATAAAAATAACACAGCATTTCAGAAAAGGAACATCATACCAACAGTAAAATATGGTGGTGGTAGTGTGATGTCTGGGCCTGTTTTGTTGCTTCAGGACCTGGAAGGCTTGGGTTTTGCAGCAGGACAATGATCCAAAACACACCAGCAAGTCCACCCTTGAATGGCTTAAGAAAAACAAAATGAAGACTTTGGAGTGGCTTAATCAAAGTCCTGACCTGAATCCGATTAAGATGCTGTGGCATGACCTTAAAAAGGTGGTTCATGCTTGACAACCCTCCAATGTGGCTGAATTACAAAAATTCTGCAAAGATGAGTGGGCCAAAATTCCTCCACAGTGCTGTAAAAGACTCATTGCCAGTTATCGCAATCACTTGATTGCAGTTGTTGCTGCTAAGGGTGGCCAAACCAGTTATTAGGTTTAGGGGGCAATCACTTTTTCACACAGGGCCATGTAGGTTTGTCTTTTTTTCCCTTAATAATAAACAACTTCATTTAAAAAACTGTATTTTGTGTTTACTTGTGTTATCTTTGTCTAATATTTAAATTTGTTTGATGATCTGAAACATTTAAGTGTGACAAACATAAAAATGAGAAATCAGGAAGGGGGCAAACACTTTTTCACACCACTGTATGTTGACCTTAGCTTCACTTTCTTGCAGCATCATACTACGATTCACCTCTGGCTCTCAGTTTTGTGTTATGGTGTTATCGTTCTGTGTATGTGACTTTAGCCTTCCACGGCTCACCTTGTGGTTCAGCCCCCGTGCTGTCTTTATTTTTGTTCTCGTGACTACCAAATGCTCTGCCTGCATCATGAGTAGGGATGAGCCGATCCAATCTGCCTTGTCGGTATCATGTTCGATCAAGGTGAAATTTCTGGATCGGTATCAATAACCGGAGTGGTGGCTCAGTTTACCAGAGTGGTGGCTCAGTTGGTAGAGCTTCCGCCCCACACCCGGGAGGCAGGGGTTCAAATCCCGGCCGGGTCATGCCGAAGACCATATAAAAGTGGAACTTCCTGCCATCCAGCTTGGTGCTCAGCAATAATGGAATGGAGGAGGGAAATTTGTGGCGGCGCCTTGCATGGCAGCGGCCCTCTGATTCTACACTTGGGGTGTGTGTGATTAACACAGTAGATAGGTAAAACACAATCTCGTTCTACTGTACATGAATGACAATAAGGGTGAATTAATTAATAAGGAATAAATGTAGTTTACCGATCCGATTCGTTAATAACAATAAAATGAAGGCACGATCTTGTTCTCAATCTCTGTGTGCACAGCTTCTGTAAACAGAGGCAACAAGCGTCACATCACTGGAGCCTGTCTGTGGGACTCATCTCAGTATGTTGCTGTGTGGTACCAGCATTTATAATTTTACACCACCAACTTGATTAAACACTTGCAAAAATATCACGGCAGTATAGAAGTATGCTGAATTCTCTCAAGAACTGAGCAGAATCAAGTGTGTCGTGCAGCAGCAGCAGCTGTTTTACTGCTGTAATACGCTAAAAGTGAAACTAAAAGATGGAACGTGAAAGTAAAAACCACAGGAGCAGGAATGGAGACATAACATGGGCTTACCTTTAGATGGACAGTTACAGCTGATGAGAGGCAGGTGACAGAAACATAAACAGCAAATTATAACCGGTGAATTGGAAACAGGACTAGACAAGGACGGACAAGGCTACATGAAATGAAACAGGGATGACTTCAAAATAAGAGCAAACCTAAAATCTATGGACAGAGAATAAACTACTAAATAAACTGAGCACCCGGAGAATACTTATGATGATGATAATAATAATAATAATAATAATAATAATAATAATAATAATAATAATAATAATAATTATATCATATTGTACCGGTCTGTTGTGGTGAAGAGGGAGCTTAGTTCTAAGGCAAAGCTGTCGATTTACCAGTCAATCTACGTTCCTACTCTCACCTATGGTCACGAGCTTTGGGTAATGACCGAAAGAACGAGATCGCGGATACAAGCGGCTGAAATGAGCTTTCTCCGTAGGATTGCTGGACTCACCCTCAGAGATAGGGTGAGGAGCTCAGTCATCCGGGAGAGGCTCAGAGTAGAACCGCTGCTCCTCCACATTGAAAGGAGTCAGTTGAGGTGGTATGGGCATCTGATTAGGATGCCTCCTGGACGCCTCCCACTTGAGGTGTTTCAGGCACGTCCCACTGGGAGGAGACCCCGGGGCAGACCCAGGACTCGGTGGAGAGACTATGTCTCCCAGCTAGTCTGGGAACGCCTTGGTATCCCCTCTGAAGAGCTAGAGCAGGTGGCTGGGGAGAGGGAAGTCTGGGCTTCTCTGCTTGAACTGCTGCCTCCGCGACCCGGACCTCCGGAAAAGCGGTAGAAGATGGATGGATGGATGGATAATAATAATAATAGATGACAAAAACACAACTTGAAGGGTCAGTTCCTTTAGTTTCAGATCTACAGCATTCTTTACCTCATGCATCATGGAACTTTGAATTTCCTCTGAATGTTTACTTAAATACTCAGCTTTAAAGTTTTGCAATAAGCTTGCACTTAAAACTTCAGAATGCAGGTTTACATTGTGCTGACCAATGAAATGCTGCTGAAGTTACAAAGTTTAAAATAAAAAAGCAGCAGTGTTGCTGAACTGTGTCAAATTTGTAATATATTCTTTGAGTTTTAGATTTCTGTTTTTATATGTATGCAAAATGCAACCAGTCATTACCAGAGTATGTTCTGTACTTTTGTTTTAAATAAGACAGATGGTATCGGGTTTGGATTGGTATCGGCCGATACTCCAAGTCACAGTTTAGGTATGGGTATCGGTCTTGAAAAAGTGGTATCGGCTCATCCCTAATCTTGAGTCCATTATTCTTGCCTGCCAGAGGTTTTCCCTGACACAGTGATGTTATCCAAGATTTCTGAGTTGTGTCCATCCAGTTTTGGTCCATGGCCAGACGATATCTCCTCACCATTTGATTTGGAACGGTAAACTGTTGCTACAGTGTGTCTGCAAAGTGCTTACAGCACCTCACTTTTTACACGTTTTATTATGTTACAGCCTTATTCCAAAAGGGATTAAATTCATTTTTGTCCTCAAAATTCTACACAAAATGCACCATAATGATAACATGAAAAAAAGTTTTTTTTTGTTTTTTTTTTTGAGATTTTTGCAAATTTATTAAAAATAAAAAAACTAAGAAATCACAAGTGTCATACTGATAGAATGAAGAGCTCACATGCAGGGTGCAGCACCAGAGAAAACACTCACGACACAGAGGAGCAACGTTTAAATAGTTTATTAATTTCTAAAAGCAGAGGAGCACTGATAGAGAAAACGTCACTCGCCAGGGGAAGACTCTGCCTGTGCGGAGAGATGAGAGTAATTAATGAGAGAAGGGAGGGAGGGAAGTGAAAAGACAATTTAGCCACTTACCTGAACCGAGCAGAGAACCCGACAGAGAACCCAGTAGGAATAGATGAACCAGCAGGATGAAGCTGGTCGGGGAATGAGAACTGGGTGATGTCTGACCGGGTGGAGATAAGAAGATGAGGTGGGGTGAGGACGATGGAGCAGGTGAGCGCATAACAATCCATGGAGACACAGCGCACCGATGGCTGCAACCTAGACGAAGGAAAAAAGAAAGAGATGTGAGTTGATTTTCTTCAAGAAAGAGATCAACTTACTTGCTGTTGGTTAAGGCAGTATACCCAACAAGCCAGCGCTGAGACTCCAACCTGATGCTCCTTATAAATGCTGGTGATGATGAAGCGGCAGGTGCGTCCACTCACGCAGGTGAGATGATTGCCTGCGGAGCTGGGGAAACTTAGCAGGAAGGAGGGGGCGCCCGCTCACCTTGATATGACAGCATGTACATAAGTGTTGTGTAGTGTGTGCGAGTGATGCCGTACCCGCCCACAGGGTGACGTCAGGCGGACATGTGTTCTAATAATAAAGGGTGTGGGTGATTGTTGGTTCTTTGCAGAACAGAGACTCCAACTCCTTTTTTCATACATAACATTTGGCGACGAGAAGTAAAATTATGGCAGCATATGGGCTACCTCACCCTTTTGTGCAGTTTCTAGAGTGCACGGTTCCAAGGTTGTCATAGCCAGGAGCGGCACTGGGGTTAAGCTCCCAGTGCTCATAAAATGCTCCTTACGGTGTGCGTCTCGAAAAGCCTCTGACAACTAAGTCCAACTCCTAGCCTGCCCGTGTGGTTTAGTCTCTAAGCCCGGCGGAACTGCTTTTACTAATAGGAGAAGGGGCGAGGGCGGATCTCTGGCGCCTTAAAACCAGATGCTTCGGGTAGATGGTGGCTCGTCAACCTGGGAAGGTAGCCCATCTAGGGGAAGGTAAACCCTGATTTCAAACCTCCGCTGCCTTGCGGCATACCTGGTCACGGGAAAGGCTTCGGGAGTCAACCCTGAGGAAAAATCCGGAGTCGGAGCCCCTAAGGCAGTTCTCTGTTGTGCTCAACATCGTTCTGGCAGCTCCTGCGACGGCGCTGGTGCCAAACTATAGCAGCCCTGCTGTTCCTTTGGATTCATCAGTGACGTGGAGAGGGGGGACATGCTGCATGGGCAACATCTTGTCCTCCATATCTTCCTGCCCAGGCTTGAATCCTACCAACGCCCAGCGCTGGAAGGTAGAACAGCGGTGCGCATCGGCCTGTTCAGCCACAGGCAGTGCTGTTCCAGCAGAGTAGACGTTTAGGATTCTCTTCCATGGTCATCATAGACCGACGGAGGCCGACGAGAGTGCACGGGAGTGCCGGTGAGCCTGTGGCCGAAGTGCCGGGCCATGATTGAGGGTTACATTGGGGTACTGGGCCTAAGTAGACTTGACGGGAGAAGAGAACGAGCGCTTCTGGCTCACCATCTCAGTGCGGAGGGCCGAAGAATTCTCAGTACACTGGGTGTGATGGAGTGCTATGAGGATGATATCGAGCGGCTGGCTGAATTCTTCACCGGGCAGATGAGGACCACGGAAATGTGGGTGGCAGGAGTGTTGGTGCCAAATGAGGCTTGGCTACTTAGCTTGGAGAAGCTAATGGCCCACTCATTGTCTACGGGCAAGTTAGCCACAAAGGTAACTACCTGCCAAAAGCGGGCTCAAGGCTACCAGCTAGGCATCAAGGTAGGACCGTGAGAGGGAGAGTCCCCGGTCACTGAAGATGACAGGCCAGCTAAGAAGCGCAGAAAGGTGCAGAACCGTAGTGCTGGTGTGTTTGACGGCGCAGTGCATGACAATAGCGGAGAGGGAGAGCAGCATCAGGAGTCATCCCTGCAGCTGGAGGCTGGCAGCAGGAGAGCAGGACCATGGAGGTTCAGAGCCCTGGGGGAGAGCTGCGACAGCTGGGCATGGAGGTGACACAGCGGAGCACCTGGAACAAGGGTGCTGAGAGCAGCGACAAGACTCCTGGGTTGGAGAGTGACACCGACGGGAGTGACGCTGAGAGTGCCAGGGGAGAGCAGCTGCATTCTGGCATGGAGACAATGCAGCACAGAGCCTGGGACAAGGGTGCTGAGAGCAGCCACGAAACGCCTGGGTCGCAGAGTGACGCCGACGGGAGTGATGCTGAGAGCCCCGGGGAGAGCAGCTGCAGCCGGGCATGGAGACGATGCAGCAGAGTGCCTGGGATGAGGGTGCTGAGAGCAGCGATAAAGCACCTGGGTTGGAGAGTGACGCAGACGAGAGGGAGGCTGGGAACTCCAGGAATGAGCAACAGGTGTCGGGTACCGTAGAGGTTGGGCAGTGTCTTAGTGTCAGAACCCCACACGCCTTGGACGAGGGTGCAGGGCAGTACAGCGAGGCAGCAAGTGGCATCGACGAGCAAGCTTTGGTTCTCTCTGGAGTTCAGCCACAGGGGTTTGGAGTGTTTGGGGCCATGGCGGCGGTGTTGAAAGCGGTCGGGGCGGACCGACGAGCATGGAGGGACAGCGTGCCAGAAAGCAGCACTGCGGGTCCTGAGAGAAGAAGTAGACAATTGTGAAGAGGGACACTCTCGCGGGAGAGATTGTTTTTGGTCCCAGAGGCAGACGCTGGCCAGGGGCGCACATGACGTGGGGCTGCCCGGGGTCTCCAAGCCTGGCTTATCTTCGGCAGCCAAGGGCGTGGATGGTTTGGGCCAATCCTGGGCCCCCGGGCTGGTTTTACACCTGGCTATCAACGGACATTGGCGTCACTTAAACGTTAAAGTGTAAATATGCATATGCCTTGCGTGTGTGCACGAGCGTATGTATGGTATGGGATTATTTTATGTTTTCAGAGACTATGTCTGATTGTTTTAGTTTTTTTTTTTTTTGGATGAGTGTGTTAGGTGATTTTATTACAGTTAATTATTCCCTGTTCCTTAGTGCGTGATTTGGGTCCTACATTGGGGAGGGTCTTGACTGTGTGTGTGGGCATACACTTTTGTAAGGGGGAGGGGAACATTGTGTAGCGTGTGTGTGTGATGCCGTACCTGCCCACAGGGTGACGTCTTGCAGGCACGGCCACTTATGTATATAATTCTGTGTTCTAATATTAAAGGGTGCGGGTGGTTGTTGGTTCCCTGCACAATAGAGAGTCAGACTCCTTTCTTCATACATAACAATAAGTATTCACAGCATTTGCTCAATACTTGAATACGTGAGTACAGAAGAGAACTTAAGGAAAATCAAAAAAGACCAAAGCCAAGCAAATGTTCTGTAGTTCTGTTTCACTTCTTAACATTTCTGAGTCTCTGGGTCTGTGCTGGTGTTGGAGGAGCAGATCCTTCCTTTCTCAGTGGGCCTTTTTAAAATGATTCATGTTCCAGTCTTTCCGGGCAATATTCACTGAGCCCTCAGCTCTCCTCTCTTATCGTCTGTTTGCCAGTTCACCGCTGACTTTGGCTGGAAAGCTCCTCTGGACCCTGGTTTAAACTCAGCCATACAAGATTTGTTGGGGTGGTCCACAGATTTTTCATCAGAGAGAAAAAATGCACAAAATGTAAAAAAGTAACATAAATGGAGATAGTTTTTAACATCATCTGTGCTGTGTAGTTAATCTGCTGAAAACAGAAGTTCGATGTTAGTTTGCTGTATTATCATGGCGCCACTAGGAGCAGAAACACTTAATTCAGCAGGAGATAGCAGATTTTTTTTTCTTTTCTTTTTAATAAAGTGTTGGACAAATATACAAAAACAGATTCATCTGCTTAGATAACGTTATACATTATCATTAACAACAACAATATCTTTCAGGATGCTCAAGTCACCAAAAACAGTGTTGTATGTTGCTGTACATTCAAACACTATAGAAACAGGTGGTACACTAAATCACTGACTTTTATTACTTACAATAGAAATGACAGTGACTGTGTTCCATCGTATCAACTCTCCATACAACATGAAATGGATCCACGTGTGTCTGAAAAGCAGTTTTTTGTTTTTTTTCACTCAGTGATTTATCAATTCAACACTGAGACACTGAAAAACTGAAACTGAGAAACTGAGCCCATCATTCAAAATTATGCTATAAAAAGGATTCTATGCATCAGGGTGGTATATGCCGTTTCACCATTCATTCTGCTAACGTGACAGCCAGATGAAGGCATGGCTCGTCGGCCATCACACAATAAAGAGTTCAGTTATATATTAGTTTTGCAAAGCCAGATGCTTAAATTGCTGTTCTGAGAGGCACTTTGTCAGATGTGGATTTCTTTAAATGTGCCCCAAATGGTTTCGTTTCATTTCTCCATCTGAATGTCAGTCTTCTCGAAGATTGAAATAGAGAAAGGCATAAGCTTGTCACATCAGGCAGTAAAAAAAATCAAGTGGAAAACTGCGAGTTACTCTATTATTGGGGGTGGGCAGAAATCTTTCTAACTAGAATATCTAAAGCAAACACTTACAATGCTGTGAAAAAGTATTTTCCCCTTCCTGATATCTTGTATTTATTTGCATATTTGTCACACTTCAATGTTTCAGATCATCAGACAAATTTTAATATCAGACAAAGATAACCTGAATAATACAAAATGCAGTTTTCAAATGATTATTTCATTTATTAAAGGAAAAAAAAAAACTATCCAAATCTGCCTGGTCTATGTGGAAAAAGTAATTGCCCCTCTCGTTACATCATTAATTAACTGTGATTAACCACATTTTTTGGAAAGCTGACTTCAGTTTCAGTAGCTACACCCAAGCCGGATTACTGCCAGACTTGTTGAATCAAGAAATCACTTATATAGAGCCTGTCTGACATTGTGAAGTAGGCTAAAAGATCTCAAAAAGCAACACATCCCAAAGTGATCTAAAGAAATTCAAGAATAGATGAGAAACAAAAACCCAGAACAACGTCCAAAGAACTGCAGGCCTCACTTGCCTCAGTTTGGACACTGGTCCATGATGGAACAATAAGAAAGAGACTGGGTAAAAATGGCATGCATGGGAGAATTCCAAGACAAAAACCGTAGCTGGACAAAAATAACAAAGACTTGTCTCACATTTGCCAGAAAACATATAGATGATCCTCAAGACTTTTGGGAAAATATTCTGGGGACTGACAAGACAAAAGTCTTGGAAGACATGTGTCCCATTTTATCTGGCATAAAACTAACACAGAATTTCATAAAAAGAGCATTGTATCATCAGTCAAACATGGTGGTGGTATTGTCATGGTCTGGAGCTGCTTTGCTGCTTCAGGACCTGGACAACTTGCCCTAATTGATGGAACCATGAATTCTGGTCTCCAGAAAACCCTGAAGGAGAATATCCTTCCATCAGTTCGTGAATCGATCCAATGTGACTGAATTTAAACAATTCTGCACAGAAGAGTGGGTCAAAATTCCTCTCCAGTGATGTAAAGACTCATGGCCAGTTGCTGGCACCAGTGGTGGCACAACCAGTTATTAGGTTTAGGGGGCAGTTTGTGGGTAATTGCTTTATCACATTGGACCAGGTAGGTTTGGATAGCTTTTTTTCCCTTAATAAATGAAACCATCATCAAAAAACTGCATTTTGTATATAATCAGGTTATCTTTGTCTAATATTAAAATTTGTTTGATGATCTGAAACATTTAGGAGTAACAAATATGCAAAAAATATAAGAAATCAGGAAGGGGGCAAATACTTTTTTTCACAGCACTGTATGTATGTGCAGTATGTGTATACAGTATCCTAGATCTGGCATGTTTCTGGTATTATGGACCCAAAATGCAGACACGGAGGGCAGAACGGGTTGGTGAAAAAGGCAAGTCTGTTGTTGTGAAAACAAGTAAATGAGAGCGGCTCGTGCTGGTGCCCTCGTGGAGGAAGAAGAGAAAGGGATGACTTACTGGTAGACTGCAACCAGGATGAATCTGAGAGTTGTGTTTTTACACCCCCTTTAAACACACACACACACACACACACACACACACACACACACACACACACACACACACCACTCTTAGGCCCCCCTGGTGGTCACAGCGCTCCACAATATAATTGCCCAAGATAAGAATTTCATGCATTGGGGAAAAAAATGTAGAATCTGGTAGAATACAGTAGAAATTTCTAATTTCACTAGTTTTGTTCAAAATGAAATGCTGACTTTACAGAAAGCATGTTTCTTTGTTGGATTTTTTCAGTGAATAAAAAGCATTCGATCTTATACGTGAATTGAAATATTTTGTCAGCTTAAGTTTGTAGGGTTTACACTCTTACACTTGATTCAGACAAATAAAATAGAGAGCCATTAGTGAAGACTGGGGTTAAAGTAACAGCAAACTATTTTCACAAAGCTCTCAAAACTGGTCTGGACCACTCATAAATTTGTTAGTACCTGTACTAAATTTGAAGATACTCCCAGACTGGTGAATCCTACAAGTTCACATAAATTGATTGTACATCACCTTTACTACCAAATTTGATGGTTCTATTAGTTCTCTCATGAGGCCTAATGTCTAATGAAAAAGAGGTGTATGACAGTGCTGAAAAGATCCAGTTATGTGGGTATCCTTCAGTTTAGGAATCATGGATACCCATTTGGTTTGGCTGAGGCATGTTGGCCTTATTTCAGCATTTTATTAATAGTTCACACAGATATGCCTTCTGGAGATGATCCTAATTATAGATATCGTGTTTTTGAAAAAATAATTTATGCATTTAGCTTTTGAATGTTTCCATAATTATATCATACTCCTGCTTATGTGATGTTAATGGCAGAATGGAAAACTGGCTTAGATTTATTTTGGTCCTGGCACTTCCTAATTCAGAATTATCTACAGAGAAAAATGATTGGCTAGGGAAGCAGGGGGAGGCAAGAAAGATGGAGAGATCTCTCAACTGGGCAGGACAACAAAGTAACACAGAGGAATAATTCTGATCAGCCCAGGGAAAAGAGAAAGGCAGTCAGAGCCAATAGCTGCAGATGGTAATAAATGGCTTCTTTTGAGCAAGTCATAGCCATTGATTTAGAGATTGGTCAGTGTTATTTTCAGTGACAGCCTTTTTTGCCACACTAAAGGTGCTTTTCCACTAGCCCTGATTAGAAAACCCGACTTGACTCACTTCGGTTCGGTTCTGCCTCGGTTGCTTTTCAACATTACTGCTGGCACACCTGCTGGCACACCTGCGGTGGGTGGGATTTCTTGAACAGCGAGGCGGTGCCGAGGCGGCACCACACTCTCATAATGTGAAACACGCAACCGAATCCTCCACAACAAAGAAAATGGCTGATGACGAGGAGAGAAGGAAGGAGGAAGGAGAGAGGAATGACTGTGACATGAAACTGGCGAAATCTATGGTGCTGACTTGTTGTGCTCTGCACAATCTGTGTGAGAGTCATGGAGAGACGTTTGACACTACATTGGATGATGCAGTAGATGAACCAGTGGTGGCAGCGACCCAGGGAGCAGAGGAGCAGGGAGCCGATATACGAGATGCTGTGATGCAGTACTTGTCTAGCAATAGGTAGAAATGTAATTTTGCCCACATTTATGTGCATACATATTTCAAAAATGTTTTTTGTAAATAAAATGTGGTGCATGGTCCATCTACCTGTCCTCTGTTGTTCATAACGCTTATCTGTTAAGAAGGTGCGAAGCCATCAGTCTAATGATCAGTCCACACTTCTCACTGTTGTGAGAATTGCTCACGCTGAGCGCTCTGCCAGCTCCGCTGTGGGGGTCACACACACGACGTGTTCCTCCACACTCTCAATCATTTTTTTTTCCCCGTATATTTTTCATTTTGGCGTACAGAAATGGCAATACGCCCGTATTTGCTAAAATTGCATTTTCCCCGTATTAAAATACGGCGAAACCGTATCATTTGACAGGTATGTAATTACATGCAGAAACACTGCACAGGCCATCTTCACAAAAATCCAGCTCGACAAGCCACTTTTGCTTAGGTGGAAATGCAAATTGAGCTATAAATCATGTGCTAATACATGTCATATTCCCATGTAAAGGTCTCCCACTTTTACTTACAAATTGATTTTTAATTTTTGGGAAAAGGGAATATAAATTTTGCACAACTTGTTGGTAACAACAGTTGTGTGCAACAAAAACACAGTTGTGTCTAATGTTATTAGTGCCAAATTTTTGCTAGATTCCTTCTTAATTTATTAAATTTTGACTGGTGATGCAACATTCAACTTACATGTACTTACCTTTATCAGTGTCTACTGTACAAGTTAAAGCATACCTGTACAACTGCTTATAACATAAAAAATGTACCCGTTCAAGAGAAATGGATTCAGCATTTCAAAATTGTTTAAAATCAAAATAAAAAAAATCTACCAAGACATTACGTTTTGTTGTGTTGTTAAAAATTAAATTACCATTAGAAGGCTATACACCTGACCTGATGAACAGCAGCATGTGGAGTGAACAGAGAATGGAATGTGTATGTAATTATTGGCTTTTCTCATACGGTGTCATAACAGATAAACCAGACTTTTGATGCAAACAATACAATTTTATTCCAGAAGCAAAATTTACAAACAAAAAAACAGACTGGGCGTGGGGAGACATGGTTAGACACGCCGACTGCTAAATGCGTCCACAAGCCTGCCAAATAGGGTCAGGAAATCTCTGTTGAATGTTGACATCTCTGTGAGCTCTTCCCTTCGTAACGCAGCGTCCTGCTCCAGGGCTTCACGCGCATCTGCCCGCACATCTGTGGCCACCTGTCGCAAATGCTGCATGTACTCCTGATGGTGTTCTTGCCGCTGGTCATGTTGCCGTTCCAAGAGCCGCATCTCTTCGTCATGCATGTTGACCATCACTCATGTAAGGTCAGCGATGGAGTTGTCCGTTTTCCTCTTGCCTAGATGGAAAGACAGAAAGGCATGGTCGTTAAAGCTGGATCACTACATATATTACGGAATTACACTGGTGAAAGTCTGTGGTGGAATGTCACTATTATATTATGCTTCATTGCTGCATATAAGCTGAACTGTCATGTTGCTGCCCCTCAGTAGAGCAGATTTTGCAACACGCAGTGTGCTGTCTTTGGCTGCAGCCCCCCTGCAAAACTAAAAAGGATTAAGATTAAGAATATGGATGGATGGATGGGTAATGTTTAAAATAGTTGCTTGTAGCGTGGCCGCAGAAATCTGAATGGGTTAATACAGTTAGCTGACGCGAAGCATTTCAATGAAGCATGTTGATTTCAACGGCAGTTCATGAGCTTTATTTGTTTTTCTCAAACAGGAGTTACAACAGCACTTCAATCACCACACCTAAAAATGGGACCGGGTTGTGGAACACCGATAAGTGAAGACCAAAGAATAACCTTTTTGTACATTTAAAAAGACATTTTCAATTAATTAATACGCAGCTACAGGAAATTGCATTAATCAATTTGGTACATAACTTGTTAGGCTCCAGCCCCCCCGCGACCTGTAAAGGATTAAGCGGTAGAAGATGGATGGATGGATGGATGGATTTTCGACCCTGGTTTCCGCTGGACCTGTTTCAACAAAAAAAAAATTGTGGTTATTGTGCCTTACCGGTACTTGAACGTGATCCAGATGGAGCTGGTGATGTGGCTGACATCGGAGTCGATCCAGCTGGCGCTCCGCCAGACGCAGACGCAGAGGCAGAGGCAGGAGAGTCCGGTGTGTCCATGTCCACTGAGGTGGACCCCTGTGATATGAACTGCAATTCTAGAAAGAAAATGCACGCAATTTAAAACTTAACACCAAAGTGCAACATGTACACAACAATCTAAAGTTTTTAACCGGAATACAATAAGCATAATTCAGCGTTTTGTTCGTGCTAATACTTAACACAAAGCAAGCGTGAATCTGCAGTTGGCTGCAAAACAATAGGCAAGCCTCAGTAACAACCATTACCCACAATCTAACAACCTTCCTATTTCTTAAAAACAGTGAGCTTGGCACAGAAAGGATAAATTGGTGAAAAGACGCACAATATCAAAACAACACTCACCATCCACGGTTTCCAAGGCCATGGCTGTGTCGAGGGCTTATGTCCAAAGATCGCGTCCATCTCAGCAAACCACTTCCACTCCTTCCGATCCGCTGCACTTCAAGCATTGTGGTCCTTCACTGCTCGGTAATCGCTTTTCAGCTTTTTCAGCTTCTCCCGACACTGTTTGGCAGTACAGATGTGCCCTTGGGAACACATCTGCTCGGACACCTGCTGGTATATTTTTTCATTTCGAGTAGATCCGTCCAACTCGCGCTGGATGCGATCGTCGGCTAATATAGAAAGAAAATTGCGCACCTCCTAATATATAATATTAGGTGTATATTATTATATAAGTATATTATACAGTATATTAATATAATATACTGTATTAAAGGGGCGCACTGTGTTCACTGGCTGAACAACTACAAATGGCGGTCGTGGAGTAGATTCAGCAGAAAAAGTCGCTTTCGTGACGTTACGACCTGACCAATCAGTGGCGACCAGTCTCTTAAAGTCATATCACAGCCATACTCAGCCCTACTCAGCTCGGTTAGACCCTGCCCTGGATCAGGTACTAAAAAAGCACCTGCTAACCGGTGCTGGGGCTAATGGAAAATGCTCAAACGCGGGCTGAGTGGTGCGGTGTAGGGCTAAGTGAGGCTAGTGGAAAAGGCCCTTAACTGGGTAAAGAGCGTTTCTTTTCATATATGTACTGTATATAAAAAAAAGGTCTCAGGCTTGGGATTCCACAAAAGTATTTTCAAGGCTTTCTTCAGGCTTCACTAAAGTACATAGAGGGTCAGTGTTAGCCCAGAAGCTACATAAAATCACAGATTCGAGTTTTCCAGTAAACGACAACCTTTACTTTAGTGATTTTGCAGATCAGGGTTTCTGCTGGTAACAGTTTTGCGTAGCAGCTCGCAACGCCAAAAACTGAGCTGCCACACTAAGAAGAAAAAAAATAAAAATAATAAAAAAGAGCCACACAAGAGCCAATTAAAAAAAAAAGAATAAGAGCCACATGTGGTGCAAGAGCTACAGTTTTGCCACTCCTGACATAAATATATTTTCACTAAGAGAGTATATCAAGGACTGTTACTCTGCAAGCTTGCACACGGACATCACAGATGGTTGGAGTTCGGGAGCACGCTGCTCTTGTGATAGTACAGCCAGCAACAAGTGTATCTCACATTGCTGTCAGAGAGAAGAAACTGAATCTGTGTACTCCGTCCAAAGTGAAAGGGAAATGTCAGGGTGAAGCATAAGTGTACATCCAACAAAGAAAAAAGCAGACGAGGTATATAAGCAGGGGAGGTATTAATGGGGAAATGATACTGAGGCTTTAGAGCTTCTCTCACTCTTCCTAAAGTGGAGTCGTTCAAAACACTGTCATGGAGCTTGTAGCAAAACACCAATGTCTTGGCGTTTGTACTTGTAACTTCCGGCGCCACACGAGTCGGCTGCCTTTTGCAACAGCGGCTGAATTTTAAGTGTTTTTTTTTTCTTCCTCCCACTTTCTGATCCGGCGACACCTTACACTCCATATATATCACGGACACACAGATCGCCCCAAATGTCTCCCGAGCCGGTGGACGGAGCCACTGTTTAGAGCAGGAGACGGTACAGCAGGAAAGAGCTGCTAGCACTCAACTGCCACTCAGTGCTAAGGGAAAAACTCGACATACCGGGAGAACTGAAGCGAAAACGATGCGGGTGTCGTTCTGGAGTAAGACGGCGGGCAAGAAATATAAGGTACAGACCCACCCTCCCATCTGTTGTTATGGGGAATGTACAATCCATACTGGGAAAGGTAGATGAGCTAGCGGCTATCTCCCACTACGATAGCATATACCGGGAGTGTAGCCTGTTCCTATTTACAGAGACTTGGCTAACAGGACTAGCAGCAGATGCTAACATTGAACTGGAGGGTTTCCACGCGATACTGGCAGACCGTACACCAGACAGTGGCAAAGCAAGGGGCAGTGGAGTTATAAGGCATGTTAACAACAACTGGTGCAGACTGGGACATATCACTGTTAAACAACAACACTGCAGCAAAGACATCGAGTTGCTTGCTGTTAGCATGCGGCCTACCTATCTCCCAAGGGAATACTGACACGTCATCTGCATTGTTATTTATGCAAATCCGACAGCGAACGCTGGGACAGCCTGTGACGTCATCCACTCAGTAACTGGCAGGCTGCAGACAGAACACCCAGATGCTCTTCTCCTCATCTCAGGCGATTTCAGCTATGTTTCACTGTCTCCCATTCTACCCACGTTTACCCAGTATGTCACATGCCACACTAGAGACAATAAAACACTGGACTTATTCTATGCAAACACTAAGGAGGCGTACACCTCATCACAACTCCCCCCACTCGGGAGATCGGACCACAACTTGGTTCATCTCCAGCCGGTGTACAAACCCCTAGTGCACAGACAACCTCCGGCCATGCGCACAGTGAAGTTATGGTCTGAGGAGGCAATGGACGCTCTAAAGGGCTGTTTTGAAACCACCGCCTGGGAGCAGCTCTGCGGTCAACATGGTGAGGACATCCATGGCCTCACTCACACCATCACGGACTACATCAGCTTCTGCGTGGACAACACCATTCCCACCAAGACCATACGGTGTTGCTCAAAAAACAAACCCTGGATCAACCCTGAGATTAAAACACTTCTGAGAGAGAAGAAGAGGATCTTCAGGTCAGGGAACAGGGAGATGCTGAAGTCCGTACAAAGGGAGCTGAGGAGAAAGATCAGATTAGGCAAGGGCAGCTTCAGGAAGAAGATGGAGGACAAGCTGCAACAGAGCAACATCAGAGGGATCTGGAGAAACCTTAAAACCATCTCTGGGCTCCAGAATACCTCCCCCCAGGCCACAGGGGGCAGGGAGTGGGCAAACAATCTGAATCTGTTTTTCAATAGGTTTGACCAAATGCCTTCCCCCCCTGAGTGCACAACAACCACTGCTGCCTCTGAAGACATCAAGTCCTGCTGCCCACTCCCCACTCCACCATCACCCTCCCACTCCCAACACACAGCCCCCCAACCTGACCCTCACTAAGACCCAGGTGAGGACGGAGCTGAGGAAGATCAAGGCGAGGAAGGCGTCGGGACCGGACGGCATCAGCACAAAGCTCCTCAAGTCCTGTGTAGACCAGCTGTGTGGGATTGTGGAGAACATCTTCAATCTGAGCCTGAAGCTGGGGAGGGTACCACAGCTGTGGAAAACATCTTGTGTGGTACCTGTACCAAAGACTTCCCACCCCAAAGACCTGAAGAGCTGCAGACCAGTGGCCCTGACGTCCCACATGATGAAGACCCTGGAGAGACTGCTCCTTGCTCACCTCCGCCCCCTTGTGGGACCAGCGATGGATCCACTCCAGTTCGCCTACCAGCATGGCATTGGGGTGGAGGATGCGGTCATCTTCCTCCTTCACCGTTCTCTGTTCCACTTGGAGAAGCCCGGGAATGCGGTGAGGATCATGTTCTTTGACTTCTCCAGTGCTTTCAACACCATCCAACTGATGATCCTGAAGGACAAGCTGCTGTGCGCAGGGGTAGACCAGCACCTGTCATTATGGATCCTGGACTACCTCACGAACCGGCCTCAATTTGTGAGAACCCGGGACTGTGTGTCCAACACGATCATCGGTAGCACGGGGGCCCCCCAGGGAATGGTTTTGGCTCCCTTCCTGTTCACCCTCTATACTGCGGACTTCTCACACAACACAACACACTGCCATCTACAGAAGTTCTCTGACGACTCTGCGATCGTTGGCCTCATCTCCAACGGAGATGAAACTGAGTACAGAGGGCTTATCCAGGACTTTGTGGACTGGTGCCATAGGAACTGCCTCCAGATCAATGCGAGGAAAACTAAGGAGCTGGTGGTGGACTGCCACAGGCAAGGACAACCCCTCACAGCACCAGTAAATATACAGGGAACATACATTGAGATGGTGACATCCTACAAGTACGTGGGTGTTCATCTGAACAATAAACTAGACTGGTCACACAATACTGATGCACTCTACAAGAAGGGACAGTGCAGGCTGTTCCTACTGAGGAGGCTCAGGTCTTTTGGTGTACAAGGGGCACTGCTGAAGACATTCTATGACACGGTGGTGGCATCAGCCATCACTTTTGGAGTGGTCTGCTGGGGCAGTGGCATTACAGCAGCCGATAGGAAGAGACTGAACAAACTGATCAAGAAAGCTAGCTCTGTCCTGGGGCAACGCGTTGACCCAGTGGAGGAGATGGGAGAGAGAATGATGGTGGCTAAACTGTCATCTCTGCTGGAGTCTGAGTTCCACCCTATGCAGGACATACTGAATGCACTGAGGAGCTCATTTAGCAGCAGACTACATCATCCTAGGTGCACAACCGAGAGGTTTCGCAGGTCCTTCCTACCAACGGCTGTCAGACTGTACAACCTAAGCAGGGCTGCTCGTAGAGATAGCAAAAAGACGTGACAACCTAATAGTATTGAATGCAAAAGACGCAATAGACTTACACAATGGTCCCCTCCGGTATACAACTAGGAAAATACCGGTCGCTATGGAGGGTGAGAATATGTATGGGTACATATCCATACCATGTAGGATAACTAAGACGGTTATGCTATTTCATTCCATCTAGCTACAATGCTCTGCACTGTGTGTGTTTATATATTTATATATTTATTCCATCTAGCAACAATGCTCCACACTGTTTGTTTATATATTTACATATTTATTCCATCTAGCTACAATACTCAGCACTGTGTGTCTATATATTTATATTTATATGTACATATGTATACTCGCTGCTCTTGTTTTTTCTCTTGCCTTCTGATTGTTGCTACCCCTGTGCTGTTGCAATCCTGGAATTTCCCCATTGTGGGACTAATAAAGGCTTATCTTTTCTTATCTTATGTCAGGCTTCACCTGACCATCACTAACTGGATGCATTTATTGTGGTTTAAACCCACCAATAAGCACCATAATGAGTTGCTAAACTAACAGGTGTGGTTAGGCTTGATATGCAGGCTAACTGAGGCAGAGGCATGATTGAGTGAATTGTTGAGGATTTACTTCACCAACCACTGCAAAATTAACTAATTTATGTTCATTTTTATGTACCTGAATAGTTATAATGACCTAAATTCACAAAGTCAGTGACGTAAATCAATTAACATCCTGAAGCCTTCAGACAAACTAAATCTGCCAACATCTGGATTTCAAAATATGCGAGGTTTAATTTTTATTTTATTTAATTAAATGTAATTTTATTAATACTTTTATTTCTTTGAAATGAGAGTTGAAATTATTTTTGTATTCTGGCTCTGCAAAATTATGAACAAAAGGTTCAACTATATGAGAAAAAAGTCAAAATTTTACCAGTAATTAAATACCAGTAAGTTAAACAGTAGTTTCATTATGAATTTGCAGTTCATTGTCCAAACTCTTCCACAGCCACATGACTGAGTGACTGACTATTTTAATTTGGCCGTCAGCACCCCCCCCCCCCCTTCCTTTTATGGCATCAACTCAGTGTTCCACCTCCGCCACAGCTCCCCCTACAGGCCCCGGCCGCCACTGCTACCTCCTGCCACTGCTTTCCCCATTCACCCCACAGTCACAGTCAGATCCTCATCACATCATCGTAATAAATCGCATGTAAGCCCATCCAGTCTCCACCTCTTTCCTCAGTCCTCTAAACCCGTCCCAAAGCAACGCCACCTGAAACTGGCTCTATTAAACGCACGCTCACTGAAAAATAAAAGACTCCTCCTGAACGAATTCATCACTGACAATAACCTGGATTTTCATTGCATCACTGAAACATGGCACAAACCCCTTGACTATTTATCACTCAATGACACCACACCTTCCAGATTCACCAGTATCAACAAACCCTGCCCTGATGGCCGGGGAGGTGGTGTTGCTGTCATTCACCAAAAAAAAATAAACCCTGACATCATGAATAACTTCCATCCCATCTCCACCCTGCCTTGCCTTTCCTGTCCAAAATCCTAGAATGTATTGTTGCCACCCATCTCAAAACCCACCTCATCTCCAAAGATCTCTTTGAGACATTCCAATCTGGATTCCGTTAACAACATAGCACCAAAAGTTCCCTGCTCAAGTGACAAATGATCTCCTCCTCTAAGCCGATACTGGACTCCTGAACGTTCTCATTATGCTCGACCTCACAGCCGCCTTCGATGCAGTTAACCACTCCATTCTCCTCTCCCATCTGGAAACCTGCCTCAGCATCACTTGTAAAGCTCTCTCCCAGTTCCACTCATATCTCACCAACAGACAACAGTTAATCCCATCAACAACTGCACCTCCCTTACAGCCACCCCCCTCTCCCATGGTGTTCCTTAGGGTTCCCTGCTTTGCCATCTCCTCTTCATCATCTATATACTCCCGCTTGGTAACCTCATCTGCCGACATGGCCTTTGCTTCCATTGTTACACCAACAACATTCAGAACTACAATTCCACTAAGTGCATAACTACAGTAAGCTGCTCCATACAGGAAAATTGTCTCTCTGCAATAAAATCCTGGATGCAAAAGCAATGAAAAGAGAGACAAGAAGAGGAAACGCGGAAAGCGTGGTTGGCGTAAGATTAAACCTGAGGAGGCGTCAGCTTAGCCGCTTTCTTCTTCCTTCAATTATTATAGGGAATGAACAATCCCTGAGAAATAAAGTGGATGAAATTTAAGGAAATGTACAATATCAGAAGGATTTCAAGAACTGCTGTGTCATGGCTTACACGGAGACGTGGCTTACGGAGCATGACCAGGATGCGGACCTGTGGATTGACGGCTTTGGAGCCCCACTTCCCTCGGATTGGGAGGAAGAGGTAACGGGGAAATGTCAGGGGGACGGCGTATGTTTGTATATTAATAAACAGTACTGTACATCTGTCACAGTCAGAGAGTGCATCTGTACACCAGATGTGGAGCTTCTGTCCGTGTCACTACGCCCCTTTTATCTGCCCCGCAAGTTCCCGCAACTTTTCATAACGACCGTGTACATTCACCCGAGGGCAGATGCTGCCTCCGCCTCCAGCACCGTCTTTGATGTGGTACAGTGGTTGCAGTCGATTTCCCCAGAGGATCCAAATTTTATCATTGGGGATTTTAACAATGTGTCTCTAAAGAAGACACTTAAAAATTTTTATCAGTATGTCTCCTGCCCAACCAGGCGAAAAAAGACCTTGGACCTGTTCTACGGATCCGTAGAGAGGGCCTTTAAATCTCTTCCCCTTCCTCCTTTAGGATCCTCAGGTCATAACTGTGTACATTTGCTGCCCACATATAAAACTGCGCTCAGAAGAGACAAGGCGAAGACCAGAGACATAGACGTGTGGACAAAGGATTCAGTGCACTGCCTCCAGGAATGCTTTAACTGTACAGACTGGGAGGTGTTCACGCTCGCCTGCGGAGAAGATTTGGACTCTTTCATGGACGTGACATGCTCATACATGGCTTTCTGCAGAGACATGATCATTCCACGTAAATGTGTCAAAATATACAGTATCCCAACAACAAGCCATGAGTTACAAAATCAGTTAAATCCTGCTTACAGAGGAAAGCACTTGCCTTTAAACAGGGGTCTCTTTCTGAGCTACAGGTTGCCACAAAAGAGCTGAAGTCCGAAATTTTAAGAGCAAAACAGAATCATAAATCAGAGTTGGAAAGTAAGATGGCAGCAAAGAAGCTTGGTTCAGCCTGGGCCAGTATGAAAACTATTGCAGGCCTTCAGAGCACAGAGTGCAGTAATCGTGTGTTTTTAGATTGTTTTAGTTCAGACCACAGAGCTGGCTAATGCTCTTAATTGTTTTTATGGCTGTTTTGATTCCTTTGATTTTAGCACAGAAAGCCAAGATTTGAAACAAAAACTCAGAGACAATCAGCACTTTAATATTGAGGTGCAGGATGTTAAAAGGGCATTCTGTGCTGTAAAAGTGAACAAAAGTCAGGGCCCTCATCATATATGTGGGCGCTTGGTAAAGTCCTGTGCACATGAACTGAGTCCTATATTTCACTATATTTTCAATAAGTCCTTACAGACACAACATGTGCCTAAGATCTGGAAAGATGCCATGGTTGTCCCCGTTCCAAAATCCAGCTGTCCTAAAATGGTAAATGATTTTAGACCAGTTACTCTGACCTCAATTTTAATGAAAATCTTTGAAAAACTGGTCAGATGTGAGGTCCTAAAGCAGACTGAACATGCATTGGATCCTTTGCAGTTTGCCTATAGGCCTCACAGAGTAGTGGAGGACGCCGCTGTCACTCTGTTTAACATGCTTTTTAAACATCTGGATTTTAATGGGACACACGCCAGGCTTTTATTTGTGGATTTTTCTTCCACCTTTAATACAGTCCAATGTCATATTTTAGTTGAAAGGCTTCTGCAACAATTTGATTTGAGTAATAATCTGGTGGGTTGGATTCTGGATTTTTTAACCAACAGGACACACAGAGTAAGGGTCAATGGTACATTGTCTGACCAAAAGTGTTCTTCTACTGGCTCTCGTCAGGGGTGTGTGTTGTCACCACTACTCTTCATCCTGTACACAAACATGTGTCGGAGCAGACATGACAACAGACACATTATAAAGCATGCTGATGATTCAGTTGTTGTTAGTCTCCTCCAGGATGGTGAGAGTGGCCACGGCACAGTAGTTGATGATTTTGTTCACTGGTGTGAGGATTCCTACCTGCAGCTGAATACGACAAAAACTAAAGACATGATTATTGTCTTTAGGAGGAAAACTCCCAGGCACAAAGTCACTGTACTAAAAGGCCAGACCATTGAATGTGTGCAATCCTACAAATATCTTGGGACAATTATTGATAGTAATTTAAACTTTGATTAGAGCTGTGAAAGGGTGTGCAAAAAGGGTCAGCAACATTTGCATTGTTTAAGGAAACTTGCACGCTTCCAAATTGACCGAACGATAATGATAATGTTTTATCGGGCTTTTATTGAATCTGCTTTATCCTTTTCTTTAGTGTCATGGTTTGGTCAGACAAAACTGAAACAGAGGAAATCCTTGGATCAGGTAGTTAGATGGTCCAGTCGTTTGCTTGGTGAGTCACAGCTGAGCCTGACATCCCTGTACACCAGACAAGCACAGAGGATTGCTACCTCCATTTTAAATGATAACTCCCACCCTTTGCACCGACACTTTCAGCTTCTTCCCTCCAGACGGAGGTTTGCTGTCCCAAAATGTAAAACCCAGCGCTACAAAAACAGCTTTGATCCTGCTGCTGTTAAAGAGTTGAACAAGATGTAACAATATATTGCACAAAATTTAGTTACCTATTTATTAATTTGATTTTATATTTGCTTATGTTTTTAGTTTTTTTATTTGGGTTCTAAATCTTTTATTGGGTTTTAGACTTTTGAGTTTTTAACCTCTTTGACTAATTTTTAACTTTTAAATATGACCCTTCTCTCTTATCTCTGTTTTTCCTCTTATCTCTTTGTCCTATGTCCTGACTGGTGGAGCCTTGAGTATTTTTATCATGTCTATAGTCAACTTCATGTGTGCCTGAGTTTGTTTTCGTGTTGAATGTAATTGTGGTTTGTAAACATGGATGTCACCTGACTGCAAAACAAATCTACCTACGGGTACAAATAAAGGAACCTGAACCTGAACCTGAAAAAAACTTTCTACAAGTCAACCTTGGAGTCATCTTGTGACAGCCACCTCATTTTTGAACCACACATCAATCATGTCACCAAAACTGCCTTCTTTCACCTAAAAATCATAGCCTGACTCCACCCTTCACTCATCTTCTCCACCGCAGAAACCCTCAAACACACATTTATCAGAATCAGAATCAGATTTATTGCCATTGTTCATGTAGTACACAAACTAGGAATTTGTCTCGATGCCATGCTGCAACATTAAAAACATGATGAGAAAAAGAGATAAACTAAAAAACTAAAGGACTGAAAACGTGCAATAAGTGTAGAAAAATAAGTAATAATAAGTAATAATGATAATAATAATAATAACAATACTAGTAATAATGAGTAGTACTAGTCAAGGCAGTTTTAAAAAATTAGCAAGTGAAGTACCACATAGTGCAGTTGATAATGCAACAGAAAACAGTGATGAATGACGTGAGTCTGGTTGAGCTGCTGTACATAGTGCACGAGAGTCAAAAAGTCACTTAATGTTCAGCAGTCTGATGGCAGAGGGGAAAAAGCTGTTCATGTGCCGGGAGGTTTTAATCCGAATGGACCAAAGTCTTCTACCTGAGGGGAGGGGAGCAAACAGTACGTGACCAGGATGTGAAGGATCGGCTATGATCCGGCCAGCACGCCTCCGGGTCCTGGAGATGTACAGGTCCTGGAGAGATGGGAGCTCGCAGCCTATCACCTTCTCAGCAGTGCGCACGACGCGCTGCAGCCTTAGTCTGTCCCTGGCAGTGGCTCCTGCATACCACACAGTTATGGAGGAGGTGAGGATGGACTCGATGATGGCCGTGTAGAACTGCACTAACATCTTGGTGGGTAGCTTGAGCTTCCTCAGCTGCCGCAGAAAGAACATCCTCTGCTGGGCCTTTTTGATGAGGGAGCTGATGGTTGGCTCCCATATAAGGTCTCGGGTGATGGTGGTGCCCAAGAAGCGGAAGGAATCTGCAATGGTGATGGGAGAGCCTGTGATGGTGAGGGGGGGCAGGGGGGTTGTGACTTTCCTGAAGTCCACAATCATCTCCGCTGTCTTCAGAGCATTCAGCTGCAGGTTGTTGTGGCTGCACCAGGACACCAGCTGGGCCACCTCTTCCCTGTAGGCGGACTCGTCGCCGTTGGAGATGAGCCCGATGAGGGTGGTGTCGTCCGCAAACTTAATCAGCTTAACAGACTTGTGGGAGGAGGTGCAGGAGTTGGTATAAAGGGAGAAGAGTAGGGGGGGAAGTACACAGCCCTGGGGTGATCCAATGCTGATGCTAACAGAGTCTGAGACAGACTTCCCCAGCCGCACATGCTGTCTCCGGTCCGTCAGGAAGTCGGTGATCCACCTGCAGAGGGAGTCAGGCACGTTGAGCAGGGACAGCTTGTCCTGGAGCAGATCGGGGCGGATGGTGTTGAATGCGGAGCTGAAGTCCACAAACAGAATCCTGGCGTAGGTTCCCGGGGAGTCCAGGTGCTGCAGGATGGAGTGGAGGGCCAGGTTGACTGCGTCATCCACAGACCTGTTAGCACGGTAGGCAAACTGCAGTGGGTCTAGGAGGGGTGTGGTGATGGACTTGAGGTGAGACAGGACCAGGCGCTCAAAGGACTTCATGACTACAGAGGTGAGCGCTACAGGTCTGAAGTCGTTAAGTCCAGCAATCCGTGGCTTCTTGCGGACAGGGATGATGGTGGAGGATTTGAGGCAGGTCGGCACGTGACATTGCTTAAGGGAGGTGTTAAAAATGTCTGTGAAGACAGGAGCCAGCTCTTTCGCACAGTGTCTCAGGGTGGAGGGAGACACACCGTCCGGCCCGGGGGCCTTGCGCGGGTTCAGTCTGGAGAACTGTCTGTGCACGTCCTGCTCACTGATGACAAGGGGAGGGGGGAAGGAGGAGGAGGAGGAGGGGGGGACCGCTTTTGATGAATTAGGGGCTGAGGAGGCAGTGGAGCTGGGTGGAGTGGGTGAGTTGGACACAGCTGACGAGGTGTCAAAACGGGCGTAATGTTGGGACAGTTTTTGACAAAGGGCTTTGTCATCCTGACCTTTAGAAGCCTGAGGCCGATAGTTGGTGATTTGTCTCAGTCCTCTCCACACAGAAGCCGAGTCATTAGCAGTGAACTGCTGCTGGAGTTTCTCAGAATACACAGATTTAGCTCTCCTCAGCTCTCTGTTAAACCGATATTTGACCTCTCTGTAGCAGTCCCTGTCTCCACTTTTCAACGCTGCTTCCTTCTCTTTCCTGATCCGTCTGAGCTTAGCTGTGAACCAGGGCTTGTCATTAGAATATCTCACCCTGGTGCGCGATGGGAGAATGTCCTCCTCACAGAAGTTGATATATGAGTTCACAGTGTCTGTGTACTCATTAAGATCATGTGTGGCTCTTTTAAACATGCCCCAGTCAGTTATTTCCATGCATGTGTTCAGTTTCTCTCCAGCTTCACTGGTCAATTTCTTTGTAGTGGTCACAACAGGTTTAGTGAGTTTCAGTCTTTGTCTGTATGTGGGGATGAGGTGGACCATCACGTGATCAGATAGACCCAGCGCAGCGCGGGGAACACCGCGATATGCGTCTTTCACTGTGGTGTAACAGTGATCTAGTGTGTTCTCACCTCTGGTTGGACATTTAATAAACTGTTTGTAGCGGGGGAGCTCGTGACTCAGATTGCTCTGGTTAAAATCGCCCAACACAATAACCAGGGAGTCTGGAAAGTTCCGCTCCATAAGTTGGATGTGATCTGCGAGCACGCGCTGTGCTTCGCGCGTGTCCGCGTCGGGAGGGACGTACACAGCGGCGAGGATGAATGAGGCAAACTCGCGCGGGGAATAAAATGGCTTGCAGTTAATAAAAAGAAATTCCAGGGCGGGAGAACAGTGTTTGGAAATCACCGTTACATCAAAGCACCAGCTGTTGTTAATATAGAAGCACACTCCTCCTCCAATAGACTTACCGGAGAGCTCTGTGACGCGATCAGCACGATACAGCTGAAATCCCTCGAGGCTGATTGCGCAATCTGGAATGTTCCATTTAAGCCAGGTCTCAGAGAAACAGATGACAGACGAGGAAACAAGGTCCTTGAATCGCATCAGCAGTCTTAATTCTTCTACCTTGTTCGAGAGAGAATTGGCATTGGATAGAAATATGCCAGGCAAGGCTGTTCGTGTGCCTCTTTTCCGGAGCCGAGCGAGAATTCCCCCTCTCTTCCCTCTTTTCCGCCGTCTTGCTTTTTTGGCCAGACAATGGATCAGATCGGCGGCAGGAGCTAAAAAAAACTGGAAGAAGGTCCATGGGAGTGAGAGTCCTGATATTTAATAGTTCTTCACGGGTGTATGAACCGGCAGACGCACAATCAATGAACAAAAACAGACAAATTATAAAAATTAAAGAGCAGCGAGGCACCATGGCGACCGCTGTGGGCGCCATCTTGGAAAAAAAAAAATCCAGACTCAACTATTTATCACATCCAGACTCAACTATTACCTTAGCATTCTTTACGACTCGTCAGCCAAAGTCCTCCAAAAACTTCAGTACATTCAGAACTCAGCCACCCATCTCCTTACCCACTCCTGCTCCTGCGACCACATCACCCCAGTCCTCCAGAACCTCCACTGGCTCCCAGAGTCACAACGCATACAGTTCAAAGTCCTTCTCCTTGCCTTTAAAGCCCTCCATCACCAGGCCCCTTCCTATCTGGTACCTCACATCTCACTCTGCACCTGATCGTCCTGCATTGTACAGCAGGTATAATTCATGTATCTATACTGGTCACCATTTATTCATCTATGATGTAGATAAGCTTTTTTTTAGTAGTTTTACTTTCCATGGGTAATCCCTTTGTCTATTATGCTGTGTGTGTTTCTATCATTTGGTCTTCTACTGCCATGCTGCTGTTACACTGCAATTTCCCAGTTTTGGATCAATAAAGTATATCTATCTATCTATCTATCAACAGTATCTACCTATCTACCTACCTATCTACACCGGCACCCCCCTCCTCTGCCTCCATTCCTCTGATGCAAACCTCCTCTATCCACCACACACAACAAATCAGAGAACCTGGGAGGACAAAGCCTTTTCCATCGCTGCCCCCTCCCTCTGGAACTCTCTCCCCCAACACATCATGCCTGCATAGACATACTGTAAACTCCTTCAAATCATTACTCAAAACCCACCTGTTCAGACTTGCTTTTAATCTTTAATTTTGCATTTTTTTCTCTAAGTAAACCATCTTTGAGTGCCTTGGAAAGCAATATACAAATATTTTATTATTATTATTTAAATAGACAGAAGAATTAGCCATAAAATAATCCACAAATTAATGATAATAAAGTCTCAAAAGTACAATAAAAGTCATAAGAGGAAATTATAAATTTATGAGGAAAACAGCTGCAAATTTAGGTAAAAACAAACTTAAAGAGAAAAAAAGTAGAAAACTACAAGAAAATCGTTATAAATTTAAGAGGAAAAACCTTAAACAAAGACTAAAGTCATTACTCTAGTAGTTTTTTTTTTTTTTTTTAAGTGGCTGATTTTGTACTCTTACTCAATTCAACTAGTAATTTTTTGATGTCTACTCTGAATTATTTATTTCATAAGATAACACTGCTTTTACATAAGTGCAATTTCTGGTTACTATACCCACCTCTATACCTACTATAATTTAATTATGCATGAGTTAATTACTACAGTATTATGAATGTTCTTTCCCTTTGAGTGTCATGTTTTGTCATTTATACATGTTTTGCGTTCACACACCCCTTCCCCAAAAAATAAATGTTTGCACCATATGTGCATTCCATACAGGATAAGTCTACATATTCTAGGAATGTTTCTGTGAGCAATTTCAGAGAGTTCAGACAGGGTTAGTACATGCATAAGGAATGATCTAAGCCATTTATTATAATCTCTTTGACATGTCCTGTTTTGGGTCACAGGAATGCACAGGAACTCCTCATCTTATAGATTAGTGTTTCATGGACATTCTGTTTTATGGATCTCATGTCTTCATGACCCATGTCTCCAGAGTGTCTGACGTCCGCCTGGATAAGCTCAGTTATCAGGACTGTCCCATCCGCTCCCTTCCCCTCCCTTATCCTCATCCTCCCTCTCCTTTCTCCTATATATACCAGACTTAAAGAATGGATCCTTTAGAGATTCTAGGTGTGTCTGAATAGCATGCCTTGTAACCTCTCCCCCAGGTGGCCAATGGGGTGATTCCTTATATGTTTGTGATAAATGTACATAAATTCAACTTTCCGCCTGATTGACTTTGAATAATTTAAGCTCAAAATTATTCTAACAGCTTTCAATACAAATGCCATTCCATTTTTTTTTTTTAATAGAACTTGTTTTGTGAACACAGTTGTCTTGATTTATTTGCATGTATGCATTACTTGGGTTGTTACTGATATCTGCTGAAAATCTCAGGTCAATGGCTACATCAGAAATATGTTTAATGAGGAGAATGTTGATCTGTTCAATACTTATTTTCCACACTGAAAATGATAAGAAACATCTTTAAATGACTGCATTTTTTTATTTTCATATTTAAAAAAAAATACATTTTAAGTGGTTTAAATGAAACAGTTTCAAAGCTGAAAGTGACACGTTTTTAGATGTCTCTGAGAAACCCCAACCAAATTCAAATCAAGAAATGTCCAGAATAAATCCATTCTCTTTGGCAACATAGGATAAGCATTTTTTTCCCCTTTGCATATGGTGTGGTAGTACTAGGCATACTGCTCTAACACGCACAATCTGATTAATTAATTTATTGAAAAATTTCAGTAACATTGCAAAATTGCTGAAGGCAGTATGATAAAACTCAATTTCCTTTGTTTTCCCCCTGATATACCAGCCTTTTCATAGTTTAGTGGTTAAGGGTGCATCACAACCACTCACCTTCACAACCAGTATTAACCAGTATTCTTTATATTCAAGGAAATAACACTTCAGCATTTTAAATGAAATATTTCTGACAATGACTAATCTCTTCCTTGGAGTGCCCTTTACAGCTTTTCACAACCGATTTGCAATTTAGTAGAAGAGTGGAAAAGAACAGCAGATGAAAATCTGTCTCACAAGTGTGAGGACACATAGCTCAGACTTTTGTTCTTTTTTTTATATATATAGATGGTATAGAGGATTATCACCACAAATGAGCTCAATCGGACTAAATAAAATAAAACCCTAGGACGAGTTTGATCAAATGCGCGTCAATCACACGAGGTGGAAATCAGGTCACTGCCACTTCCTGCCAAAGTGACCGACTTTCTGTTGGGTATAGACCATCACTTCTACGGAGTTTGTTGCATGTCTTAACATAATCAACATCTCACGTGATTTTCATCTTTCTACGAGAAAGTAAGCGTGTGCCACTCCCCACTGACTTCACATGTTAGGTGGAGTTGTAGAGCGATTTTTGTGGGGTAATTCATATTTCCTCCAAAATATTAAATTTTTTGCCAATCTTGAGGTCCCTGCAAAAAATGATGAGTTTTCATGCACATTTACTACCCCAAAAATGAGATCTTAGATGGAGAAGAAGAAAACATAAAAATAAGAATAAAAAAATTAAAGCTGTAAGCAGCTGTAAGCAGGCCCTCACCCCCCACACAACCGCGGACCCCGGTGCCCGTCATACCTAGCTGGCTCAGAAAATTTCCTATTGTCGCAACAAACGCTGTGTGAATAATTAAGTAAACTATTTGATGCAGTACTTCCTGTGAGTAGTAGTTGGTGCTATAACTTTTGGCAATAATTTTAAATAGGAGCGTGTGGGGTGGGACTAATGTCCATCGTAGAAAATTTGGTGAAAAACAGACAAAGATTGTCCAAATTACAACTTTCCGATGTTCCATGGTGAGGAGCCAACCTTCGGCATGTCACCATGGCAACACTTCCCTGTCAGTTATGTGTTGCCCACCCATATAGGACTACATATGACAGTCACCTCTACCTATGCTCCAGATTTCATGACTCTAGGTTGTTCCCAACCCTCCCCACAAGATCACGGATTGAATGGCACATTATTCTTGCAAATGGCACGACTAGTAAATAAATCAATTTTCAGCAATTCTTCCTTTAACCACTATGTTGCGCTATATCTTTTGTCAGGTATTTTTATGTAGACGCGTTCTGGGTGGGACTATTTTCCATCATGGAAACTTTGGTGGACATCGGAGAAGTTTTGCTTGAATTATTGCTATTTGATGTTGTAAGGGGAGGAGTCAAACTTCGCCATGGTTTAGCTTTTTGTTCTTTACCTTTTTGTTCTTATTAAAGACAAAAATAGAAAGGAGATGTTTTTTTTTACCTTCTTTACATGTTTCGACTGTTCACTGCAGCCTTCGTCAGAAGTGTCAGCTGATTGCTGCCAGGTGTCACTTTATCAGCTGACTTTCATAAGCGGGGCTAGCCCAGCAGACTTGTCAGATTCACCGAGCCAGCCCCACTTTCCACCGTCTGATGGTCTCTGGAGAATGTGGTCCCAGGTGTGGGTAAGCATAAAGGCCCCCTCATCCTGGTTCATGCTATCTTTTCCCCGCTTCCTGATTTCTATGGCCTCCTTGATCCAGTGTTTGTGTCTGTTGCTCTCCGATCCAATAATTTGTGCATTGTCCCAGTCCATGATGTGATTATTTCTTTTGCAGTGATCTGATATTGCTGATTTTAATGTTTCTTGTTCTGCCATTTCTTTTTGTGATCTTGTGAGTCGTCCTTGTGTTTCCTTCTCACATTCCTTCTGGTGTTCTTTTTTCCTTGTAGTGAATGATCTTCGGGTTTCTCCAATGTAGGTTTTTCACCATGGTATTGTGTCCATGGCAGTTTTGGGGTTTGTGGCCATGCCTTTTAAGATAAGATAAGATAAGATAAGCCTTTATTAGTCCCACAATGGGGAAATTCCAGAATTGCAACAGCACAGGGATAGCAACACTCAGAGCAACAATCAGAAGACAAGAAAAAACAAGAGCAGCGAGTATACATATGTACATATAAATATATAAATATATAGACACACAGTGCGGAGCATTGAAGCTAGATGGAATAAATACATAAATATTTAAATACACACAGTGCGGAGCATTCTCGCTAGATGGAATAAATATAGAAATATATAAACACACAGTGTGGAGCATTGTAGCTAGATGGAATGAAACAGTATAACCGTCTACTTAGTTATCCTACATTGAATGATTATGTACCCATACATATTGTCGCCCTCCATAGCGACCGGTATTTTCCTAGTTGTATACCGGAGGGGACCATTGTGTAAGTCTATTGCGTCTTTTGCATTCAATACTATTAGGTTGTCACGTCTTTTTGCTATCTCTGCGAGCAGCCCTGCTTAGGTTATACAGTCTGACAGCCGCAGGTAGGAAGGACCTGCAAAACCTCTCGGTTGTGCACCTAGGATGATGTAGTCTGCTGCTAAATGAGCTCCTCAGTGCATTCAGTATGTCCTGCATAGGGTGGAACTCGGACTCCAGCAGAGATGACAGTTTAGCCACCATCCTTCTCTCTCCCATCTCCTCCACTGGGTCAAGGCGTTGCCCCAGGACAGAGCTAGCTTTCTTGATCAGTTTGTTCAGTCTCTTCCTATCGGCTGCTGTAATGCCACTGCCCCAGCAGACCACTCCAAAAGTGATGGCTGATGCCACCACCGTGTCATAGAATGACTTCAGCAGCGCCCCTTGTACACCAAAAGACCTGAGTCTCCTCAGTAGGAACAGCCTGTGCTGTCCCTTCTTGTAGAGTGTGTCAGTATTGTGTGACCAGTCTAGTTTATTGTTCAGATGAACACCCAGGTACTTGTAGGATGTCACCATCTCGATGTCAGTTCCCTGTATATTTACTGGTGGTGTGAGGGGTTGTCCTTGCCTGTGGCAGTCCACCACCAGCTCCTTAGTTTTCCTCGCATTGATCTGGAGGCAGTTCCGATGGCACCAGTCCACAAAGTCCTGGATAAGCCCTCTGTACTCAGCTTCATCTCCGTTGAAGATGAGGCCAACGATCACAGAGTCGTCAGAGAACTTCTGTAGATGGCAGTGTGTTGTGTTGTGTGAGAAGTCCGCAGTATAGAGGGTGAACAGGAAGGGAGCCAAAACCATTCCCTGGGGGGCCCCTGTGCTACCGATGATCGTGTCGGACACACAGTCCTGGGTTCTCACAAACTGAGGCCAGTTAGTGAGGTAGTCCAGGATCCATAATGACAGGTGCTGGTCCACCCCTGCGCACAGCAGCTTGTCCTTCAGGATCATCGGTTGGATGGTGATGAAAGTACTGGAGAAGTCAAAGAACATGACCCTCACCGCATTCCCGGGCTTCTCCAGGTGGGACAGAGAATGGTGAAGGAGGAAGATGACCGCATCCTCCACCCCAATGCCATGCTGGTAGGCGAACTGGAGTGGATCCATCGCTGGTCCAACCAGGGGACGGAGGTGAGCAAGGAGCAGTCTCTCCAGGGTCTTCATCATGTGGGACATCAGGGCCACTGGTCTGTAGCTGTTCAGATCTTTGGGGCGGGAAGTCTTTGGTACAGGTACCACACAAGATGTTTTGCACAAATTGTGAGATTGTGACTCACATTTCATTGTGACTCATATTTGATAGCTATTAATGGCCAAGCCATGTGAAAATGAGTTCAATGGGAGCAGGCCCCCAGGAGGAGTTCGTTCAAATGCGAGTGGTGCAGTACTTCCCATGAGCAGTAGGTGGTGCTACAAGTTTTGTCAACCATTTTTACATAGGACTGTGCAGGGTCGGACTAATATCCCTTGTAGAAAGTTTGGTGAAAATCCGATGAAGTTTGTCCAAGCTGCAACTCTTTTTGCAACTTTTTGATGTTCCATGGCAAGGAGTCAACCTTCGCCATGTCGCCATGGTAACACTTACCTATCAGTTATGTGTGGCTGACCCATAAAGAACTACAGATGACAGTCACCTCTACCTATGCTATATCATTCTGGCAAGTGGCCCGTGAGTAATAAATAAAACAGTTTTCAGCAATTCTTCCTTTAACTACTAGGTGGTGCTGTAGATTTCTATGAATATTATTCTATAGAACTGTTAGGAATTGGACTGATATCCATAATTTTGAATTTGGTTTAAATCCAACAATACATGCCAGAGTTATTGCTGTCAGAATGGTAATAGAATGATCATGGCGAGGCATCAAACTTTGTCACGCCCCTTTGGCCAAACTGTTGAGCTTTTAGAACGTTTTCAATAACTTTTAATGGCACATGGGTATAGCTGATTGTCACCACAAATTAGCTCAATTGGACATAAACCATAGGACGAGTTCGATCAAATGCCCGTCAATTGCGTAAGGTGGAAATCAGGTCACTGCCACTTCCTGCCAAGATAGCCAACTTCTTGTTGGGTGTGGGCCATCACTTCTATGGAGTTTTTTGCATGTCTTGACATGATCAACATCTCATGCGATTTTCATCTTTCTACGCAAAAGGAAGCGAGTGCCACTCCCCATTGACTTCACATGACTCCCCAGGGACGTACGCCAGGATCCTGTTTGTCGATTTCAGCTCGGCGTTCAACACCATCATCCCAGGCATTCTTCATCAGAAACTCCTCCAGCTCAAGGTGCCCCCCTCCACCTGCCAGTGGATCTCCAGCTTTCAGACTGACAGGTGGCAACAGGTGAAGCTAGGGATAATTACATCCAGCTCCCGAAAAATTAGTACTGGCGCCCCCCAAGGGTGTGTCCTTTCCCCACTGCTCTTCTCCCTCTACTCCAACGACTGCACCTCAGAGGACCCTTCGGTGAAGCTCCTGAAGTTTGCGGACGACACCACAGTCATCGGTTTGATCCGGGATGGTGATGAGTCTGCATACAGGCGGGAGGTGGAACAGCTGATCCTCTGGTGCGGCCAGAACCATCTTGAACTTAACCCAGCCAAAACGGTGGAGATGACTGTGGATTTCAGGCGACACCCTCCTTCATTCCCCCCACTCACCATCCTCAACAGCACAGTGTCCACTGTGGACTCCTTCAAATTTCTGGGTACCACAATCTCCCGGAACCTGAAGTGGTCCTCCCATATAGATACTGTCTGGAAAAAGGCTCAGCAGAGGTTGTTTTTTCTGCGTCAGCTCAAGAAGTTTGATTTGCCTCAGGAGCTGCTGGTTGTCTTCTACACCGCCATCATCCAATCTGTCCTCTGCTTTTCCATCACTGTCTGGTTTGGAGCTGCCACTAAACAGGACAAGACCAGACTGCAGCGGATCATTAAGTTTGCGGAGAGGATCATTGGTACCGACCTACCCTCCATTGAGAACTTATATCGGTCCATAACCAGGAAACGGGCGGGAAACATCTGTGCTGACCCGTCACACCCCGGCCACAAACTGTTTGAACTTCTATCTTCTGGTCGACGTTACAAATCACTGAAGGTCAAAACCACCCGTCACAGGAACAGTTTCTTTCCTCAAGCCATCACTCTGATGAACTCCTAACATTCACTTAGTCCTACCTGTTGCTGTAGTCATGACTTTTCATCCATTCTTACATTGCACATAACTCTCACACTGCTTTTTACTTCATTCACATTATATCACTGAATCTGAGTTCACATTGAAATACTGTATGACTGTATATCTTTTCATATATTTCTGCAAAGTGTGGATAGTCTGAGTAAATAACTGCATATATTCCTGTATATATTTGCATCCTTTTATAGAAACATGGACAGACTGTAATTTACTGTACATACTCTGTTGTCATTGAATCCTTATTTAAATCTTATTTAAATCTTACACCTGAACAACGAGAGCAAGTTTTTAGCCAAAGTCAAATCCCTTGTATATGTTGTGCATACTTGGCCAATAAAGCTGATTCTGATTCTGATTCTGATGTTAGGTAGCGCCGTAGAGCCATTTTTGTGGGGTAATTCATATTTTCTCCAAAATATTCGATTTTTTGCCAGTCTTGAGGTCTCTGCAAAAAATGTACGTTCACTACCCAAAAAATGAGATCTTAGATGGAGAAGAAAAAAAAACAAAAAAATTCTAACTATTACAATAGGGCTTTCGCCCACTGACTTTGTCAGTGGCTCGGGCCCTAAATATTGCCACACGGCAGATCGTCCTTTCTTCCTTGCTGGCTCCATGTCTCTCATGCAAAATCTCCATCAAAACACACCACATATCCTGTCAATATCCTGTCAATACTTCACTTTCTTAAACAACTTTCTTAAAACCAATAAGTCATTGGTCACATGACTCTGGCCAAACAAATTAAGCCTCAAAGCAGTGTTTCTGAACACCTGTGCCATTTTTTTGACACATGCTCTAAAGCTTCAGATTCATCCAGACCATCACTATGGGTCACTGTTGTGTTGGGGTTTAGCACCTCATTGTGATGTGCGGTGCAGTGGCGAGCAGTTCCTATTCTGATACTGCATCGCCCTGTAAATAGCAGAGGGCATCCATGTTCCACCTCTTTTGCCGGATACCAACGCTGGGTGTATATCGTGTGCTACTTGTAAATAGTTCTGCAACAAAGCTGTGTTCGCCAGCCATCATCCTGCCTCATCTTTTACCCAGGTATTTCCATACATAACATTTGGAGATCGAGGTTTAGCTCATGGAGGTGTGCATCACCCCGCTTCGCCCCTTTCTCAAGCTCGCAGGCGAACCACAGGTTTCGTGGCCGCATTGGTGGGAGGCCTATCAGATATACAGTATGTTACGGTGCTGGGCCTCGAGGAACTTGATAAGGTGAGGGGACAGGCGCTGCTCATTAACAACTTGGGTATGGAGGGCTGGAGGGTCCTGCAGATGCCCGGCACAGCGGACTCATTTGAGGACATTGTGAAGCTGCCCACTAAATGTTTCTCCACCCCAGACAAAGTGACTGTCCAGAGGATTCGTTTTCAGCAGCAATATCAGCAGGTAGGTGAGCCCATCCGCCAATATGTCATTGACTTGAACCAGCTAGCCAACGAGTGTCATTTTGGACTGCTTGAAAAGGAAATGGTTTGCGATCAACTTGTAGAGCACATGTGTAACGTTGAGCTGCGTGCTAGGCCATTAATGGCACCTAATGACTTGACATTTGCTAAAGTTAGGAAACAAGCTCTCTGGTGGGAAGCTATTGATAATCTCGCTGTGGAGCTAAATTGGTGCCAGCGACAGAAGCTGTGGGAACCGCTTGTCTCAGCTAAAGTTGCTGACCCTAATAGTGAGGATGGCTCGGATGAAGATTTTCGGGAAGTTAATGCTGCTAGCAAAAGGTCTGCCCCAGGAAAACCCCTTTGCAAGGGTTGTGGGTTTGTGAGGCACCGCCATAAAGTTAAGAAATGCCCTGCTAGACATGGTAAATGTGGACGCTTTAATAACTACGCCAGGGTGTGCCGTTTGTCTTACCTGGGAAACCCATGGGAGAAATCACCCCGCTTGCCCCCGAAAGACACTGAGAGCAAACAGTACAAAGAGCTAACGGATGCCGCGGTTGTCAAGTTGACGAGTTTTCGTCCAGGGTTGGTACCCATGCCGACGAGCAACACCAGGCTAGCCCCAGATGCCTCCAGTACTTGGCCACGGTTGACTGGGGGGTCTGCAGCTTCTACGGTGAACACTACAATGTTTATAAATGAGGACCGGGCCAGACCAACAAGCATGGAATTACCACTTGCTCAGCAGCAACACATCGGGGCGAGTAAAATTCTACTCCGGGTTATGGACTTGTTACGGGTTCAGGGTGAAGGATGTCCACATGCCCGTAGCAAGCGACACCTCTTTATGCTGGTCATATCACGTGACTTCTCCGATGGAAAAAGCACATCCATCGCATCACGAATCACAGGAATGAAGCAGAGAGGGGACGGAGGAAGAGGAGGTGTCTGTAAAAAACAAAAAAACCACAAAGTACATATTTAATCAAAACATTAAAATATTATTTCAGTTATCCATGACAAATTTTTACTGACCTGCAGTTTAACCTCTTGCACTCTGGGATACCACGGGCGGTCACGTCTCTGCGTCCTAGTGTGTCTCAGTGCGCACTGAAAATAAAAGCTGCATTTCCGTTCTTCCAGTACAGACACAGCAGCGAACAGAAAGCCAAAGGAGTGTTTTGATTGGTTTAGATTTGATTGACTTCTCATTCAACTAATAAGAGCCTTGAATTGGGTTTCTGAAACCTTGAAGAACCAATGACTGAAAACCTAGCAAGAAGGACCCGCCTACCAATGGCTGCAAATACAACGAGCCAATTGAAGCAGAGAAGTTCGACTATTGAAATGCATGCATCCCGTGCGTACAATCTGTTTTGTGTAAGTCGCTGGGTGACACACCAGTGTGGAGGATATGAATAAGGGTCACCAGTGTGGAGACAAGGATCAAATAAGTGCAGGCGGACACGGCGAACTAAAGGTTAAAAGGGTGCTTTATTCTTCCTCGATCACAAGGCTCACTCAGCGCTGTGGCAGCCTGCTGGTGTGAGCCCTGCATCTCTAAAGTGTCAGAATGTGAGTGAGAGTGAGAGCTGTGTGTAACGGTAGCGTTCGCCAGTCTTTTTTTATTACTACTGTTCTTATTTGTTTTGAAAAATCGTTCACAAAAACCGCCATCATGGAAGCTGAGATGGTTTGATCGGGTCGCGTGACCAGAACCACGAGTCATAACAAGTGGACCAGCGTCATGTTCGTCTGACAATGAGGAACAGATGTTCACCAACGACACTGCTGTTGTGGGCAGGTAAGTGTTATAAGCTAAATTATTCTTTATCACTGAAAATAGTAATAAAAATGACTTTTGACCGATCGGTAATTACAACGGTCCATCATAGCCACTTGACGGACCGTTGATGGACCATTTTTTGTGCGCCGAGCTACTCTGTAGCGGGTGGGGGGGGGGGGGGGAGTTGTTATCCTCTACATTGCAGATATTTTAGTATAATTTTTAATGCACTGTAGGTTATTTTTTCTTGTAAAAAAAGCCACACATTTTTTTACGTGGCATGCTTCTTTGTGTGTGGGGGGCTTGTTTGTTCATTCATTCATTCATGAATGAATAAACAACCCCCCTCCCCCCCACACACACACACACACAGCCCTGAGTGTCACCTTTCATTAGAGCCCAAGATGAAGCTTCTATGTTGAATCATTCAAAAGTTACAGACGCTTTTCCAAACTGTGCCATTTGGCACAATTTGGCACAGTTCAAAAACGCCTGGGAACTACCTGAGAAAAAAACTGTGTAATATATTCATTTTTTGTGGTATTGTTACAAAATTTTGACCTCAGCTGGAAAACACTTGGTTCTACATTTTTGTTGCATTTTCCAGCCAGTATCTGACAGCTGTGTGTTATTTGCAAGCATTTGTATCCAAAAAAACACCCAGGCAAACTTTATTTTCTTCAAGTTCAGTATGTTTAGATGACTGTTACTCAGTGGCAGGAGCACTTAGAGAGATTATGACTGTTTTGCCAAAAAACTCAAAGTGTTTTCTTTTAAATGAGACCAACCCCATGAAGATGCTGCAAAGGGTTGAAGAACAGCTTTTGATTTACTTTGGGTACGTTATTTTTTGGCGTTTTTAGGGAAATTGACCAGAGTGCAAGGGGTTAACCAACTCCCCCATGGATCCACACTGGGACCCCTCTGGTATATGAAGTTGCATCTTCTGTAACGGCAACAAACATTTAATCAAATGTTAGTTACATTCTTGCCAAAAGTATCAAAACCTGGTTTAATGACCATGGCATCACTGTGTTTGACTGACCAGCAAACTCTCCTGACCTAAACCCCACAATCTATGGAGAATTGTCCAGAGGAAGATGAGAGACACCAGACCCAACAATGCAGATGAGCTGAAGGTCACTATCAAATCAACCTGGACCTTCAGAACACCTCAGCAGTGCCACAGGCTGATCACCTCCATGCCACGCCACACTGATACAGGAATTAATCCAAAATTTGCCCAGACCAAGTATTGAGTGTGTATATGGACATACTTTTCAGTCAGCCAACATTTCTATTAAAAAAGCTATTTTTAATGGTCATCACATCATGATTTTCCCGGATTATTCCAGACGAGTATCCGAGATGAGAGCGGCGTTCAAGCAGTGTAAACACCTGCTGCACCAGAAGAAGATTGCATTCTCTCTCAGGTACCCTGCAGTTCTCGTTGTGAAGTTGGCAAGTGGTAAACAGGAGTTCACTGACCCTAAAAAAGCATTGAACCTGATTCTTTCACTACCGTGAGACATTGATGAACAATGGTATAAATATATGCTATATGTTTATTTGTTATATATTTTTGACGGAGGATTTGATGAAGTATTAATTTAAGGTTCCATTTTTTTTTTACTGCCCACGCTGTATTATCTGTAGGCATGAGGCTGCTGCGATGTTGCGGCTCTCCCTAAGTTTGTTGCACTGTTCACAGTCACGGTCCTAGAGTTTTTTATTTTATTTTCTTTGGTTGGTGCGGTTTTTGTGCACCGATGGGTGACATTGGTTTCAGGTCACCGATTATGTTACTTTATGATTAAGTGGTTTTCGTTTTTTTTTCTTTTTTTTTCTGTATTTTTAATTTTTATTATGTTTGACTTTTGCCCAGTGAGGGGTTTTTTGCTGGAGAATTGCTGGATATTTTGGATGGTAATATGTACCATTTATGATGTTGGCTAATTGTCAGCGCTTTCTTAACCTTATTACTTGGAATGTTAAGGGCCTTAACCACCCAATTAAGAGGAAAAAAATTTTGGCGTTTATTAAATCAAAAAAAGTGGATGTAGCGTTGCTTCAAGAGACCCACCTCACTAAAACAGAATCTAAAAAACTCTGTCGGGACTGGGTGGGCCATGGGTTTTCGTCTTGCGGTAATAGCCAGAGCAGGGGGTAGCAATCCTTTTTCATAAACATTTGCAGTTCAAGTGTCTAAAAGAGGTTAGTGATGATGATGGACGACTCCTTATAATTCTTATAGAAATTCAGGGCCATAGGATGATACTCGCTAATGTTTATGCACCAAATATAGTTGATTGTGCATTTTTTGCACAATTGGAACACGAATTAAGCGAAATGGGTAATTATCCCATTTTAGTAGGTGGGGATTTTAATCAGGTCATGGACAATATTTTAGATCGGAGCACCCCCTCACAGCGTTCATCTAAATCTGGCTCTATATTGAAAGACATGTGCAATGCAATTGGTTTGGTAGATGTTTGGCGGCTTTTTAATCCGTCCACAAGGGATTACACTTTTTATTCCACTGCTCATAATGTGTTTTCCAGGATTGATTATTTTTTAATGTCAAAATTTTCTGTCTCTTCTGTAAATTCGAGCTTCATTGGTAGCATAATACTGTCAGATCATGCCCCTGTTTTTTTACATATGATCCCGCCTTGTCAGTTGAAAAAAAAATTCTAGATGGAGGCTTAATTCAAGCTTTCTTTTTAATCTAGATTTTGTGTCCTCTTTGAAAGCAGAGATCTCCTTATATCTTGAGACAAACTGGGATTCTGCTCCCTCTGCCAGTGTTGCTTGGGAGGCCTTTAAGGCATTTATTAGGGGACATATTATTCAATATGCATCTTTTAAAAAGAAAACTAACATTGCTAAACAGATTGATTTGGAGAGGAGAATAGCTATATTAGAGACTTCATTCAAACAAGACACAAATTTAGTAAATTTGTCACCCCTTCTGAAGCTTAAGTATGAGCTGAATTCAATTCTAACACAAAAAGTTGAATTTTCCCTATTTCGTCTTAGGCATAAACAATTTGAGGAGGGGGATAAAGCTGGCAAAATGCTGGCTAGATATATTAAAATGAAAGAAGCTCAGTGTACTATATCTGCTATTAGGACACAGGATGGTACTTTGGTGTCAGACTTAAATGAAATTAATGGTGCTTTCAGAGAATTTTACACCTCGCTTTATTCTTCTGAAATGGAGGCTGGATCTCAAGAGATCTATGCATTTTTATCATCCCTATCTCTGCCCTCCCTAACGAAGGAACAAATAGATTTACTTGACGCCCCAATTACTAAAGAGGAAATTGTGAAAGTTATTAAGAGCCTCCCGACTGGAAAGGCACCGGGCCCTGACGGATTCACTGCAGAATTTTACAAGGCCTGTGTTGATGAGCTTTCTCCTTTACTTTTAGAAATGTTTGCGGAATCCTTTGAACAAGGCCGTCTGCCCCCTTCTTTAACAGAGGCTTTCATTTCGCTTATTTTAAAAAGCAATAAAGATCCGTTAGAATGTAAAAATTATAGACCAATTAGTCTTATAAACTGTGACTGTAAAATTCTCTCCAAAATTTTGGCATTAAGATTAGATAAAGTAATGATATCTCTTATAAATTCTGATCAGGTGGGTTTTATTTGTTCCAGGGGTGCGGGAGACAATATTAGGCGATTTATTGATATCATATGGTTAGTTCAAAATGATCCTTCACTTGCACACCTCTCTCCAGTGGCAGCCCTCTCCCTGGATGCTGAAAAAGCATTTGACAGGGTTGAGTGGCAGTATCTTTTTGCTACTCTAGAGACTTTTGGTTTTGGTTCAAAGTTTCTTTCTTGGATTAAATTACTATATAATGAACCTAGAGCTTCAGTGATATCAAATCGAGTTACATCACAGTCTTTTAGACTTTATAGGGGTACGCGCCAGGGCTCCCCTTTAAGTCCCCTGCTTTTTGCTTTGGCATTAGAACCATTAGCTGTTGCTATCCGCAAAGACGGCAATTTTCCAGGTATTCAGGTCCATGGCAGTACCCATAAGATAATGCTGTATGCTGATGATGCATTGGTACTGATTACACAACCTCAAAAATCAATTCCAGCTCTCCTTAAAATTATTAACCAATTTTCACGTTTGTCTGGTTATAGAGTTAACTGGATAAAATCAGAAATTCTCCCTTTAACATCTTATTGCCCTAAAACACTGTTTACATTTGGTCAAAATATAGGCTTCTCTTGGCCAAAATTAGGAATTAAATATCTTGGCATCCTGTTTCCTCACACTTTATCAGATCTGATTCAGATTAATTTTGAGCCCTTGCTTGAAAAATTTAAAATAGACATAGAAAGGTGGTCACCTCTTTTTTTGTCTCTCTGGGGCAAGGTCAATGTTATTAAGATGATTTGTGCACCCCGATTTAATTACCTTCTGCAATCTCTTCCTCTTAGGATCCCAGTTAGGTATTTTCGACAATTTGATAGGTTGTGCAATAAGTTTTTATGGAATGGTAAGCGCCCTAGATTAAAGTTGAAGAGATTGCAGAAGTCTATAGATTCAGGAGGTTTGGGGGTCCCAAATTTGGTTTTATATCTTTACGCTTTTAGTCTTAGACATTTGATTCATTGGGCTCTCCCCCCTGAGAGAGCTCCCCCTTGGTTTTATTTGGAGAGTTACTTGAGCAGCCCTCTTCCCCTAGTACATCTAATCACAATTAAACTTTCTTCTGAATTTCAGTCGCATCCTATTATATCCTTTTTACAATACGTTTGGAAGAGAGTTGCTTCTATACTAGAGTTTAGCTCTCATCTTCATTCTATGGCTTCTATTTGGCTTAACCCAAGTCTCCATATTGGAAAATCCCCATTTATGTGGAAAATCTGGGTGAAAAAGGACATCTTGATGTTAAAAGATCTATATGAAGGGGGAGCTCTCAAATCATTTGATGTTCTACGGGCACAGTATGGACTACCACAGAATCAGTTTTGGAAATATTTACAACTTCGACATCTGCTGTGTCAAGTCTTTGGATCTACAACTACCCCTCCTCCTGATGTAGATTGGCTCATCCAGGCTTTGAGTTCCTGTGGCAAAAGATCTAAGGCCTCAAATTTCTATTTAATGCTCCTTAAGAGCTCAAATAAAGACTCTACATTCCTTAAACACGTATGAGAAAAAGATCTGAATTCACAATTTACTGATGTTGAATGGGCAAATATTTTAAAGAATGGGAAGAAAGTGTCTAGGGAATTGAAAACCAGACTTGTTCAATTTAAAATTTTGAATCGATTTTACTGGACACCTCGTAAAATGTTGAGAGCGAATCTCATTCACTCTTCAAGCTGCTGGAGATATCTACAGGGGGAGGGGACATTAATCCATATGATTTGGAGTTGTTCGGTTATACAAGACTTTTGGTTGCAGATCCATAGACGTATTATGACAATTGTTAAGCAAGAAGTGCCATTTACTCAGAGACTTTTTGTCCTTGGGGATCCATCAATGATTCAGGACCCAATCTCTGATGCCGAGTGGATTCAGACTGCTTTGATGCTGGGCCGAAAGTTGATCACTTTTTACTGGAAATCTTCCTCTGCCCCACCCATAGCTCAATGGCTCAGGGAGTTGGGCAAGCTTGCTGCACTAGAACGCCTTTCATATAAACTTTTGGACAAGATGGACAGCTTCTATAATAAGTGGGGACCCTTTCTTACCTTTATAGGTGTAGTAGATTAAGCTAATCATCTTAAGAGTATTAGGGTGGAAATGGAATGTTTTATCCTCTCACTGGGTATACTTCCTTTTTTTTTTTTGTTTGTTTGTTTGTTCCTGTTTTATTTTCTAAATTGAAAACCCAATAAAAATTCAAATTACAAAAAAAAAATAAAAAAAAGCTATTTTTTTAAAAATAATTTTCTGCAATATTCTAATATTTTTGAGAAAGTGAATTTGGGGTTTTCATGCCCTGTAAGCCATAATAATCAACATTAAAATAAACACTCAAAATATATCACTTTCTGTGTAATATGCACAACTGTATGTTTTTGTCACAGTTTACAAGTTACAAATAATGCAACAAGACACTTTTGATGTTTTTTATTCAATAATAGAAAAAAAATACACAATAACAGACAAAGTATATAAACTAGATTCCATTCAAGTGAATGTAATAACTCATTCTGATTGCTGAGACCACAGTAAAAACAAAGGATTTTGAATGTAACCCAGCCCTTGTAAAATTGACTTTGCTTAAGCGCAGCTGAACCGGGAGCGCCGCATCCAGCTGTTCTCAGTGAGGCAGCGTGGCCGGCGTGTGTGACCCATTTTATTTTTTTTTACAGTTTGAATTTTGCACATTCTAAATAATCTGGAATTTGCTGCTGATTGTAATAAACGATTTAGTGACTTATATGTTTGCATCATGATTTTCTATTTTCTCTGTCAAGACAGCGGTGGGAAAAGAGTCAACAGTACAAACCATTAATCAGTGACTATGAAAATAATGGCTTATTTTTAAGAAAAAGTAATGAAAACAATTATTTTGTTTACTGAAGACTGTATTGTTGGATGTGTCAGTGCAGAAGACACTGCACACTTTGTGATAGTACCAGTATATGGAGGAATTCCTGGCCATTTTAGCGTCTGGATTCCCTAATAATGGGTTAAAAGGAACTCCGATTATAATGACTTATAGATTTAAAAATACAAACACTGGCCTCCACTATTAAAATACATTGTTAGAACTATATAAACATTTACTGTAGTTATAAAAATCATTTTTGTTTACAATGTAAATTGATACATGGCGGCCGCCATGTTTTCAGGTGCGCAATGCATTCTGGGGACGATGACGTAGAATGGTTGCAGCCATTTTTTCTGTCTTATACAAGCCAACAAGCGAAGATACGAACTACTGCCATTTGTCAGTGAAAATGCCACATTGTGCAGCTTTTGGATGTAATTTCCAATCAAAGGGAAATAAAGAGAGCGAGGTAAGCCTCCATAGCTTTCCTAAAGAGGGAAAGTGGAGGAAAAAGTGGGAGGATGCAGTTGGAAGAGTCCAACTTCCCAAAGACCCGCGGCTGTGCTCTCATCACTTTAGCCCTGAGGATTTTGAGGATTTTCGTCGCCCCCAGCTCATGAAAGAGCTCACAGGTGTGTCTGGCTACAAACGACGGCTTAAACCAAATGTAGTGCCCAGCATCTTCCCTCACAAGGAGCCTAAACGCCCGCGGCGGACGAGTGAAAACAGGTCTAAAAGACACGAGAAAGAGGAGGCGTTGGCGGCGTACCTGAGAGCAGCTGGACAGCCCGCTGCTCCAGTAGCAGCAGCTGCTACAGAGGACACTCAGCTACTGGAGCTGGAGCACTAGACATTTACACATAAAATATTGTGAAATACCAAAAAAAATTGAGTCTTTTTTCTTTTTTAGATTAAATGTTAATTAATAGTCTGAGTAAATTACTGCACATATCTCTGTATACATTTGCATCCTCTTGAAGAAATGTAGATAGACTGTAAATTACTGTACATACTCTGTTGTCATTTAAATCTTATTTAAATCTTCACCTGAGCAACGAGAGCAAGCTTAGCCAAAGTCAAATTCCTTGTATGTGTAATGCATACTTGGCCAATAAAGCTGATTCTGATTAAGTATTTATTCGATTCAAACTATTGCTGTGTTCATTGCATATAAGTTAAATGTCATAAAAATCTGTCCATGCCTCATCCACCACTGTATGATCCATGTCTACAGATTGAAACCCTGTGTAGAGTTCGAATTGTTCAGGGTAAGCGTGTCTTATTTTGGTGACAGCACATGAAGGGATCACTTTGCGAACTCTTCTCCCTAGCCAGCCATGCATCCACCATGTAAACTGCCGATACGCTGCATATCTGTAGGACCTAATGAAAAAAATAGAAATCAGTGTAATACAAAATATAAATATTATGATAAATTTTTTAAGCTTTAATGCATTAAAATAATGTAATGTGTTACAATAGTACCAGAGCAGTGTACAGTAGGCTACGAAGCAACGATATTAGCCACTAGCCCAATGTACTACTTGCTTAGAGCTGTGGGTATCCTAAAACAGGGGTTCTCAATACTGGTCCTGGAGGACCCCTATCCTGCATATTTTAGACGTGTCCCTCTTCCAACACACCTGATTCAAATGATCAGCTCATCATCAAGCACTGCAGAAGCCTGATAACGATCCTGATCATTTGAATCAGGTGTGTTGGAAGAGGGACACATCTAAAACATGCAGGATAGGGGTCCTCCAGGACCAGGATTGAGAACCCCTGTCCTACAACATTAGCCATCAGCCCAGCTGCCAGCTTCGTATTATTTTGGTAAAGCTATTTTGTCACTAGGTAAACACATGACTTGCCTGTTGGCAATCTGGCTTCTGTTGAGCAGAGCAGCACTGTACCGGTCGTGAAGGCTAACCAGCGCAGCCCATAACACATCAGGATTAATGCAAACGGCATCAAAGCTTTGATGTGCTGTGATACAGGGCAGATCTGTGAAGCAGGCAGGCATCCTGTTACACCGCTTTACTCTGACTGAACAAGATAAATTTATAGCATCGGGGACCATGGACAGCAGCAGAAATGAAGTGGAGCTCTTTGCAACAGATGCTCTCCTTCTCCGTCGGCATTGGCAAACATTTGCCACATAAACACCATCCAGCATGACCAGCTCTAGCTTCCTCGCGGCTGCTGTCTTCATTCTCACTTTGTGTGTCTTCGTCATTGTCTTTATTGCTTTGGCTTCGCACTGGTTCGAACTGAAAAGGCTGAACAGAAGAGCTCATTTTCTGTTTACAGACCGCTGCTGCTACCGGGCACCCCCAATCTATGTCACTACCCAGAATGCATTGCGACGTAAACAAAAATGGCGATTTACATTGTAAGAAAGTTTTTTAAAAAAATATAAAACTGGGAATTATTTTCAAAAAAATTATAGTTATGTTACTAATGTGTGGAGCGTGAAATAACGAGGCTGAATTATTTCTCAATTCAGGTTTTAATGTAGATTTCACATCCCCAGCGATCTCTCAAGAACAGAAGAGAGAGAGCTGCATCAAAACCCCCACATTTATACATCAACATCAAAGGAAGAATCACACATCCCTGTCAACACCCCGCATTGACAATAACTCTCCCCCGAGTCCCTTAGTTCTCCGCCTGGCCCCAGGAGGTCAGGAAGTCCTTTCAGCTCCTTATCACGGTACCTCCGTCCTCTTGCCGTTATTCACAGGCGGTCCAGACATATTGTCCCATCCTAAGACGTGAGGTCAATCCACATATGCAATCCTAGGCATCTCACTTTATACTCATACATATGTAGGCAAAAATACATGAGCCACATAAACCCCACCCCCAAACGTCAAAGAATGGACAATATCTCATAGTTCACAAAATATGACAACATCAACAGCACGATTTACACAACATGATCAAATTACACATCAGTCAGTACTCCGTCTGGGCTTCAAACGTCTTCCAAATCTGCTGTAAGCAGGCCTCGCCGTCCCTGCGGCGCCGTCCTGCAAAGAATCTGCCGACTGAGGAAGAGAATGGTTATTTGATCCCTGCGGGGGCTCTAGGTCCTGTTCCCTGGGGTGTCTGCCACATCGAGGAGCCCTCGCTACCCGTACAGACTTGTCGTTCATCACAAAAGCAGGCTTTAGTCTGTCAATACTAATTGTTTCCTTTCTGTCGCCCAAATCTAGCACAAAATGCTTATCACCTGTCTCCAGCACTCTAAATGGGCCATCATATGGCGGGCGGAGGCCTGATCGTGAAGCCTCGTGCATGACAAAAACAAATTTGGCATTATTTAAAGCTTTGGAAACGAAAACACGCGGAAAGGTGTGATGAACGGGGCCCGGGAACATGTCTGCTCCCATGCCACTCAGGGGCCCCAGAGCCGGGGGACGCCCGGGCTCCGGGTACTCTGGTAGAAACTCACCGGGCAGCCTGAGAGGTTGTGCAAAAACTAACTCCGCTGGGGAGGCATTTAAATCCTCCTTGGGCACAGCACGCAACCCCAATAAAACCCATGGTACTTTGTTTACCCAATCTGCATCCGTAAGCGACGCTCTGAGGGCTGCCTTCAAGGACCTATGAAAACGCTTGCATAAACCATTAGCCTGGGGGTGATACGCGGTAGTGCGGTGAATTGTCGCCCCTAAGCTGCTGGCCATCGCTGACCAAAGCTCAGAGACAAATTGAGGCCCCCTGTCGGACGTAATATCCGACGGGACCCCGAAACGCGCTACCCAGGCCGTCAAAAATGCGCGAGCCATCTCTGCAGCCGTGGTCGATGCTAGTGGGACCACTTCCGGCCAGCGTGTGGTTCGGTCCACCATTGTCAAAAGATGTGTGAACCCCTGCGACGACGGTAGGGGGCCCACGAGGTCGACATGCACGTGATCGAACCTCTTGGCCGGAATGTGGAACGGTTCAAAGGGGGCTTTTGTGTGCTTGTGAATTTTGGCCCGCTGGCAAGCCATGCAGGTTCTTGCCCACTCTTTCATGTGCTTGCGCAGGCTCGGCCAAACAAACTTCTCCGCTACCATTTTCACCGAAGCACGCACCCCTGGGTGTGCCAGGGAGTGAACCGAGTCAAAAATGCGGCGGCGCCAAGCGGCCTGTACCACCGGGCGCGGTCGCCCAGTAGAGATATTGCAGATTAGAGGGGGCATGCTGGTTTGCAAACTCCTACTCTCCAGCCTTAACCCTGTTGGTCCAGACTGGAGCGCGCACACGTCCGCATCTCTACTCTGTTCCGCCGCCATGGCTGCATAATCTATCCCCATGTGAAATGGGGCCGCGTGCGCTTCCGCGCTGCTATTTTGCCCTGCAGCTGCAGTAGTATAATCTACCTCCGCGCGGACTGGTGCTGTCACCGCGCGAGAGAGGCAGTCTGCCACTACATTGAGTTTATCCGCTACATGCTGAATATCAGTAGTAAATTCCGAAATTGCGGCCAGCTGCCTCTGCTGCCGGCCTGACCAAGGTTCTGAAATTTTGGCCATCGCAAAAGTGAGCGGCTTGTGGTCGACAAACGCGGTGAAACGCCGACCTTCCAGCCAGAACTGGAAATGGCGAATGGCTAAGTGGAGCGCTAACAGCTCCCTGTCAAACGTGCTGTATTTCCGCTCGGCCCTGTGCAAGGATCTGCTGAAAAATGCCAGCGGCTGCCAAACCCCGGCATCCTGCTGTTCCACAACCACCCCTATGGCCAAATCTGATGTGTCAGTGGTGAGCGCTATGAGGGCCGTTGGGTCTGGGTGAGCTAGAAGCGTAGCGTCAGCAAGGGCTTTTTTAACCTCCGCGAATGCGCGCTCCCGCTCTGGGGATTACTCGATCGTATTGGAGGGTTTTTGCTTTTTAAGCGCGGCATTTAATGGTTGCATGAACTGCGCTGCGTGGGGTAGGAAACGGTTATAAAAATTTACCATTCCTAAAAATTCCTGTAATGATTTGACCATTTGTGGTCGGGGAAAATCTGCCACTGCGCACATCTTGTCCGGTAGCGGAACTGCCCCTTCTGGGGAAACGCGGTGCCCCAAAAAATCGATCTGCACCACGCCAAACTGGCACTTAGCTGGATTAATTATTAACCCGTGCTCTCCCAACCTCCGAAAAACCGCAGTGAGGTTTTTTTCGTGTTCCTCCTCGGAAGTGCTGGCGACTAAAATGTCGTCGAGGTAGACGAACACAAAAGGGAGATCGCGTAACATGGCATCCATCATACATTGGAAGGTTTGTGCAGCGCCTTTAAGACCAATCGGCATGCGCAAAAACTCAAAAAGTCCAAAAGGGGTTATTACCGCTGTTTTAGGAATGTCCTCAGGCCGGACTGGAACTTGATGGTAGCCGCGAACCAGGTCTATTTTAGAAAAAATGAGCGCCCCCGCTAGATGCACCGAAAAATCCTGAATGTGTGGGATTGGGTAGCGGTCATGCGCCGTGGCGTTGTTTAGTCTGCGGTAATCGCCACAAGGTCTCCACGAGCCATCAGCTTTAGGGACCATATGCAGCGGCGAGGCCCATGGGCTCTTCGAATGGCGAATAATGCCCAGCCTTTCCAGGCTGGCGAACTCCTTGCGCGCTATGGAGAGCTTAGCGGCATCCAAGCGCCGAGCTTTCGCGAAGACGGGGGGGCCAGCTGTAGTGATAAAATGCTCCACCCTGTGTTTTGCAACTGTTGCCGAAAATGTGGGAACTGTGAGCGCTGGAAACTGGGTGATGAGTGTGTTAAACTTACTGCCTGCTGTGGCGACGTTGGTCTGCACTGGTGGCGGGGACACTCGAGCTGCACAAGGGATTGAATAAAAAGAGAGTGCATTTACCAGCCGCCTATTGGCAAGATCAACTAACAAACCATGTGAGCACAGAAAATCAGCACCTAACATGTTGAAACTCACCGCCGCTGTAATAAAAGTCCATTCATAAGTGCGGCCGTGTAAGGACAGAAACAGAGTCCTCTCTCTAAAGGTGTCGATGCTCGAGCCGTTCGCCGCCATTGCCCCGTTACCCCGGGGGCCTGCCAGCCGGTCAGCATAGGTCGGGGTGATGAAACTCACTTGGGCCCCGGTGTCCACGAGGAAGTGTCGCCCGGAACTCGCATCTGTGATGTAGAGCAGCTTATTCCGTTCTCCGAGAGCCGAGGCTGCTAACGAATCCCGGTCCTGGCGTTTTCCCGAGCTCTTGAAGTGGCACGGCGGCACACATCTGCGCGCCTTCTCTGCGAAACGCCGATGGTAAAAGCAAAGGTCATCTCCTCCGCTGCGTCGTGAATGCGCCGCTGCCATCGTTGTTGAGATTGCTTCCGCTGTCTCTGGCTCCTCACTGCTCCCGGTCGCCGCACCAAGGTCTGCCGCTGCTGAGGTGGCCGTCTGCTCACCGCAGGAGTCGAGGATCCGCTGCGCCTCTCGGGCCAGCGCATGGAAGTCCCGCTGGGTCACACAACGCATGCTGGACAGGTCTGCCCTCATGTGCACCGGAAGGTTTCTCAGGAAGATGTGTTTAAATAGGAAACCATCATTCTCTGTGTCCCTCAGCTGCAGCATGTCTTCCATCAGGTCGACTGGTCTGCATCCTCCCCGGTCGTGTAGAGCCAGGAGCATCCTAGCCCTCTCCTCGGCTGAGGGCATGAAACACTGGGTGAGGGCAGCCTTCAGCTCGCCATATTTGTCGTTAGCGGGCGGCTGCTGCACCAGGCTCTGCACGCATCAAGCCGTGCAGTTGTCGAGCTTGGCGATGACATGGTAGAACTTTGTGTCATCCGCCGTTATTCCCCCGAGTGCGAACTGTTCTTCAGCCTGAAGGAACCACGAGTCCAGGTTGTCCTGCCAGAACTCTGGTAGCTTGATTGAGACGGCGCTCGTTCGGGCGGTCTCCGACGAGTCTGGATCGGGGAAAACGCGTCCATGCATTTCACGTCATTGGTCACCAATGTGGGGAGCGTGAAATAACGAGGCTGAATTATTTCTCAATTCAGGTTTTAATGCAGCTTTCACATCCCCAGCAATCTCTCAAGAACTGAAGAGAGAGAGCTGCATCAAAACCCCCACATTTATACATCGACATCAAAGGAAGAATCACACATCCCTGTCAACACCCCGCATTGACAATAACTCTCCCCCGAGTCCCTTAGTCCTCCGCCTGGCCCCAGGAGGTCAGGAAGTCCTTTCAGCTCCTTATCACAGCACCTCTGTCCTCTTGCCGTTATTCACAGGCGGTCCAGACATATTGTCCCATCCTAAGACATGAGGTCAATCCACACATGCAATCCTAAGCATCTCACTTTATACTCATACATATGTAGGCAAAAATACATGAGCCACACTAACATCAAAATAAAGCATATAGAGCTAACATGCCAATATAATTGGAGTTCCTTTTAAGGCAGGGGTGTCCAATTATGTGCAATGGAGGTCCAAGACCCTGCAGGTTCTCTCTTTTAAACAGTCTCTTCAGCAGGTATTTTCAGTGATCAGCAGTAAGTGCAAGAAATTCAGTGGACTCTGCTGTTCAAGACACTAGTTGCAGGTAAAGCCTGCAGGGTCTTGGCCCTCCATGGCCAAGACCCTGCAGGCTGTGGCTGCCCATTAAAGCAAAGGAAACGCTAAGAAAATACTTTGGTGTAGAACCAATTAAACCAACTTACACAACTGTGTAACTGGTAACTTTATCTAGCTACTGCATTCAGATATTGTTTTTTTCTTTAGCTTAGCTTAGCTTTGTTTAGCTTAGCACTGCTAACATAGCCTAAAAGCTATGAGCAAGCAAGTTTGAAACACTCTGCAACAACAACGGACTTATATGCTGTAAATCATAACATACCTTTATAAAAATGCTCTGAACACATCACCATCGATAAAGGAGTGTGGTTGAAAGTTATATTGGCTCTTCTCATGGCTGTTTTCTCTTTGTTAATTTGCAAACGTGGGCTGTGACTGCTTCTGCTTTTCGGCGCAGGACTGTGGCTGTGTTCAAAAGCCAGCCCACGTGACAACACGCAATGCATTCTGGGAGGTGAAGTCCGGCCGGCCCCTCTGAAATGAACGGAAAAAAAATCACAAAATGGACCATTCAAGGGACAGTTTAAAGGGACAGTACTACACCAAACTGAACAGGACTGCAAAGGCACACTATTTGGTGAGCCTTTAAGGGGTTAACGGGCTGGATCCCTACCGTCATACAACGTGGAGTTCAGACGTAAACATTCTGCCCAGCTCTGACCATTTCTTCATTTTATTTATTTTAACTGCAAGTCCATATACACAGGAAGTTTCTAGTAACTTTAGGACTTAGCAGCAGCCAAAGTGCAGTTCACAGATGGATGGGTGATGACTTACAAGACAGACCTGAAGACAGCTGTTAGCACAAAGGGAGGATTTTTTTTTCCTCTCTTGTTATGCTAAATATCATTCTTTCCCTATAAAACCATATGAAATTAAAATGTGCAGTACTCTGAAAATAGTTTTCAAAATATACAGAAATTATATCATTTTCAAGTTCTGTGAAAAATGTGTGAACTTGTCATTTGTTTTAAATCTATATGAAATATTTATCAAATTGTTCACTTTGTTTTGATTACAAATTAGCTTATGATTCTACTGTAGCTCTTCTGTTTAATCAGTTGTAGTTGTGAATGTGTTGTGGTGGACTTGCAGGCAGCCAGAAGAGCTGGATGACATGGTTCCTGTGAGAACCAGAACTGTGTGATCCAGGGGTTCCATCTAGGATGTGGGACTGAGTTCAGCAGCAGCCCCACAGCAGCTGTGGTTATCCCACATGTGCACACTAGAATACTATAGCATGAGTCTGGTTGTACAGTAGAACATTGCTGTGTGAAACACTGATGCATGTCATTTTATATTCCTGTTTTGTTTTTTGTTTTTGTTTTTTTAACCACAGGTTTTCCATAATCCTGGACTGCTTTTATTTCACTTGTGTGTTCTGTAACTGTGTTTTATCTAATCCTTCTCTTATATTTAACTGCACAGTAGCCTGGTGGAGCTCCCACAGTTTGGTTGGACTGTACAACTGCACAATGACAGTGAAGCCTATTCTATTCTATTGTTTGTGACTTGAAAGTGTTCCACATTTTACAAAGCTTTTGAAAAGTATTACAGCCAAAAAGACCCATTTCTGGACTGCACTTTGCACACATTCTGTACAGTGTTTCTCACAACTTAAATTCCACTCAGAATTTTGCACCTTATAAATAAAGTGCTGGAGTTTGTCAACCATTGTGGACTTTATTTTCAAATTGTTACAAAGCTGTTAAAGACATTATGTCTGAAGGGGTAAACAATACCACAGCATGTGTTGACATTCCAAAACTATTGCTTTGTAATGACACTTGGACACATATTGGTCAAAGCACAGGTTACAGCAACAGTCTTATCCAGTAAAGTCATGTCCTCACCTTCACATGGTACCACAAAGGCCAGAAGTATAGTGTCATTCAATATTGTATATTTGGAGCGCAGGCACCCTATTACTCTCTCAATTCAATTCAATTTGTTTATATAGCGCCAAATCACAACACAGTGTTATTGCAAGGCACTTTACATAAGGGTGGATTTCGGCCACCCTCTGCCATCAAACTGGCTGTGGCCCCTGGTGGATGTAAGTATTCTCAGTGTGGACCTACAAGGGCAATGCTTTCCTTAATATAAAATCCACAGTCTGCCAACACTGTCTCCTGGTGACAGCTTCTGAAGAAAGCCACAGTCCCACAGGTTTTTTTTGTGCTGTATTACTGTACTATAACAATAAAGCCTATTCTGTTCTCCTCTTGCAAGACTAACATTTGGTGAAGCCTAAAGTGACACATGCTACAGTTCTGCTGTTCTTGCACATTTTCCACTGGAGCATCATCAGTCTGACACACCTGTGCTGCTTCATCACATCAACTTTTCTCAATCTCAGCCACAGGTGTGATGTCATCTGTTGGTGATAAGGACAATATACTATTTTAGTTAATATATTTTGTAATCAAAAGTAATCTCAAGACACATTTTAGAAAAAAAAAAATACGCCAAAAAAAAAGACTACCTGAATGAAAGAGCTACATTATCCATCTCAGTGATGGGGCCAGTGGTGGTGGTGTTCTGTGTTGGGGGTTCACTTGTATGCCAGATTTGGGTGAAGTGTGCATCACCTCAAGATATGCAAACAACATAATTGTGGCCCTTACCCACCGCCACCAGGAAAGCCGCCATCACCTAGTGCTGACATGAGGTACTGCACAAAATTGTATCACATTTTGCACAAAGACCAGTAGTCAGAATGACATCTGACATACTGTGAATCAGTGATGACGTGGCAGCTGGGGGTGAGCAGAGTGCCGTGCAACCTGGCAACCCTATGGACAGAGCAGAGACAGCAGACGTTAGTAATGCCCAGGTGGAAACATGCGAGAATGACAGAGGCTTACTGTTCGCTGGGATGGTGTCGTGCTCAGTTTGGCCCATAGGCTCCAGCCAGGAGGACATCGCCTGTTGCCACAGTTCAGCTGAGAACGGAGATGGTGCTCAGTCCACCGCCAAGGAGGGAGGATTCTGCCACCGTGGAACTCCGCCTGTGCACAGGGGATGAGCGAGGAAAAGGTGAGTAGCAGGATGGCTTACTTGGTTGAAGAGAGTTGCTCCTTCCACGAGAATAGGAAGCGAGGGATGACTCCGGGAAAACGATGAGGGCTGAGAAAATCTCTGTAGATAGGCAAAGACGAGAGTAGTCTCAATGAGCCAAAGAGATCAGACGGCTCTGCGCCGATCTGAGGGCACAGTGGGTTAAATAGCCTGACAGTGATGGAGAACAGGTGTGCGCACAGCTGTGGATCATAATCAGCTGGAGCAAGCATCACAGTACCCCCCCCCCCCCCGAGAGGCGTCTTCTGGCGCCCGATCCAGCCTACCTGGGTACGTCTGATGGAAGTCCCTGATCAGCTGTTCATCCAGCACAAAGGGTGGTTGCACCCAAGACCTCCATTCTGGGCCATACCCCTCCCAATCCACCAGGTACTGAAGGCCACGACCCCAACGGCGGACGTCCAGGATGGCGTTAACTCTCTACGCCGAGTCGCCATCGATTACCACAGGTGGAGGTGGAGACTTGGGAGGGGGACATAGAGGGCTGGAAAAAAAAGGCTTGATTTGGGAGACATGAAAGGTAGGACAAATGCGGAGGGGGGGGGGGGGAAGGCGAACAGCCATAGAATTAATTATACGGTCTATGGGGAAGGGACCAATAAACCGTTGAGACAATTTCTTCGACTCAGCTTTGAGGTTAATGTGCTTGGTAGAAAGCCAAACCTGCTGACCCACCTGATAGGAAGGGGCTGGCGTACTATGGGGACTGGCTGTCGTGGTGTTGTGCTCTGCCGTACGGCGAAGTGCAGCCCGGGTCGCCCTCCACAGCCGACGACAGCGCCGCAGGTGAGCTCGAACGGACGGTACAGCGATGTCCCCCTCCTCTTCGGGAAACAGCAGGGGGTTGTATCCCAGGGAGTCCTCAAATGAAGACATGCCGATAGCCAAGGACACGGTGGTGTTGTGGACATACTCGATCCAGGGGAGATGGGCACTCCAAGACGCTGGGTTCACAGTGGCGACACACCGCAGTGCAGCCTCTAGCTCCTGACTAGCATGCTCGCACTGCCCGTTGCTCTGTGGGTGGTAACCAGAAGACAGACTCACCGTGGCTCCTAGGGCGTTGCAGAACGATCTCCACACCCGGGACACAAACTGAGGACCCCGATCAGAGACAGTGTCAGTGGGGATGCAGTGCAACCTCACGACGTGCTGGACGAGCAGATCAGCCGTTTTCCCTAGCCGTAGGAAGCCCCTGTAGGGGGACAAAGTGGGCGGCCTTAGAGAATCTGTCCATGATTGTGAGGATGACGGTGCAATGGTTAGACGGTGGGAGACCGGTGATGAAATCCAAGGCGATGTGGGACCAGAGTCTGCTGGGAATAGGAAGAGGGTGGAGCAAACCAGCCGGAGGAGATGAAGATGTCTTACCGGTGGCGCACTGGGGACAGGTGCGGATGTACTCAGGACATCTCTCCAGAGCGATGGCCACCAGAACGTCCTCTGGAGAAGTTCCACCGTGCGAGCCCGTCCCGGATGGCACGAGAGTCTGGAGTAGTGACCCCAATGAACAACCTCACCCCGGACGGAAGAAGGGACGAACAACCTCCCCGCTGGACCACCGCCCGGGTCCGGTTTGGCCTCCTGCACTTTCAAGACCTTTTCCTTGATACCCCACAAGAGGTCGCCCACAACGCAGGATGAGGGGATGATGGGATGCTGTGACACCTCCACAGCATCCGAGGAGAACTGCCTGGACAGCGCATCCAGCTCAGTATTCTTGGCCCCGGGGCGGTAGGTGATAGTGAAATTGAATCACCCAAAAAACAGGGACCAGCGGGCATGACGGGCATTCAAGCATTTGGCCGTCCTCAGGTATTCCAGATTTTTATGGTCCGTCCAGATGATGAATGGCTGGGCAGCCCCCTCCAACCAGTGACACCACTCCTCCAGGGCGAGCTTGACCGCCAGGAGCTCCCTGTCACTGATGTCATAGTTACGCTCCGCTGAGGACAAACGGCGGGAGAAGAACGCACAGGGGTGGATCTCACTATCGACCGGCTCCAACCCCAGAGTCCAAGGCGTCCACCTCCACCAGGCATTGAAGGGCGGGATCCACCGGGATCCACCTGTGTCAAAATAGGAGAAGAACTGAGATTTTAATGTGGAGAATGCCGCTTAAGCTTCTTCTGACCAATGAAAGGCCACTTTGTGGGCAGTGAGGTGGGTCAGAGAAAGAACAGTGATGCTGTAGTTTTGGATAAAGCGGCGGTAGAAATTGGCGAACCCCAGGAACTGTTGGAGCTGCTTCCTGGGGTTCCTGGACATTGGTCAGTCCCAATGGCATCACCAAGTACTCAAAATGCCCGCTAGGGGTCCGAAAGCCAGTCTTCAACTCATCACCCTCCCTGATCTGCACCAGATGATAAGCGTTGCGAAGGTCCAATTTGGTAAACCAGGAGGCCCCCTGGAGAGAATCAAATGCCGTGTCCATCAGGGGGAGAGTATACTTGTCTTTGATGGTGATGTTATTCAGGGCACGGAAGTCGATCCACAGTCTGAGGGAACAGTCCTTCTTTCCAACAAAAAAAAAAAAAATCCTGCCCCCACAGAATGAAGACGAAGGGTGGATGATGCCGGAGTTAAGCGATTGCTTTATGTAAGACTCCATCGCCTCCCGCTCCGGAGCTGACAGGCTGTAGAGACGGCTCGACGGCAGCGGGGCTCCAGCCCAAAGATCGATGGCTGAGTTGTATGGGTGATGGGGGGGAAGAGACAGTGCTTGGGACTTACTGAATGCGGCCTCCAGGTCGTGATACTCCGGGGGAACCCTGGACATATCAGGAGGAGGAGTGGAAGGAGAAGACAGGGGCATGGACGATGAGCAGGCAGCAGACTGCAGACAGGCACTCAAACAGAAGGAGCACCACGAAACCACACTCCCAGTGCACCAGTTGATCATGGGGTTGTGAAGCCGAAACCAGGGATAGCCCAGGATAACTGGAGAGGAGGAAACCGGCAACAAAAACAGCCTGAGCTCCTGCCGATGGTTCCCAGAAACGATGACTGACACTGGGGTGGTCTGCTTGGATACTACTGCCATGGGAGCTTTGGACAGGGCAATAAGTTGGAGGGGGTCTTCAAGAGATGACACGGGAGTCCCAATCGGGTTGCCAGTTCCCCCGAGATGAAACTGTGCTCAGCCCTCGAATCAATCAAGGCCTGAGTGACAATTTCCCTGTGATTGTGTATGAACCTAATGTCACGTAAATTGGCCTATAATAAAATATTTGTCATAAGGTACAGGAATTATTTATTTTATTTAATAGTGGGTGTGAAAGGGGGCGGAGTTAAACTGTCACTTCTACACCCGCTAAATTAAATAAAAGCACTCGTAAAAGGGGCACCAGTCCTAACGGACAATAATATTAACTTTAATTTTATTTAATTTTGTACCTTCAAATACTTAATGAATCAGTCTCAAAGTTTCAGTGAGTTCTTTTCCTGTCGTGATTAGGAAACATGTATATGTGAAAGGAAAACGCTTCAACTTCTCTAATTTACCCTTTATTAAACTCATTCAGGTTACATGGCATGGCGTTGAAATGATGAATAAACAGATTTAAATGATCACAGCATAATATATCACATCAACTGATATTGGATTCCTGAACATAACATCCAGCGTTACACCTCTGTAGAACCAAGGAGGAACCAGACTTATGTTTCAACGGTAAATGAGGCTGAAATGTGTTAACAAAACAACGCAATTTTATGGGGAAAACTCATAAGCTAATTATCTAAAAATGACTTCTGAATTAATCTACAAAAATTTAAGGGCAGTTACTTAAAAATGACTAAGAGTTTTCCTTCAGTTTATAGCTTTATCCTGTGGCTGAGAGACTAATTGAGCCCTGAAATACGGGCCATATTCAATTGTAATTTAATTGTTAGGACATCACGTTTTAACCCAGGAGATAAGAAAAGTAGGAGCTTCACTCACACAACAGCTGTAGGTCCACGTTTCCGCGGGTCGGTACCACTGGGTTTTGAAGTTAGGACGTCGGAGGAAGCGGCTGCTGTCCTCACAGCCATGGAGGTGATAACTCAGCTGGGGGCCCTTCAAGGAGACAGTGGCAGCCGTGGATGGTTTGTCTCAGGGCGGCGTGAAAAGTCCTTGGAAAAGAGTCCAAATTTGAGGTCTCTTGTAGTGGGACAGACCAAAAAACTGAAGGAGGAACGTTTCAGTCTCTGTTCACTTTAAACTAGGCAAATTAAAGGTCCACTTTAACGGCGTGAAAAGTCATTAAAAAAATGAGAAAAACATTTACTAGGATAAGAATGGCTTCTGAAGTGAAGGAAAAAGTTTGAGAATTTGATTCTCTAAAAGGACGAGCTCTAAAGAAAAAGTGGTTTCTCCTCAGTAACCAGAAAGACTTGACAAAAGCCTCTTTTCCACTAGCCCAGCACACCTCGGTACGGCTCGATTCACTTCAGTACGGCTCGGAATGCTTCTGTCTCCATTAGCACGGTGTTGGGCATGGGTGTTGTGCTAGGGTGGGTGGGTTTATAACAGCGAGGCGGCACCACACTCCCGTGACGTAACGCACACGACCCAAGCAAAACATTTTTTTTTCGAAAACTTTATTGAGAAGACCCAAGCAAAACTAAACACATGGCTGTACAAGGCCACTCCTCGGTCTGTGGCTTTTTTCACCATAAACACCAAAAAGGACCGCCAGACAAGGGTACAGGCAGCGAGATGAAAACACTCTGGAATAGTTCTGCAGCTTCTGGGAGAGCCAAAGGCGTGAGGATACAAACTAGGTCGTATATGACGGTAAGCTAATGGTTGCTAATGCTAGTTTGCTATAAGTACGTCGTGCTACACTTTAATGTCTGCAAGTTATCGCTGTTAGGTACTAAAATATGTACGCTGTGTGTGTTTCAGATGGCTCTGTTGTGGGGAAATTACTGCTTCATTCGCACTGGGCGTGCCTGTCATGGATGTGATCAGCCTGTCACTGATGTCAACACAGCTTCACAAACGATCAGTGGTTATAGAGCTTAAGAATGTCTGTAGAAATGTTTTATTTCCAGTACAACAAATTGCTCTGATCTGCTTGAAAATCATGGAGAGACTGTTGAGACATCATGGACTTACCTGCTTCTGCAGCAGATTCTGAGATGGTATCATAGAAAAAAACGATCAGCTGACACAACTTGATCGCCAGGTTAATATTAGCCACAAAATATATATTCAAAAAGTAAACTTTACTGAGTTAGGTATAATAAGATATATTTGACAGTTATCATGCATTTAGGCAAAAACAAACTTGATCTAGGATTAAAAGCAATTAAAATAATGCAGTCACAAGTTTACATGGAAACATGTACTGTAGAAATATATATTCTCTGCATCAACAATGTACTAGATATGCATTCATGTTGTATTGCACTGGGATTTGCACTGACAATAAACCTATGAAGTTTTTGCTGAGGTCTCTTTTTTTATATGTGAAGGTTACCACCATGTGGCATAAATTAAATACTGAAAGATTGGAAAAGCTAAGAATAATCCAGCAGTTTGAGAAATCACTTTTGGTTTGGTGTAAGTCTGTCAACAGAATTATGAACCATAAAGCAGTTTGTGTTAAAATGTTAAATCCAATTAAACCTAATCCGGGGGCTTCCAATCATGTGTCATGTTGGGCCAAGACCCTGCAGGTTCTCTCTTCTACCCAGTCTCTTCAGCAGGTGTTATCACTGATCAGTCAGTGGAAGAAGTTCAGTGGAATCTGCTGTTGAAGACACTGGTTGGAGGTAAAGCCTGCAGGGTCTTGGCCCTCCATGGCACATGATTAGACACCCCCCCCCCCCAGCCCAAACCCATTATGATGAAGACCAGATGCTAATATGACCCAGAATTCCTCCATATACTGGTACTGTCACTATTGAGAAACGTGGTATATGTCAATTTAATCCTATCCAACTTTTACTTTAAAAATAAGTGTAAATATTTGCAAAAAGCACACATTATTAGAAATATGTTAAATTTCAGTTTAATACTATCCCACTTGTACTTACCAAAACGTGTGAATATTCATAAAAAGCACACACATGAAAAAGGTAGCACCACAAGCAGTGGTTCATAACGGTTTTGGGCAACAGCAACACAATTGTGTATCCTTTGCCAATCTGTCTGCTGTGTTTTAATGTTTAACAGTTAAGGGATGGATGATTATATGCTCCAAAACCTGAGAAACTCTCTGATAAAAAAGCTGCACCAACACAAGTCACTTTTGGTTTGAATTAACTGCCAAATGACCTAGAAATAATGAGCTGAAACTTGTTTTTATTCGTATTAAATAATGAGACAGTGGCACACTGGCCAACACCAAATTGTATTAATTTTTACATCCAAGGGCATTTTGGATGTACTGAATAAAAAAAAATCATGTTTTTAACCTTCAGGTCAACGTTTGGAACAACAGTATTAGTATTTTCCGTTTAGATGATGCTACACTCCTTCTAAAGTATTGTAATTCTCTGAATTTGGAATGCCGATAGAACATTCAATTTACATATACTTACTTTTTTACCTACTTTGACTTGTAAGCTTGATCAGTCTCTCCTGCTGCATTTTAAAGTCCAACTGTGCAACTTCTTATAAGTTAACATAAAAAATGTACCCAAAGTTTAGAACTGGATCATGTGGTGCTAATTTTTTTATGATATTTCAAAAAAAACAACAGAGGGCTTACAAAAACATTTGTTTTTTGGTCTAGTTAAAAATTACATTACCTTTACAATGGTTGACCCCTGACAGGATGATCAGCATCATTTTGATCAGACTAGGCAATGGAATTTCTATGTAATTATACTGTTTTATAATTCAGTGTTATAACAGACAAACCACACTTTCCAAAACAATTCCATTTTATTATATACAAAATATTAAAATAAAAAAAAAACTTTGCAACACAACATGAAGGTTAATCGACATTTTATACACGCCGACCACTGAGTGCCTCTACCAGCTTCCCAAACTGGTTCAGGAAGGCTCGGTTGAATGAAGCCGTCTCTGCCAGCTCCTGGGTCAGGAAGGCTCAGTTGAATTAAGCCGTCTCTGCCAGCTCCTGCCTTTTAAAGGCAACATCCTGCTCCTGGGATACCCTTGCGTTTTCTGCAACCTCATTTAAATGTTGCAAATATTTATCATTGAATAGATTTTGCGCCTGTTGGCGGGACAGATTCACATTAATCCGGGTGTGCTGGCACGGAGGACGCGTGGGATGATTCTACAAGGAAAATGCACAATAAAATACAGCACGAAAGTGCAAGATATACAGAAAAGACAATAGTTTTTAACAAGATTACATAAGCTTATTTCAGCGTATTGTTCACATGAATAATTAAAAGAAAAGCATGAGTCCGCAGTGTGCTGTAATAAAGCAGAGCGAACATCATCCACAAATGAACAGCGTTTTTATTGCATAAATAAACTGAGCGTCTTACCAAATATATTTGCGAAAAAACTCACAATAAAAAAAAAAAATAAAACTCACCGTTAAAGGACTCCGATGTCGAGACCTCCCGGTATATTTTTTCATTCCGGGTGGCTCCGTCTAACTCGCGCTGGATGCGTTTGTCTTACAATGCAGTGAGCAGACACTGCAGCTCCTTATTGGTCCATGGAACACCCTTATTACGCTAAGCCAGTTTTGATAGAGAATAAATGAAAATAGCACAGCAATACACTGAAAATAAACCACCAACAGTGGTTGCGCGCTAAGTAATGGCGGTTGTGAAGATTCTTTTTTTTTTTTCCAAAACTTTATTGAGAAGGTCGTGAAGATTCGGCAGAAGAGGAGGAGGGGAGTGACGGTTACAACCTGACCAATCAGCGCTGGTTACGACCTGACCAATCAGCGGCGACTAGTCTGTTAACGTCACAACACAGCCCAGCTCAGCACTGCTGTACCCTGCCCTTGAGCGGGGCTGAGAATCGCGGCTGTTAAACCATGTTGGGGCTAGTGGAAAAGCGTACAAAGCGTGCTGAGCCGTCCCGTGTCGTGCTAAAGCGTGCTAGTGGAAAAGGGCCTAAGCTTCACAAAGAACAGAATAAAACTTCACAGGGCCTTGAAATGGTGGAATGAAATCTTCTTCTGAGATCTAGATTACTATTTTGCTTCTTTAATCTTAATTTAGTTCCTAATCTTTCTCAAAATATCTTTCTTTCTTCTTTCTGTGTTTCTAATTCTTAATTCTATCACTGTTCTCTATCTTGCTGTTCTTGTTACTTCTTTACTTTACTTATTGCTAATTTTGCCCTTTTCTTTTTCTTACAAAACTAAACTCAAATCTAACTTTTCTTTTAAAGTTACCTCGCCGGGTTGTAAAACTGATGATGTCGATCGCAAGACTGACCAATCGACTTTTTCAGAACCAGTTTGAAATGGCTGCTATTCAATGTGAGAACATTTCTTTGTTTGAGAGCAGCCAATCAAACAAAGACACCATCCCATGAAATTGCAGAGGAAAAATCAACACTCAGTTAGTTCTTATGAAATTAGGTGCTCAATATAAAATCTGACTAAATTAAATGACTTCGCTAATATTTGGTGATCATGCATTTATACCATTACTTCAATATTACATTTGTTTGAATAACACTCATGAATATAACATTTCTTATACATAATCGTAATACATGCATTCATATTTAGATCAAAACTTAATGTAGTACAGCAAATCATGGTTGGTGATAAAAGAGGGATGATTTTCAGTGTCCTTAGGATCCAGAGGATAAGCTGAAAGAAACTTAATGTTTAGAACAAATTAAAAGTCATCCTACATACTGAAAACACATTCCGTAGGTATCCGCTAGGAGGTACTGTTGAGCTGTGGATGATTTCTTTTAGGTCCATGGTATCTGGGAGAAAACCTGGATAGTATCGTGGGGCTATAAACCCGTTGGATTAAGCCGTTTATTATCCTTTTTTAAAAGCATTGTTTCCTGTAAGGGTACATTATCCAAATGCAGTGTTCATGTTGGAGGTCTGGTCTCACGAGTTTATGTTCCTTTGAGCCTTTAAAAGCAAATTCTGATCCTTACAATCTCTTCAAGAGGCAACTGTTTACATTGGGGTCCTGGGAAAGCAAACATCTTTGATCAGGCCTGGAAGAGGCCTAGATGAGTCGACATGAAAGCCAGTGATATTCCTGTAACGTGCAGAAAAGTAATATTCCTGTATAAGGAATAAAGTGAAATTCCTGTAAAATGAAGAGAAGTGATCTTCTGTCTTGGTTTGAGGAGACGATGATGCTACAGATCCCCCCTTTGTAGCAATGGTGAGCATCGGTCAGCGTTGGTACACACCCATGGCAGCTTTGTCTCCTTGGCATCACTTGACCTATATACTGGGTTAAAAGGTTTTTGTTATGTCCATACAAACTAGCATGCAAACAGTATCTATTACTAAGTACAGATCTTTGACTTTGGTTTACTGGAAGGACTTCCACGAATTTCCAAAAAATAATTTGAATACGGACAAATGTAAATTATAAAATTTTCTTGGAGTCGTAAGCTAAGGCATAGGTCTTGAAATGACTCAAAAATTCTGGTTACAAAAATAAGTGCGTAGTCTTACATACCTGAGGTAGGAATTTTGGTTCACGATGAAATAGCTATTATAATTTATTTAAAAATAGTTTGAATGGGCACAAAAATCAAAATGGAGTGCAAGAACTATATATAAAAATATATGTTTGGATATAAGCATGCATATATCTTCAAAAATTCTAAGAATAAAGTAAAATAAAAGTCAAAACAAAGAATGCAAAACAAAAATTTATTGCTTATTTGAGGTAGATGTTTAGGTTAAGCAATATTGAGTTAATTCAAGGAGGTTCAAATTGAATTGGTTTAGCTGGACTAAACCATGGTTCCACAGAGGTCTTACTCAGAGGGTGTTTGAGACCTTTGTTCTGGAAGACTGAGCGAACATGGAAAGTCATCATTGTTCTTTGAGTGGCAATGAGGAATAACTTTGTGACACCTGAAACAGGGGCGAGAAGCGGTGAAGGCAGACTCATTGTCAAAGTGTTAGCTGAAAGTCTAATATTTCTAGCTACCTTTCGAAGAAACACAGGCATTAGATGTAGGTGAGCATGGTCACCATCTAACATGAAAAGTGACAAGTCCAAGTCCTTGTTGAGTTTGAACGAGGCTTTGGAGCAAACATTCAAAACCAACACAGTATCTTGCAAAGTTTTGGTAACAGTTGGTGGTTCAACTACCTGACATTTCAGTGTAGCGGTGTTGACTGATTTAACAGTAGACGTGCTAAGGCTAGCAAGGGGCTCTAATGATGAGGCCGTGGTTGAGAATCTACCTAAGGATTGTTAACTTCTTGTCTGGACTCTGTCCAGTTCTAACTGGGCGAAAGTAGGTGAGAGTGCTAGGTATAGGGCTAAACTGAAAAAACAGAAGGGCCATCGTCCTGGCCAACGAATAGAAGTGAGTCATTTTAATCTTGAGCTTCTTGTCGGTTTTCCTTTTCTTGAGGTACCTGAGTGGTAGGTGAAAGTTATTCTCAGTGATGGAACAACTTTGTTAGAGACTGAGCTCTAGGCTATTAGTGTCTATCACCTTTAGAGGGTTTTGTGATTATTGACTTAAGCTAGTGATGTTGTTGATTTTGGTTTTACTACTTTGAAATAGTAACTTGATGATACTGAATGAAATTTTGCAGGGTCTTTTAAAGTTAGATTTTAAGGAAGTCAGTTAGTTTGGGTTAACTTTCTCCTTTTGAAGGTTTAATGCAGTTACCTGATTGAGGAAGAGAAATGCGACCGAGCGTGCCTGAGGCTGATAGTCAGCTAACAGTTATCTATCGGGCGCAAACAAGATTTTAGGTTTGTTTACTGACTTAATGGAACAGTGTCGTCCCCGACGAGTCCCATGGGGTTTTTGTAAGCTTTGATTTGATTACGATGGACCCATTTGGAGATGGGGTCCTGGCGACCTTTGCTTATTTTGATTTGGTAAACGACCGGAGAGAGTTTATCTGTGATCGTGTGTGGACCTGTCCACCTGGGGAGGAACTTCCGAGTGAGTTTTCCTGCTCGTGCGTTGGTCTGTCCTGTCTGAGGAATGAAAGCATAATAGAAAACCTTGTCTCCCACTTGGAGTTCGTCATGTGAGGCTTTCTGATCGTAGCAGGCTTTGCGTCCTTCAGCTGATCGGTCCAAATGTTTTTGGGCAAAGGCAAAAGTCTGTTGGAGATGTTTGGTCAGGTCAGTCATGTACTGGTGAGTAGTGTAAGCTGTAGCAACACTAGCTTCTCCAGGTTGGTAGAGTAAATGCAGGGGCAAAGTCATTTGCCGGCCTGTCATCATTTCAAAAGGTGACACCCCCGTAGCTTCATGGGGTGTGGCTCGGATTGCCATTAAGACCAGCAGGAGTTTTACATCCCAGTCTTTTTGGTGTGGTGAAACATACTTCTTCAGTATGTTGATCACAGTTCGGTGGGTTCTTTCAACCTGTCCAGAGGATTGTGGGTGGTGGCTAATATGGAAGTTAGCTTTAACTCCCAAGGTTTCCCACAGTTGTCGCATGACTTTGGCGGTGAAATAAGTGCCGCGGTCAGAGTTGATTCGGCTTGGCCGACCAAATCTAGAGAATACATGGTTCATCAACAAGTAGGCCGTGGTTTCTGCCGTGTCATTAGGAGCAGGCTGTCACGCCTCGCCGCTCATCTGCAGCGCCAGCTGCACGCACACCTGCACATCATCAGCGGCGAGGGATTTAAGCCACCTCGCCCTGGGCTTCGGCCTGAAGCCGTCAAACTTCACTCATCACGATTGCTGTGAGTCACCTCAACCACTTCAGCAAACATTTCGGTAAGAAGCCCTTACCTTTTTCTTCTCCAAGTCTGCTCCCCTGTGCACAGGTGGATTTCCTGGTGGCGGACCATTCCTCTCCGTCTCCATCCCCTCGCTGCTGCACCGGGCTCTCCAGGTCGCTGTCTACTGGACCTCGTCCTTGCTGTGCCAGCCACCTGCTAACTCCAAGTAAGCTCATCATCATTTTTACATCTCCTGTGTTGGTGTGTGCCCGTCACCCTTCTCCTTTTGCTTCTCCCATAGGGTTGTCCGGCTGTACGGTCTCCTGCCTCCGTGCCCGACGCAGACGCCACCACCAATACATCCACATCTCGCAGACACACATTCATACACACTTGTTGCTAATAAAGCTATTGGATCTACTCTGAGCCTTTGTGTGTGTCTCCTGAGCCGTGCATTATGTCAGTATGGCTTCAGCAGAGCGGCTCGGCAGACGGCGGGCTCACACGCCGACTTACCACTCTCGAGGCTCGAGTGGACCTAATAGCCCACCAGCAACAGGTGATTTTAAACCAGTTGATCATTATCACTAACCGATTGGACCGCTTGGACCCCCAACAGCTGTTCCCCCCGGCTCGTCAGGATGGCGCGGCTCCTGCTGCTCCAGCAGCCGTCCAGCCAGCTCCGGTAGCACCGGCTCGGCTCACGCCCATTCCGACCCCCGCCCGCTTTAGCGGTAAGCTCGGCGGTGCACGGGGGTTCATAATGCAGTGTGAGTCCGTGTCCCACCGTGTGCCCGGAGATTTTCCCTCAGATCATAGCCGAATTGGTTATATTGGGAATCTCCTAGAGGGGCGAGCACTAACTTGGGCTTACGCCGTAATGGCGAGGCCCAGTTATGCTACCCTCACCTATGACCAATTCGTGAGACAATTCCTGGAGGTCTTTGATCATTCTCGTACCGAGACTGTCCAGGTCGATCGGCTTCTCAGTCTTCAGCAGGGAAGTCGGTCGGCAGCGGACTATGCGATCGACTTCCGGGTAGCGGCGGAGGAATTGGGCTGGGATGAACGTTCATTCTGCGGCCTCTTCCTCCACAGTCTCAATGATGATCTGAAGGATGAACTGGCTGGGCGGGACATCCCGGAGACTCTAGTGGAGCTAACGTCCCTAGCCATCAGTTTGGATAACAGGCTGCGCGAGCGCTCCTCGGGGCGGAAGTCGTCTTCTTCTCGCCCTCGTGGTGCCTCGTCACGCCTGTTCCAAGCTCGCCCCCTGGCGACGCCGCCACCATCGCGCCCCGATGAGTCGGAGCCGATGGTGACGGGCTGGACAAAGCTTCCCCCTGCGGAGAGACAACGCCGCCGTGAGTTGAATCTCTGCATGTATTGCGGAGATAGTCAACACACGGTGGAGCTTTGTCCACAGAAGCCAAACGGCGGGGTCCGCGAGTCACTGTAGGGGGCCTCGCGGACATCAATCGGTCAAATCCCCTCTCCCAATTGAAGCTGCCTGTCCGATTTTGTCACAACTCCACTGGGCATCTCACCCACGCACTGGTGGATTCGGGCGCGGAGGGCAGTTTTATTTCACAAAGCCTGGCAACCCGATTGGGCATCCGTTGTCAAGTTCTCAAATCTCCTCTTGCCCTATTCAACCTCTCCCATGTCTCCCTGGGGAGAGTATCACATCAGACCCTCCCTGTTCCTGTGATCATCTCTGGGAACCACCAGGAGGAGATGACCTTCTACGTCCTCCCCAACTCTGTGTCGCCCGTCATCCTGAGATACCCCTGGCTCCGCCTCCATAACCCCGTCTTGGATTGGAAGTCCGCCAGGGTGTCGGCATGGAGTACATTCTGTATGAGCACGTGCCTGCAGTCCGCTGCCTGCTCTCCATCCTCTTCTCCAACTTCAACGGACACTGCGCCCCCGGATCTCTCCCTGGTGCCATCGGAATTTCACGACCTGGGCATGGTTTTCAGCAAGTCCAAGGCGATGTCTCTTCCCCCACACAGACCCTACGACTGTGCAATAAACATCCGCCAGGGGGCACCCTTACCCTCTTGGCGACTCTACAGCCTGTCGGCGCCGGAGAAGGAGACCATGAATGCCTACCTGAAGGAATCGCTGAGTGCTGGAATTATCCGTCCCTCGTCATCACCATTAGGGGCAGAATTCTTCTTCGTGGGCAAGAAGGACGGTTCCCTCCATCCTTGCATCGACTATCGCGCCCTAAATGACATCATGGAGAGGGATCGTTACACCCTGCCTCTCATGGACACCGCCTTCCACTCCCTCCAGGGGGCGACTTGGTTCACCAAGCTGGATCTACGCAGCGCATACCACCTTGTCCGGATCCGGGAGGGAGATGAGTGGAAGACAGCCTTCCGTACCCCGAACGGCCACTTCGAGTACCTGGTGATGCCGTTCGGGTTGACCAACGCTCCAGCCGCCTTTCAGCGCCTAATTAATGACGTCCTCCGGGATTTCATTGGCCTTTTTGTGTTCGTCTACCTGGATGACATCCTCATCTTCTTCAAGTCCAGGGACGAGCACCGGGTCCATGTGAGGCGGGTCCTCCAAAGGCTGCTGGAGAACCGGTTGTATGTGAAGGCCGAAAAATGTGAATTCTACGCAAAGACAACATCCTTCCTCGGGTTCATCATCTCCCACGACCAGGTGCTTCCGGACCCAGTGAAGGTGAAGGCGGTGGTGGAATGGCCTACACCTGCATCAAGAAAACAGGTGCAACAATTCATCGGGTTTGCAAATTTCTGCCGCCGCTTCGTCCCTCATTTTAGCACCATCGCTGGCCCTCTGACCCGCCTCACGTCTCCTAAGGTTCCGTTCCGGTGGACCGAAGAGGCCGCGGCCGCTTTTCAGGCGCTGAAGGCGGAGTTCTCCTCCTCCCGGGTCCTGAGCCAAGTCAACACGGCGCTGCAGTGCATCGTGGAGGTGGACGCTTCGGACACTGGAGTGGGGGCGGTCCTGTCTCAGCGGTCGCCAGATGATGGAGTCAAACGGCCCTGCGCTTTCCTCTCTCGGCGCTTGTCCCCGGCGGAACGGAATTACGACGTGGGGGACAGAGAGCTCCTCGCCATCAAGCTCGCGCTGCAGGAGTGGCGTCACTGGCTAGAGGGGGCGGACCTGCCATTCGTGGTCCTGACTGACCACAAGAACTTGGAGTATTTGAGTTCTGCCAAGCGTCTGAACGCCCGCCAGGCGCGCTGGTCCTTGTTCTTTGCCAGGTTCCGTTTCAACATCACCTTCAGGCCTGGCTCCAAGAACGGCCTGCCAGACGCCCTCTCTAGGCAGTTTGCCCCTGAGGAGTCTGAGGACACGGCCCACACCATCCTGCCCAGGTCGTGCATCGTGGGAGCCGTCTCCTGGGACATAGAAAGCAAGATCCGGAAGGCGCAGGAAGTGGAACCTGACCCTGGCGGCGGGCCGGAGGGGAGGCTGTTCGTGCCATCCACGGTTCGGGGGGAGGTCATCCACTGGTTACATACATCCAAGCTCACCTGCCATCCTGGCTTCTCCTGGATGATCGACCTCCTTCAACGGTCCTTCTGGTGGCCGGGCCTGCGGAGGGACGCTGCCCGCTACGCCCGGGCCTGCCCAGTATGTGCCACCAGTAAGTCAGGTAATGCCCCTCCAGCGGGTTTGCTCCAGCCTCTGCCCGTCCCTGGCAGGCCCTGGTCGCATATCGCCCTGGATTTCGTCACCGGACTCCCAATCTCAAACACATTCGACACCGTCCTGACCATCGTAGACCGCTTCTCCATGGCGGCACACTTCATCTCGCTACGAGGTCTTCCAACTGCCCTGGAGACGGCGGACCTCCTAGTCCAGCACGTGGTCAGGCTGCACGGGATTCCGGTGGACGTGGTCTCGGACCAGGGGCCCCAATTTTCCACAGAGGTTTGGAAGTCATTCTGCAACGCCCTGGGAGCCAAGGTGAGCCTCTCCTCAGGCCATCACCCCCAAACCAACGGGCAGTGCGAGCGGACCAACCAGGAGCTGGAGGCTGCGCTCTGCTGTGTCACTGCGTCCAAACCTACGTCCTGGAGTAACCATCTCGCCTGGGTTGAGTACGCCCACAACACCGCCCGCTCTTCTGCCACAGGGATGTCTCCCTTTAAGGCATCCCTGGGTTACGACCCCCCTCTTTTTCCAGCGCAGGAGAGTGAGATAACGGTCCCCTCAGTTTGGGCGCACCTCAGACAGTTCCGCTCCATCTGGGCGTCAGCGCGCAGTGCGCTTTTACGCACGACGGAGCGCAACAGAACCACGGCGGACCGGCACAGAAGACCTGCCCCAGCGTACCAGGTGGGTCAGCATGTCTATGTGTCAACCCAGGACGTAATTTTAAAGGGCGAGAGGAGGAAGCTGGCACAGCGTTTTATGGGCCCATACCCCATCACCAGGATTATCAACCCGGTGGCTCTACGTGTAGCTATTCCCCCCTCCCTCCGCATCCATCCCACCTTCCACGTATCCAAGGTGAAGCTGGCAGTCTCCGACCCCCTTTGCCCTCCTCCTGCTGCGCAACCCACGCCCCGGATGATTGATGGCCATCCGGCCTGGCCTGTCTCCTCCATCCTGGACTCCCGGCGCCGGGGTCGTGGGTTGCAGTACTTGGTGGACTGGGAGGGTTATGGGCCTGAACATCGGCAGTGGGTACCCTCGTCGTTTGTGTTGGACCCATCCCTCATTACTGAGTTCCACCGAGCGCACCCGGAGAAACCATCGCCAGGAGGCGCTGCTAGAGGGGGGAGTACTGTCACGCCTCGCCGCTCATCTGCGGCGCCAGCTGCACGCACACCTGCACATCATCAGCGGTGAGGGATTTAAGCCGCCTCGCCCTGGGCTTCGGCCTGAAGCCGTCAGACTTCACTCATCACGATTGCTGTGAGTCACCTCAACCACTTCAGCAAACATTTCGGTAAGAAGCCCTTACCTTTTTCTTCTCCAAGTCTGCTCCCCTGCGCACAGGTGGATTTCCCGGCGGCGGACCATTCCTCTCCGTCTCCATCCCCTCGCTGCTGCACCGGGCTCTCCAGGTCGCTGTCTACCGGACCTCGTCCTTGCTGTGCCAGCCACCTGCTAACTCCAAGTAAGCTCATCATCATTTTTACATCTCCTGTGTTGGTGTGTGCCCGTCACCCTTCTCCTTTTGCTTCTCCCATAGGGTTGTCCGGCTGTACGGTCTCCTGCCTCCGTGCCCGACGCAGACGCCACCACCAATACATCCACATCTCGCAGACACACATTCATACACACTTGTTGCTAATAAAGCTATTGGATCTACTCTGAGCCTGCGTGTGTGTCTCCTGAGCCGTGCATTATGTCACAGGCAGGCACTCGACCCATTTGGCGAAAGCACATGTGACTGTGAGGAAGTATTTGTTTCCTCTGGCTGACCGTGGAAGGGGATCTACCCAGTCAATTTGGAGGTCAGACCATGGGAATGAAATGCCTCTTTTCTATAGGGGTGCTTGATGAATCGGGTTGGTTGGTTGAAACTGGCAACATATGAGACATCCCTTGATGTAGTCCGCTACATCCTTTCGCATGTATGGCCAATATGCCACTTGTTTGATCGCGTTGTACGTCGCTTTGACACCTTTGTTTCCTGCAGTTGGGAGATCATGGGCATGAACAACCATCACCCCCCTCTGGTTACGAGGGACCACAAGCGCAGGTGCAGGGAGTTCATCGGAAACATGAACAAGAATGCCATTTCGCAGCTGCAAGGACGATCGTGCTGCAAAAAGCGGTTTCAAGTCTGGAGTGTCAGCGAGATCCGAGTTGGATGGTGCATTAAGTGCAGGATCTGAGAGGTATTGTATCATTTTATGGATTGCAGGGTCAAGGTTTTGAAGAGAGATAAGGTCAGTGTCAGTGAAAATAGAGTCAACCACAAGGGGACCTGTGGTTTGTGTCGTGTCTTGGGCCCTGTTAGTCTGGGCCCTAGTGACTGTGCAGACTGTAGGGGTGGGTGGGTGGGTGGGACTGTGAAGTCGGCACCTGAGCAGAATCAAAGGACCAGGGTGTGCCTTGTATGGCTCCCTGTTTTGCAAGTGAGTCCACAAGGTCATTCCATTCCTTGTCCTGACCTGGTGTGCGTGAGTGACCTCTGACCTTTTTCCAGTACACCTGGAGGTCGTTGGAGGTGACCAGGTGATCACATGCCTTGAAAAGGTCTTGATGTTTAACCGGTTTGCGGTTGGAGGTTACAAAACCTTTGGCCTTCCAGAGTGCTAAATGACAAGTGAAACTGAGGCGTGTGTAGTTGGAGTCAGTGCAGATGACCAATGTGCGAATGCCATGGTCTACGGCAAGTTGCAGTGTAATGAGCAACCCTGCGATTTCCTCATACTGAGAAGATTGGGAACCCAGTTGATAGTTGTGGGGTTCACAAGGCTGATTGTTCAGCCATGCCACACCTACACCAGCACGAATGTGAGTTTCATGGTGAAAAGAACAACCATCGACATAAGCGGTGACCATATCTTGACAGATGTTCTGGTCAAAGTAGTGATGGTTTGGGTGTTCAGTGACTGTAGGTGGCTCTGCACGAATGGAGGGTCCTGGAGTGTCCTCAGAGCACCGTTGGCAGGCAGCCAAGTCTGTGCCGAGAGGGCTTCTCAACTTTTGTGCGTAGCGGACCTCCACGTCAAAGCTTTGTAGAGCCATCAACCAGGAGGCTATTCTGGCATTTGTTACAACGCCTTCTCTGATGCGTTGACTGTTAAGGAAGACCACTGGTTGGTGGTGAGTCTCAACTGTGATTCTCTGGCCTCCCACATAGTTGGAGAAATGTTTGACTGCCCATACAGTGGCCAGAAGGGCTTTTTCACAGTCCGAGTATTTCAGTTCCGGACCAGAGAGGGTTTTGTTGGCATAGGCCACGACTCGTTTTTCATGGTCGTAGATTTGGTATAATCCAGCACTTAAGCAGTTGGCAGAGAACCCCACTTGTAAGAAGAATGGCTGGTCGCAGTTGGGATAGGCCAACCATGGTGCTGTGCATAGCTTTTGCTTCAACTCTAGCATAGCCTGTTCTTGAGCCTCAGACCAAATGAAAGGGGTATCCTTTTGTAGGAGGTCTGTAAGGGGTTTTGCCAAGTCTGCATAATCCTCAATGAACTGACGTGAGTAATTGCATACCCCTAGGAAGCTCCGGAGTTCGGAGATGTTGGTAGGGGCTTTGATGTTTAGCACACCTTGAATTTGTGCCGTTTGTGGTAGGACCCCTTTGGATCCTACCAAGAGACCAACATAGTTGACTCTGGTTTTGCACCATTGGCATTTGGAGAGAGAAATTTTGGCTCCAGCTCACGTGAGCTGGCCAAGGACATGGTCGATTTCAGTGAGGTGGGTGTCCAGAGTTGGACTCCGAATGAGAATGTTGTCAACATAGATGAGGTTACCTCTGTCTCGGGCGTCAGGACATGCTTTTTTCAAGAAAATGTTGAACTCTGCCGGAGAGTTAGCATAACCGAAAGGGCATCGGGTGAATGTGTATTGGCGATTCGCAAATGTGAAGGCCAGTTTGTGTTGGTCTTCAGCTTGGACAGGAATAGTCCAAAAACCAGAAGCAATGTCCAGTGTTGAGAAGTATTTGGCGTCTTTGACTCTAGGGAGTTCTTGCTCCAGTTGAGTCATAGGCCACCTAGAGAGAGGAACTTTGTTCAATTTCCTGTAATCAATGGTGAGTCTCCACTTACCATTGAGCTATTGTCTATGTTTATTGCACTGTCCCTGTCAAATAAACTAATCTACTACTACTACTACTTTAGGACAGGCCAAAAGAGGGCCGAGTAGGTACTGTTGCATGGCCTGATTATGCCACGGTCCAGTAAATAATCGATTATTTCTTGTACTAGGCCGTACGAGGCCAAGGGAATCTTGTACTGCCTGACGTAGGTGGGAGGAGCGTCAGGTGGTGTAGGAATGCGTACTGAGTGGATTGCAGTTAGTCCACAGTCCAAGGAGTCTTTGTAGAAGGATTGTTTGTATTTAAGAAGAACTTGGTGAAGTTTTTCACGTTCTTCATCAGAGGTTAGGGCATCAGCATCAGCTACCACCTGTGCAATCTCTTCAGCGATAGTGAGGACTGATTTCGGTGGAGCATCGCTGGGGTTGTCATTGGTTTGCTGATCGGACTTCGATGGAAGGAGCTCAATGGCTTGGACAAGCATTTGGTCATTGTTGGTCAAGTCGATTCGTCCAACTGACTCTTCGTCAGGGGTTGGCATTGACACAAAAGCAATGGCCTTAGAAGGCTTAGTGTAAATGACTGTAGGTTCAAGAGAGTCGGCCCAAAGAGAATCAGGAAGGCCGCCTAGCACAGGAACAGTCAGTTCAAAATCGTGGAAATCTGTGGTGATGAGCCAGCCAAGAGGCGTGGCCTTGGGCAGGACGATGGTCTCTGCCGTGGGATTGTTTACCGGTAATGTGGTGGTTCTGTATTCTAGGCTTAGAAGGGGCATGGTCTCCAGAGTTAAGCCTAGATTGTCAAGCAAAGGGGCCGTTTGGAAAAATGCTTGTGGATGCATAAGTTTCTGTCCGGTCTGAATGCATAGTTGGACCGGGTAGCACGTGACATTAGCAGGTATGAGACAATGTTGAGTGTTCAGTACCTGGAAGGCCTCAGGGATGGTCTGGCCTGACTTTAGAGTGTCAAGATCTGGTTTAGAGTGAGCGTCCCGAACTGGGGTGAGAGACCATAAGACATTGTTTATGGTATCAACCTGGGTTCCGAGTCTCACAAGAAGATCACTGCCGATGTAGACTGCATGTGGCAGGTCGGGAATGACCAAGAAGGGATGCGTTAGCAGTCTGTGGTTCCACTGAAGGTGGAGGGCGCAGATACTTGTGGCGACCAATGTTTTGTTTGATTTGGTCCCAGCAGGGAGACGAAAAGACTTGTTAGTGACCATAAGGTCAGGGTATTTCTCGTGTAGAGAGTCGAAAAGTGTCTGGCTGATTGCGGATTTATCAGCCCAGAGAGCCAGTACCACGTCTTCTACGTGGGAGCTTTGGATAACTAGTCCTTTGACTACTTGAGGGCAGTACTCTTCGTCGGCTGCCCCTGGTTTTAGGGTGCAAAGAAATGAACTGTGTTCATTTAAGGTTGGGTTGTCAGATGTGGTGACATGGGAAGGGGTACCTGTTTCAGCCTGGTCCCCAAGGTCACCTTCCGTCAAACTTTGTTGGGTCAGCAGTGCGAGTGGGTTGACTCCTGGAACATCCAAGGTGTCAAGAGTGTAGCACTGTGATCCGGTTGCTTCAGGTAGAGTGGTTGGAAGAGGTTGTCGAACTTGAGCCCATAGCTTGAGATTCTTGAAGTCTATCAGAGGCTCAAAGCGATTAAGTAGATCCTTGCCTATCAGCAATGGAATTGAGTTGAGATTGGACACATAGACCGGGTGGATCAAGGTCATGGGCCCAATGGAGATTTGTATCAATGACATGTGTGACACAGTCGTGTTTGAGGGTGCATAAGGTTGAATAGCTAAGGAGCAAGGTCTTAGTTTCAAGTCTTTGTGCGCATGGTTAGCAGTGACACGTAGGTGTTCAAAAAGGTCACGCGACATGAGTGTGATGTCCGCTGCGGTAGCCAGTAGGGCTTCATGCGTCATCACATCTTCCAGGGTCAATGACAGGAAAAATTTTTGTGCAACCCCCCTCTCGGTTAGATCACACAGAAATTCTTGGACCGGTGGTTCAACGCAGATTAAAGAGTCGCCGGTTTCGGGCGAGTGAGGTTTTCCAGGTAGCTGGACTACCAAAATGGCACTGGGTGGCGTTGCATTTTGGAGCTCCTCCTGAGTTTCGGGTGGAGGATGCTCGGTTGCGTCTTCGGTATCCTTCCCTTTTGTAGTAGGAGATTCTTCAGGGTTGACTTGTGGCAAACCTAAAGGATCGTTTGGGGTGGTCACAATATTTATGGCTAGGACATATGGTTTCTTGTCCTCTTTCGCCTCGTTTTTCCTCTTCAGTTCGTCAAGTATGCGTTGGAGAGTTTCCAGGTCTTCTCGGCTGAAAATGGGCTTTCCTTTCTTCTCCAAGGGTTTGGAGTTAAACTTTCCAGGGGGAGGTCTTGCTTCCCTGTCGAAGTTTTTCCGGTGGTACGAAGGAGGTGACCACCTCCTGCGGTTATGCGAGTCTCGGAATCGATATATGTCATCCTGGGTATCCGTACCGTATTCTCGTGACTTACCTGGTGGGCTTAGTCTCCGACGGTAGTCAGGTTTTGGTGATGTTGGCTTGGAACTTGGTGTCAAAAATTTTTCCGGGTCATGACTCGACTTATCTTGACTAGAGGACTGTCGTTTTATTTGTGACCGAGATGCTGGAACAGGGGCTGGCCTTGGGGCGCCCTCTAGGTCCAGGGTGTGTGATGCAGTGTTGACAGCTAACACCGTGGTAGACTCGGTATGCTTCTGATTGCTTTGTCGCTGTTTCTGGAATGCATGATGTGCAAACTCTCTTAGTTGGTTTATCGAGTTTGTCTTTAGGTTAGCCATGACTCCAAGGTGGTGTCCAATCGTGGGATGGAGATTCTGAATGAACAGAGCTTTGAAATTGTGGTCTTCTTCCATCTCAGGCGTGTTTTGAGATCCAAAATATGCACGCAGGAGTCACTGGTAGTATGCCTGTGGAGGCTCTAAGCAACCCTGTTTCACAGCTAGGGCTGTCGCTAGCCCTGACTGTAAGCAGTCGTCGGAAAACTCTCTTTCGATGGCTTCATAGAGTTTCCGGTGGTTCATCTTAAAGTTAAATGGTTGCCGATCTATAAATTTTGATACCGACCTTTTGGATGTCAACTTGATCAAATAAATGTGGCCGTCAACAGTAGCATCAGGGTATTTACGCAAGTAGTAGTCGATGTCTTGCAAATAAGCCCTGGTATCAGTTGACCCACTGGTTGAGGGGTCAAATTTCGTGACGTGGCGAGCGATCTTATTGAGATCTCCATTGGATGGAATTTGCAAATGTCTTACGCGTTGCCGTTCGGGTCTGAACGGGTCAGGTGAGTGTGAGCCGGGGGAGTCCCCATCCCATGAGGGGATGCCCCCCTTTGTCGAGGGAACTGGCCTGTTCATGGATTCTGGTCTCAGATCCCTTTGTTTGCGGTGGTCTTCCAGCTCTTCTTTGACATCCTGAAGACCTTGTTGTGCTTCTTGTAGGAGCAGTTTGCGTTTCCCATAATCGGAGCTTGTTTCGTCCAATTGATCTTCAACTTCCTTGAGTTGATTCTCTTTGTGAAGCAGGGCGGTTTTCAATTCCTCATTTTCTTCCTGAAGTGAGGTATTGTTGTCTTCTAGTCGTTGCTTTTCTTCCTCTGCTTGTTCCAGATTTAGCAACGTCTGATCAAGCGTAGCTTGGGTGTCTTCTTTCTCTATGTGAGCTTGTTCCTGCTTTTTCACAAGGGATTTGTTCTCTTCCTGAAGAGAAAGGATGGTTGTTTGTTGTTTCACCAGTTCCTTTTCAGCGTAGAGTACTTGGGTTTCAGCTCGTTTTAGCCTTGCAACTAATGCTAGTGCAAACTTTCCTAAGACACCGGGGATTTCCTTTGCTCTCGGTGGGCTAGTTTCGTGATTTGCTTCAAATCTTTGGGTGGAGAATCCCGAACATGTTTGGAGAAACCGGGTATAAGGTCGGAAGCCAACTCTTCCAATGTTACTTGAAGGTCATTTAATTCGTCAAGTGGACTCGACATGTTTGACCGTTTGTGTAACGCTTAGCTTGAAATCAATTCGTTGATTATAGCTAAAGTTATGAGTCAAGGGTTAACCTTGAGTGTCGTTTTACAGTGAGGGTAATTACAAGCTTCTTTTTGGAGTTTGTTTCAACTTCCAGGCTTGTAAGAAGGAAAGCAAATATTTTGGAAATTCTTTAGAAATGTGGGATATGTGTTAATTTATTTGTTGACACTGTATTTTGATTTGTATTTCACAAGACAAAAGCAAAAAAAAAAAATGTGTCGATTGACTTCTTTCAGTTCAGTTATCAAAGTATAGTTTTGGAATAGTCCTCAACTAGGTTGTGACTTTTTTTTGAATCTCACTTGAAAGTAATGATTTTATTTACAAAAGAAAAAGAAAGCAACAAAAATAGAAAAGGTTAAATGCTTTAAGGCTTTAGGGTTACAGTATAAGTCTTAACTTTGTTTTAAAGCTAGAATTGGCTTTGTTCTATTTGTTAAAGCTTATCTTCATTTAAAGCCTTCAATGTTTTAATATTTACAAGTTAGGAAACAAATGAATTGTCTTTGCGTATTGTCACTAAGGCTTCCTTAGGATTAAAGTTAATGATAATTTAAAAAGAGAAAAGAAAAGAAAAAAGTTTTGCAGACTAGTCAAAGTTTTCACCTTTTGACTTATTTCAAATCCTGATGAGAAATAGTGAGTTGGTTAAATGTTTTTCTTCTTCTGGGGAGGAAACATGAATCAAAAGCAACACTGACTGTAAATAAGCTGAAGCTTTAAAGTGTTAATTGCTGAATGTGGTTTCCTAATTTTGGGAAAAGAAAAAAAAATGTTAATTATTTAGTAAATCACTAAATCCTTTACCAACATGCACAGGATTAACATTAACTTCAGTCTAAATGAACATTGTCATTTATTTGAGTCCCTAAGTTGAATGGCTTCCTGTGAAAAATTGCACAAAGTGATATTTAAAAACAAAACACATATATATAGCTTCAAAAGTTTGCAGACTTTTAGCATATGATGTGTAAATATATGCTTTTAACTAAAAAGATTAAAATATGTGGTTAACATACGTGAGTAAATACAAGTCTATTCTTCTATGTTCTTTCACTGTCTATATATGCAGTCAAAAGCTCTTCCACCAATGAGAACAAACTTCAAACCCACAAGATTCTATTTCCTTTTTGTTCTTGGGATAAAACTTTGATTTGGGTTTAAATTTAGGTTGTTCCGGATAATTCAGATTGATTTAAAGTTAATTTGGAAGCTCTGTTTGATTATAAATCAGCTTAATAGATTTGCTCTGCTTTAATCCGAGTGTGCATTCATGCAAGAAATGCAACTCCTATAGTTGACCAAATGATGGAGGCAGTTATCTCTGCCCTCCCAGGAGGAGGAGACACTGGTGACGTCGCTCTGGGCGGGTCTACCGGTCTCACTCAAAATGGCGGCTAGGGTGACTCCCTCTTAGCGCCTTCAAAATGGCGTCTGCACGCTTACTCTGCTCATGCGCAGTTTTTCGTGCATGCCTTTCGATCACGCGCGCGACTGTGCGTGTTCACGTGACACGTGATGCGGGTGCCGAGTCTTATCGACACGCCATGCCTTGCTTTTCAAAATGAGAGTTTAATCTCCAACTTTCACAAATAATGTTACCCCTTTAATTCCGGGTATAGTTTAGCGCTACTTCCCCAGCGGTTTATTCAGTGACCAGATCAAACCGTGTCCAGCTTAATCTGACGTCACCATGCCTGGGTAATTATAGAACTGGCCATCTTAATTACACCTTTCGGAATAATCGCCGGAAGGTTAAACTGGCGAGAGACAGGACGGTTTTCTTCGTGTTTCTGTCACTCTAGGCCTTTATTTTTCTTAATCCAGCATATAATAATATTGCTTAAACTTCTTTGCATGCATCAAAAACTGTTGACCTTAGTGGGTGAATCACTCACCCCCCTTTTGCAGCTATCAGCCACCAGACTCCTCAGCGGGAGGTTAGGCAAACAAACACAGCAGACACACAGGCAGGGGGAGAAACAGACTCTCAGTCTCCCAAACAAACACACAGGCTCGCCAAATAAAGTGGATCAATATTTGCAGGGAAAAAAAAAACAGCTTATGATTTCAATGATTTTTTTCTTTCTGCATATATGTTTCCCAATTATAGAGCCTCACACGGGGCACCAATAAACTGTCGCGTGAATTGGCCTATAATAAAATATTTGTCATAAGGTACAGGAATTATTTATTTTATTTAATAGTGGGTGTGAAAGGGGGCGGAGTTAAACCATCACTTCTACACCCGCTAAATTAAATAAAAGCACTCGTAAAAGGGGCACCAGTCCTAACGGACAATAATATTAACTTTAATTTTATTTAATTTTGTACCTTCAATTACTTAATGAATCAGTCTCAAAGTTTCAGTGAGTTCTTTTCCTGTCGTGATTAGGAAACATGTATATGCGAAAGGAAAACGCTTCAACTTCTCTCATTTACCCTTTATTAAACTCATTCAGGTTACATGGCATGGCGTTCAAATGATGAATAAACAGATTTAAATGATCACAGCATAATATATCACATCAACTGATATTGGATTCCTGAACATAACATCCAGCGTTACACCTCTGTAGAACCAAGGAGGAACCAGACTTATGTTTCAACGGTAAATGAGGCTGAAATGTTTTAACAAAACAATGCAATTTTATGGGGAAAACTCATAAGCTAATTATCTAAAAATGACTTCTTAATTAATCTACAAAAATTTAAGGGCAGTTACTTAAAAATGACTAAGAGTTTTCCTTCAGTTTATAGCTTTATCCTGTGGCTGAGAGACTAATTGAGCCCTGAAATATGGGCCATATTCAATTGTAATTAAATTGTTAGGACATCACGTTTTAACCCAGGAGATAAGAAAAGTAGGAGCTTCACTCACACAACAGCTGTAGGTCCACGTTTCCGCGGGTCGGTACCACTGGGTTTTGAAGTTAGGACGTCGGAGGAAGCGGCTGCTGTCCTCACAGCCATGGAGGTGATAACTCAGCTGGGGGCCCTTCAAGGAGACAGTGGCAGCCGTGGATGGTTTGTCTCAGGGCGGCGTGAAAAGTCCTTGGAAAAGAGTCCAAATTTAAGGTCTCTTGTAGTGGGACATACCAAAAAATTGAAGGAGGAACGTCTCAGTCTCTGTTCACTTTAAACTAGGCAAATTAAAGGTCCACTTTAACGGCGTGAAAAGTCATTAAAAAAATGAGAAAAACATTTACTAGGATAAGAATGGCTTCTGAAGTGAAGGAAAAAGTTTGAGAATTTGATTCTCTAAAAGGACGAGCTCTAAAGAACAAAGCCTCTTTTCCACTAGCCCAGCACACCTCGGTACGGCTCGATTCACTTCAGTACGGCTCAGAATGCTTCTGTCTCCATTAGCACGGTGTTGGGCATCTGTGTTGTGCTAGGGTGGGTGGGTTTATAACAGCGAGGCGGCGCCACACTCCCGTGACATAACGCACGCGACCCAAGCAAAACATTTTTTTTTTCCAAAACTTTATTGAGAAGACCCAAACAAAACTAAACACATAGCTGTACAAGGCCACTCCTCGGTCTGTGGCTTTTTTCACCGTAAATGCCAAAAAGGACCGCCAGACAAGGGTACAGGCAGCGAGATGAAAACACTCTGGAATAGTTCTGCAGCTTCTGGGAGAGCCAAAGGCGTGAGGATACAAACTAGGTCGTATATGACGGTAAGCTAATGGTTGCTAATGCTAGTTTGCTATAAGTACGTCGTGCTACACTTTAATGTCTGCAAGTTATCGCTGTTAGGTACTAAAATATGTACGCTGTGTGTGTTTCAGATGGCTCTGTTGTGGGGAAATTACTGCTTCATTCGCTCTGGGCGTGCCTGTCATGGATGTGATCAGCCTGTCACTGATGTCAACACAGCTTCACAAACGATCAGTGGTTATAGAGCTTAAGAATGTCTGTAGAAACGTTTTATTTCCTGTACAACAAATTGCTCTGATCTGCTTGAAAATCATGGAGAGACTGTTGAGACATCATGGACTTACCTGCTTCTGCAGCAGATTCTGAGATGGTATCATAGAAAAAAACGATCAGCTGACACAACTTGATCACCAGGTTAATATTAGCCACAAAATATATATTCAAAAAGTAAACTTTACTGAGTTAGGTATAATAAGATATATTTGACAGTTATCATGCATTTTAGGCAAAAACAAACTTCATCTAGGATTAAAAGCAATTAAAATAATGCAGTCACAAGTTTACATGGAAACATGTACTGTAGAAATATATATTCTCTGCATCAACAATGTACTAGATATGCATTCATGTTGTATTGCACTGGGATTTGCACTGACAATAAACCTATGAAGTTTTTGCTGAGGTCTCTTTTTTTTATATGTGAAGGTTACCACCATGTGGCATAAATTAAATACTGAAAGATTGGAAAAGCTAAGAATAATCCAGCAGTTTGAGAAATCACTTTTGGTTTGGTGTAAGTCTGTCAACAGAATTATGAACCATAAAGCAGTTTGTGTTAAAATGTTAAATCCAATTAAACCTAATCCGGGGGCTTCCAATCATGTGTCATGTTGGGCCAAGACCCTGCAGGTTCTCTCTTCTACCCAGTCTCTTCAGCAGGTGTTATCACTGATCAGTCAGTGGAAGAAGTTCAGTGAAATCTGCTGTTGAAGACACTGGTTGGAGGTAAAGCCTGCAGGGTCTTGGCCCTCCATGGCACATGATTAGACACCCCCCCCCCCCCCGCCCAAACCCATTATGATGAAGACCAGATGCTAATATGACCCAGAATTCCTCCATATACTGGTACTGTCACTATTGAGAAACGTGGTATATGTCAATTTAATCCTATCCAACTTTTACTTTCAAAATAAGTGTAAATATTTGCAAAAAGCACACATTATTAGAAATATGTTATATTTCAATTTAATACTATCCCACTTGTACTTACAAAAACATATGAATATTCATAAAAAGCACACACATGAAAAAGGTAGCACCACAAGCAGTGGTTCATAACGGTTTTGGGCAACAGCAACACAATCGTGTATCCTTTGCCAATCTGTCTGCTGTGATTTAATGTTTAACAGTTAAGGGACGGATGATTATACGCTCCAAAACCTGAGAAACTCTCTGATAAAAAAGCTACAACAACACAAGTCACTTTTGGTTTTAATTATCTGCCAAATGACCTAGAAATAATGAGCTGAAACTTGTTTTTATTCGTATTAAATGAGACAGTGGCACACTGGCCAACACCAAATTGTATTATTTTTTACATCCTAGGGCATTTTGGATGTACTGAATAAAAAAAAAAAATCATGTTTTTAACCTTCAGGTCAATGTTTGGAACAACAGTATTAGTATTTTCCGTTTAGATGATGCTACACTCCTTCTAAAGTATTGTAATTCTCTGAATTTGGAATGCCGATAGAACATTCAATTTACATATACTTACGTTTTTACTTACTTTGACTTGTAAGCTTGATCAGTCTCTCCTGCTGCATTTTAAAGTCCAACTGTGCAACTTCTTATAAGTTAACATAAAAAAATGTACCCAAAGTTTAGAACTGGATCATGTGGTGCTAATTTTTTTATGGTATTTCAATAAAAAGACCAGAAAGCTTACAAAAATATTTGTTTTTTGGTCTAGTTAAAAATTACATTACCTTTACAATGGTTGACCCCTGACAGGATGATCAGCATTATTTTGATCAGACTAGGCAATGGAATGTCTATGTAATTATACTGTTTTATAATTCAGTGTTATAACAGACAAACCACACTTTGCAAAACAATTCCATTTTATTATATACAAAATATTAAAAAAAAACAAAAAAACTTTGCAACACAACATGAAGGTTAATTGACATGTTATACACGCCGACCACTGAGTGCCTCTACCAGCTTCCCAAACTGGGTCAGGAAGGCTCGGTTGAATGAAGCCATCTCTGCCAGCTCCTGGGTCAGGTAGGCTCGGTTGAATGAAGCCGTCTCTGCCAGCTCCTGCCTTTTCAAGGCAACATCCTGCTCCTGGGATACCCTCACGTTTTCTGCAACCTCATTATCATTGAATAGATTTTGCGCCTGGTGGCGGGACAGATTCACATTAATCCGGGCATGCTGGCACGGCAGATGCGTGGGATGATTCTACAAGGAAAATGCACACAATAAAATACAGCACGAAAGTGCAAGATATACAGAAAAGACAATAGTTTTTAACAAGATTACATAAGCTTATTTCAGCGTATTGTTCACATGAATAATTAAAAGAAAAGCATGAGTCCGCAGTGTGCTGCAATAAAGCAGAGCGATCATCATCCACAAATGAACAGCGTTTTTATTGCATAAATAAACTGAGCGTCTTACCGAATATATTTGCGAAAAAACGCACAATAAAAAAAAAATTAAAACTCACCGTTAAAGGACTCCGATGTCGAGACCTCCCGGTATATTTTTTCATTCCGGGTGGCTCCGTCTAACTCGCGCTGGATGCGTTCGTCTGACAATGTAGTGAGCAGACACTGCAGCTCCTTATTGGTCCATGGAACACCCTTATTACGCTAAGCCATTTTTGATAGAGAATAAATGAAAATGGCACAGCAATACACTGAAAATAAACCGCCAACAGTGGTTGCGCACTGAGTAATGGCGGTTGTGAAGATTCTTTTTTTTTTTCCAAAACTTTATTGAGAAGGTTGTGAAGATTCGGCAGAAGAGGAGGAGGAGAGTGGCGGTTACAACCTGACCAATCAGCGCCGGTTACGACCTGACCAATCAGCGGCGACCAGTCTGTTAACGTTACAACACGGCCCAGCTAAGCACTGCTGTACCCTGCCCTTGAGCGGGGCTGAGAATCGCAGCTGTTAAACCATGTTGGGGCTAGTGGAAAAACGTACAAAGTGTGCTGAGCCGTCCCGTGTCGTGCTAAAGCGTGCTAGTGGAAAAGGGCCTAAAGTGGTTTCTCCTCAGTAACCAGAAAGACTTGAAACTTCACAAAGAACAGAATAAAACTTCACAGGGCCTTGAAACAGTGGAATGAAATCTTCTTCTGAGATCTAGATTACTATTTTGCTTCTTTAATCTTAATTTAGTTCCTAATCTTTCTCAAAATCTCTTTCTTTCTTCTTTCTGTGTTTCTAATTCTTAATTCTATCACCGTTCTCTACCTTGCTGTTCTTGTTACTTCTTTACTTTACTTCTTGCTAATCTTGCCCTTTTCTTTTTCTTACTAAACTAAACTCAAATCTAACTTTTCTTTTAAAGTTACCTCGCCGGGTCGTAAAACTGATGATGTCGATCGCAAGACCTACCAATCGACTTTTTCAGAAGCAGTTTGAAATGGCTGCTATCCAATATGAGAACATTTCTTTGTTTGAGAGCAGCCAATCAAACGAAGACACCATCCCATGAAATTGCAGAGGAAAAATCAACACTCAGTCAGTTCTTATGAAATTAGGTGCTCAATATAAAATCTGACTAAATTAAATGACTTGGCTAATATTTGGTGATCATGCATTTATACCATTACTCCAATATTACATTTGTTTGAATAACACTCATGAATATAACATTTCTTATACATAATCATAATACATGCATTCATATTTAGATCAAAACTTAATGTAGTACAGCAAATCATGGTTGGTGATAAAAGAGGGATGATTTTCAGTGTCCTTAGGATCCAGAGGATAAGCTGAAAGAAACTTAATGTTTAGAACAAATTAAAAGTCATCCTACATACTGAAAACACATTCCGTAGGTATCCGCTAGGAGGTACTGTTGAGCTGTGGATGATTTCTTTTAGGTCCATGGTATCTGGGAGAAAACCTGGATAGTATCGTGGGGCTATAAACCCGTCGAATTAAGCCGTTTATGATCCTTTTTTAAAAGCATTGTTTCCTGTAATGGTACGTTATCCAAATGCAGTGTTCATGTTGGAGGTCTGGTCTCACGAGTTTATGTTCCTTTGATCCCTTAAAAGCTAATTCTGATCCTTACAATCTCTTCAAGAGGCAACTGTTTACATTGGGGTCCTGGGAAAGCAAACATCTTTGGTCAGGCCTGGAAGAGGCCTAGATGAGTCGACATGAAAGCCAGTGATATTCCTGTAACGTGCAGAAAAGTAATATTCCTGTATAAGGAATAAAGTGAAATTCCTGTAAAATGAAGAGAAGTGATCTTCTGTCTTGGTTTGAGGAGACGATGATGCTACACTAATGTGCAGGAGGAATTCTGTGAGGGAATTTAACTGAGGAGAGTCCGTGAGTCCCCCTACTGTAACACACAGACTCCCTCTTTTGGCTGAATGGGACAGGACACTACCTCATGCTCCTCACTGCCACAGTAGATACATAACCTTAACTCCCGGTGGTGCTGTTTCTCTGCTAAAGATAGCTTGGAAGACCCTACAGCCGTAGGTTCTGGCACATCTGAGGAATCTAGGGAAGGCAGGGCCAATAGAGGGGGCTGTAGGGAGTGACGAAACTGGGAACCAGGGCAACCAGAAGTCCTGCGCTTGGCTGCCCACTCCCTCAGCCTGTTATCGAGGCTAATAGCTAAGGAGATAAGCTCGGTTAACCTATCTGGTCTTTATAAGCGGGCCAGTTCATCCTGGAAGCAAGGTCTAAGGCTCTTGATAAAAATCCCGCACAATGAGGCGTCCTCCCAACCTACCTCCACAGCCACCACCTGGAAATCTATGGCATACACCACTAGGGACCTGTTACCCTGTTTTGAATTCAATAGCCGGGTGGTAAGCACACTGTCACGGTCCAAATGATCAAACACCTCATTAAATTCACTGATGAACTGACTATAAGTAAGATTAGCATAGCTTGCCCTAGCCATCGCAGCATAAGCCCAGGCTAAAGCTCGCCCTTCCAATAGGTTTGCTATGTAGCCGATACGACTGTGATCTGTGGGGAAATCCCTGGGCACACGCTGGAACACTATCTCACATTGAAGCAGGAAACCCCTAGCCTCCCCTAGCTTACTGTTAAAGCAAGTGGGAGTGGGAACAGGTGTTAATCGGGGAGGGAAAACCTGGCTAGGTGGTGAGCTAGCGGGAGCAGAAGTGCTACTTGGGGCCAGTGGGGGAGACTGTGAACCTGTCAAGCCATCCAGTCTACCATTAATTTGAACCAGCTGGGAAAGAATAACCTGTTGCTGGTAAGCTAGTTGATCTACCCGAGCTTCTAAGTTGTTAACTCGAAGCACTAGCGCACTGTCTACTGGGTCATTTTGGTGGAGCCGTACTGACATGATTAAGAGACCCAGTAAACAGACACAGACTCTAGGATAGATACAGTTATCTTTTATTGTGTGTGTGTGTGTGTGGGTGTGTTTGTGTGTGTGTGTGTGTGTGTGAATCAGTGATGACGTGGCAGCTGGGGTGAGCAGAGCGCCATACAACCTGGCAACCCTATGGACAGAGCAGAGACAGCAGACATTAGTAATGCCCAGGTGGAAACATGCGAGAATGACAGAGGCTTACTGTGGCTGGGATGGTGTCGTGCTCAGGTTGGCCCGTAGACTCCAGCCAGGAGGACAGCGCCTTTCACCACAGTTCAGCTGAGAATGGAGATGGTGCTCAGTCAGCCGCCAAGGAGGGAGGATTCCGCCGCCACGGAACTCCGCCTGTGCACAGGGGATGAGCGAGGAAAAGGTGAGTAGCAGGATGGCTTACTTGGTTGAAGAGAGTTGCTCCTTCCACGAGAATAGGAAGAGAGGGATGACTCCGGGAAAATGACGAGGGCTAAGAAAATCTCTGGAGATAGGCAAAGATGAGAGTCAACTCAATGAGCCAAAGAGATCAGACGACTCCTCGCCAATCTGAGGGCAGAGTGGGTTAAATAGCCTGACAGTGATGGAGAACAGGTTTGCGAGCAGCTGAGGATCATAATCAGCTGGAGCGAGCCATCACAAACAAAGGTAATAAACTCGACCTAAAAAGGGAAATGCAATGAAGCTTTGAACTCTATTGGCCAGTTAAAGTGCAGCTATGGACTCCTGAAGAATGAGGAGGGGAAGCGACATTTGATCTTAAAAGTGACACCCCCCTTTAAGACACATGTTACTGAATAAAGCATAAATTCCTTAAACTTTAGTGACTAAGATATTCTACTCAATAAAGGAGCATAAAATGCATCTACGTTTACAGTAATTAATTTGTGATAGTATGTATGCAAACAATTTCTTCTTGAAAATTGCAGCACATATCAAGTAATATCAAATCATTTCAATAAAAGAATTTTAAACCCATTTTGTCCATGTCAGAGTTCAAGCAGGTCTTTGTTGGCAGATTCTGTCTTAAAAGAAAGAATATGAGTTAGTTCATAGTCCATAAGGCATAAATTCCACTGCAAAGGAAAACGTTAAATATTCCTGATTTGTCCACCAGGCAGCACAGTGAAACTGGTTGTTTACTGGGAAGTCTTGGCTTCCCCATCTGGTTTATGTCACTCAATAAATGTGCTGATTAGGAACATTCCTTTGCCAGAGTCTTGGAGAAGGGATTAACTTCCACTTTATTGCCGAAGGATAGGGTTACAGCTCTGGTTCTTTGGTGAAAGAAGCAGTCTCAAAAATCAGACTTTTGAGTTGAAACAATTTTTCTTCAGCAAAGAATGATTTTAATAAATTGGAACTCAAGGTAACACTACATATTTGGCCCTATGTAGCAATGGTGAGCTTCGGTCAGCTTTGGTACACATCCTTGGCGGCTGGTTACAATTAAGATAAGATAAGCCTTTATTAGTCCCAAAATGGGGAAATTCCAGGATTGCAACAGCACAGGGATAGCAACACTCAGAGCAACAATCAGAAGGCAAGAGAAAAAAAAAACAAGAGCAGTGAGTATACATATGTACATATATATATATATATATATATATATATATATATATATATATATATATAGTGTCTATATATATATAGACACTGTGTGTCTATATATATAGACACACAGTGCGGAGCATTGTAGCTAGATGGGATAGATATATAAATATACTAGAAAAGCACTCAGAGACCGCAGACCTCCGCCAAGCGCCACAGTTCCCCCCATACAGTGTTTGTGTGTATGTTTTCAGATTCCTTGACCATGAAAACATATGACTAGCAATTGGATTCACAATGATAGGATTAGTGGTTGCGTAGTTATTCACGAAAATTGCATTGCCCGTAATGGCGGTTTAGCACCACAGTTCCCCCCATACAGTGTTTGTGTGTACGTTTTCAGATTCCTTGACCATGAAAACATATGACTAGCAATTGGATTCACAATGATAGGCTTAGTGGTTCAGTAGTTATTGACGAAAATGGCATTTTCCGTAATGGCGGTTTTCTTCTCGACGGTGATCCGGATCACCACCAAAATGTAATCATCTGTAGGATATCCGATTTCTGACAATCTGTGAAAATTTCATGAAAATCAGTCAATAACTTTTTGAGTTATCTTGCTAACAAACAAACAAACAGACAAACAGACAAACAGAAAGACAAACCATCACCGATGATCACATAACCTCCTTGGCGGAGGTAATAAACACAGTGCGGGGCATTGTAGCTAGATGGAATAAATATGTAGATATATAAACACACACTGTGCAGAGCATTGTAGCTAGATGGAATAAATATGCGGAGCATTGCAAAATATGCAGAGTATTGTAGCTAGATGGAATAAATATATGAATATATAAACACATAGTGCGGAGCATTGTAGCTAGATGGAATAAATATGTAAATATATAAACACACACAGCGTGGAGCATTGTTGCTAGATGGAATAAATATATAACTATATAAACACGCACACAGTGCGGAGCATTGTAGCTAGATGGAATGAAACAGCACAACCGTCTGCTTAGTTATCCTACATGGTGTGATTATGTACCCATACATATTCTCACCCTCCGCAGCGACCAGTATTTTCCTAGTTGTATACCGGAGGGGACCATTGTATAAGTCTATTGCTTCTTTTGCATTCAATACTATTAGGTTGTCATGTCTTTTTGCTATCTCTGCAAGCAGCCCTGCTTAGGCTGTACAGTCTGACAGCCGTAGGTAGGAAGGACATGCGAAACCTCTCGGTTGTGCACCTAGGATGATGTAGTCTGCTGCTAAATGAGCTCCTCAGTGCATTCAGTATGTCCTGCATAGGGTGGAACTCGGACTCCAGCAGAGATGACAGTTTAGCCACCATCCTTCTCTCTCCCATCTCCTCCACTGGGTCAAGGCGTTGCCCCAGGACAGAGCTAGCTTTCTTGATCAGTTTGTTCAGTCTCTTCCTATCGGCTGCTGTAATGCCACTGCCCCAGCAGACCACTCCAAAAGTGATGGCTGATGCCACCACCGTGTCATAGAATGTCTTCAGCAGCGCCACTTGTACACTAAAAGACCTGAGTCTTCTCAGTAGGAACAGCCTGTGCTGTCCCTTCTTGTAGAGTGTGTCAGTATTGTGTGACCAGTCTAGTTTATTGTTCAGATGAACACCCAGGTTTAAAGGATGATTTGGTTTTAAATTTACCCTTTTTCTTTTGGAAGTTTTGGAAGCGGCCAAGTGTACCTGAGGCTAATGGTTAGCTAACAATTATTTCTCAGACGTTGGCCAGAATTTGCTCTAATTTATGGACTTACTTTGACAGTGTTGTGCCCAACAAGTCCCACAGGGTTTTGGTAAAGTTTACTTAGATTGTGATTTACCCGTTTAAAAATGGGGTCCTGGATTTAGTACTTAAGTGGCCAAAGTTTGTTGTTGACAACATGTGGATTCATCCACTCGGGCAGGAATTTAGGAGCAATTTTCCCTGCCTGTAGATTGATTTGTGCTGTTTGGGGTACAAATGGAGCAGCATCTGCAGTGATGCGGACGTTGTACCAGTCTGTTGTGGTGAAGAGGGAGCTGAGTTCTAAGGCAAAGCTGTCGATTTACCAGTCAATCTACGTTCCCACTCTCACCTATGGTCACGAGCTTTGGGTAATGACCGAAAGAACGAGATCGCGGATACAAGCGGCTGAAATGAGCTTTCTCCGTAGGATTACTGGACTCACCCTCAGAGATAGGGTGAGGAGCTCAGTCATCCGGGAAAGGCTCAGAGTAGAACCGCTGCTCCTCCACATTGAAAGGAATCAGTTGAGGTGGTATGGGCATCTGATTAGGATGCCTCCTGGACGCCTCCCACTTGAGGTGTTTCAGGCACGTCCCACTGGGAGGAGACCCCGGGGCAGACCCAGGACATGGTGGAAAGACTATGTCTCCCAGCTGGTCTGGGAACACCTTGGTATCCTCTCTGAAGAGCTGGAGCAGGTGGCGGGGGAGAGGGAAGTCTGGGCTTCTCTGCTTTTTTTATTTTATTTTTTTTTTTGTACTTATTTTATACCCGTAGGTAGATTTGTTCTGCAGTCTGGTGACAAGCCACCAGCTGCCGGTCGCTGTGTGCGCAAGCGCCCCTTAACTCCCTAACCTGCATGTTTTTAGCATGTGGGAGGAAACCGGAGAAATCCCGGAGTAAACCCACTCAACACGGGGAGAACATGCAAACTCCACACAGATCACTGTTGGCCGGGGGCAGGGATCGAGCCCACGATCTCATGATCCCCGCGATCCCCTGGCCGAGGGTAAAACTGTGCTGCCGCAGTGCTAACCACTGCGCCACCGTGCAGCTTGAACTGCTGCCTCCGCGACCCGGACCTCCGGAAAAGCGGTAGAAGATGGATGGATTGATGGATGGGGTACAAATGCATAGTGGAAGACCTTGTCCCCCCTTTGAGGTTTGTCATGGGAGACTTTTTGGTCATTGTACGCTTTGTGTCATTTGACAGATCGGCCCAAGTGTTTTTGAAATGTGGCCTTGGGAGTGTTGTACGTCATTTTGATGCCTCTGTGTTCTGCAGCTGGAATATTATGGGCGCTGGCAGTCATCACCCCCCTCTGATTTTGAAGAACTACGAGCGGTGGCAATGATTGCATTGGTCAACACCAAATTTATAGTCTAAGTTGTTTTTACTTGCTTTAAGACAATTTTGATGTGCTGAATCCAAAAATCACATTGGTTTTGCTCAATCAGGTCAACTTTTTGAACTATGGGCCACATGTTGTTTTTTTGTTTTTGTTTACATGTACCGGTATTTTCGCTTTATATGATGCAAAATTCTTTCTTATTTCTTGAAATTTCTCGAACTCTGAAGAGTTTGCATGCGCCAGTTTATGACATGATGTTAAAATTGTCATGATGGCTGATTACTGTTGAACTCTGAAGAGAGACATCCCTGCTGCTGAGCATTCTAGAGGTTTGAATAAACAGAAGTTGAAGCTTGGAATTTTAAACAATGATGATGTAACATTCAATTTACAGGTACTTACCATTGTGAGTGTCTACTATTTAATTTACAGTAATCAAAGTTTGTAACATTTAATCAATAAATTGTATTAGAAAATGATTTCGGATGAGAAATTTTACCAAAAATCAACCGGTAATGTCACAAAAATGTAATCGATTTAGTCAGAAGATCAGATTTTTGAAAAATCAACTTAACATAAAAACCTGACCTTATCAAAAGAAACGGATGTCATTTTCGGATTCAGCGGTGCAAAATTGTCTCAAATCAGTAGCAAAAACACAGACAACTTACAAATAAAATATTTTGTAACCCTGTGTTTTTCGTCTGAAGCAGGGATACGATTGCCATTGCTTAGCTGCAGAGAAGGTTGTGTCTCAGGAAGTGTTTTGATTTCATCATATTAGAGAAATTTGTTGCGGAGAGCATCTGTACGGTTGGGTCCATCCGGTGTTTGCCGGTTTTATGGACCACGGACTCACGGGCTGGTGTAAATGCGTGCCTAGTGTTTGCAAAGTTGGGTCCACCGATGCATAACCCTTAGGTTGCAGAGGGTCTCTGGAGCGGGTAGATTTGGCTCCTGTGACCACGCAGGCCGCAGGGGTGGGTTGGTGAGATTCAGAAGGTAACACTAACGTTGAGTCAAAGGTATGAAGGGGGCCATGTGGAGCTTTCTGCTGGGCCATTGAGTTCTCAAGGTCATTTGCCTCCTTGGCTTGACCTTGTGTTTGAAGGTGACGTTTGACTTCTTGAGGACGGTGTTCACCTTGGTTTTTAAGGTCACTTTCGATCGGTTTCAGTTGCTCCTACAGTGCTAGTTGTGTGAGACTCAAGGAGTCTGAAGTGTCAAGAACAAAGCACTATGATTCAGCTGTCCTTGGTAGGTCAAATGGGTGAGGGTGTTGAGTTTGAGCCCATAGTTTGAGATTCTTGAAGTCAATCAGAAAGCCTTTGCCGATGAGCAATGGAATGGAGTCAAGCTTGGACACATAGACCGGATGTGTCAAGGTCATGGGACCAATGGTGACTTTGATTAGTGACACGCCCAACAGAATCGTGTTAGTGAGCGCATATGGTTGAATGGCTAACAAACAAGGTTCCAGTTTTAAATCTTTGTGAGCGCGTTCAGCAGCAACACGTAGGTGGTCAAAAAGATTGTTTGACATAACAGTGATGTCAGCGGTGGTGTCTAAACCAGCATCCAGACATATCACGTCTTCAAAGGTTAGTGGAACATAGAATTTTCGCGCCACCCCCCTCTCATCTAAATTGCACAGAAATTGTAGACACGGATTTGCGAAATGTTGTTTTTAGAGGAGTGGTTTTTTGCTTCCCCCTCATGGATCGTCACTTTATCGTGGTGGTGGGGGGGGTTGCGTGCCCCCGTGATCCCAGGAGCTATGTTGTCTGGGTCAATTTGCCTCTGATAGGGTCTCCCAAGACAAACTGGTCCTGGGTGAAGGGCCAGACTAAGAACGATCCAACAGACTCTCATGATAAATTGTATATCAAGGATTCAGTGTACCCCGCCTGGTATGGGGTTACCGGGGCCCCACCCTGGAGCCAGGCCTGGGGGAGGGGCTCGAAGGCTAGCGTCTGGTGGCCGGGTTTCCACCCTTGGGACCCGGCCGGGCTCAGCCCAAAGGAGTTACATGGGTCCGCCCTCCAGTGGGCTCACCACCTGCAGGAGGGATCATGGGGGTCCAGTGCTATGTGGATTAGGTGGCGGTCAAAGGCGGAGACCTTAGCGTACTGATCCCAAGCTTTCTAAACTGGCTTTTGGTACGTGGAATGTCACCTCTCTGGTGGGGAAGGAGCCTGACCTGGTGTACAAGGTTGAGAGATACCGGCTAGATATAGTCGGCCTCACCTCAACACACAGCTCCGGTTCCGGAACCAGTCTCCTGGAGATTGGCTGGAGCTTGGCCTTTTCTGGAGTTGCCCCGGGCGAGAGGCGATGAGCAGGGGTGGGTATTCTTGTATCGCCCCACCTTGCTGCCTCTATATTGGAGTTTTCCCCGGTGGACGAAAGGGTTGCTTCCCTGCACCTTCGGGTTGGGAAACAGATTTGTGCCTATGCACCAAATGATGTTTCAGAGAACCCACCCTTTTTGGAGTCTGTGACTGGGGTGCTAGAGGGTGCTCCTCTTGGAGACTCCATTGTCCTACTGGGGGACTTCAATGCGCACGTGGGCAACGACAGTGAAACCTGGAGGGGGGTGATTGGGAGGAGCGGCCTGCCCGATCTGAACCCGAGTGGTGTTGAGTTATTGGACTTCTGTGCTAACCACAGTCTGTCCATAACGAACACCATGTTCAAGCATAAGGGTGTCCATATGTGCACCTGGCACCAGGACACCCTAGGTCGCAGGTCAATGATCGATTTTGTTATCGTATCATCAGACCTGCAACCGTATGTCTTGGACACCCGAGTAAAGAGAGGTGCAGAGCTGTCAACTGATCACCACATGGTGGTGAGTTGGATCCGATGGCAGGGGAGGAAGCCATTAAGACCTGGTAGACCCAAACGTACAGTGAGGGTGTGCTGGGAGCGTCTGGCTGAGGCCCCTGTCCGGGAGGTCTTCAACTCCCACCTCCGGAAGAACTTCAACCACATTCCGAGGGAGTCTGGAGACATGGAGTCTGAATGGGCCATGTTCTCCACCTCTGTTGTTGAAGTGGCGGCCCAGAGCTGTGGCCGCAAGGCGGTCGGTGCATCTCGTGGTGGCAACCCCCGAACCAAGTGGTGGACACCAGTGGTGAGGGGGGCCATTAAGCTGAAGAAGGAGTCCTATCAAGCTTGGCTGGCTTGTGCGACTCCCGAAGCAGCTGAGGTGTACTGGCAGGCCAAGTGGAGTGCAACTCGGGTGGTTGCTGAAGCAAAAACCCGGGTATGGGAGGAGTTCAGTGAGGCCATGGAACAAGACTTTCGGTCGGCCTCGAAGAGATTCTGGCAAACTGTCCGGCGGCTCAGGAGGGGAAAGCAGCTCCCCGTCCACACTGTGTATGGTGCGGATGGGACACTGTTGACTTCGACTGGGGATATCGTCGGGCGGTGGAAGGAATACTTTGAGGATCTCCTCAATCCCACTGATACGCCTTCCACAGAGGAAGCAGGGTTTGGGGATGAGGGGGATAACTCGCCTATCACAGGGGCTGAGGTCGCCAAGGTGGTTAAAAATCTCCTTGGTGGCCGGGCTCCGGGGGTGGATGAGATTCGCCCTGAGTACCTCAAGGCCCTGGATGTTGTTGGGCTGTCATGGTTGACACGCCTCTGAAACATTGCGTGGAGGTCGGGGGCAGTGCCTTTGGCATGGCAAACCGGGGTGGTGGTTCCTCTCTTCAAAAAAGGGGACCGGAGGGTGTGCTCCAACTTTAGAGGGATCACACTCCTCAGCCTCCCTGAGAAGGTCTATGCCAAGGTACTGGAGAGGAGAGTCTGGCCGTTGGTCGAACCTCGGATTCAGGAGGAGCAATGTGGTTTTCGTCCTGGCCGTGGCACATCGGACCAGCTCTTAACCCTCTCGAGAATTCTTGAGGGTTCCTGGGAGTTTGCCCAACCAGTTTACATGTGTTTTGTGAACATGGAGAAGGCATTTGACCGCGTCCCTCATGGATTTTTGTGGGGGGTGCTTCGGGAGTATGGGGTATCGGGCTTGTTGTTACGAGCTATTCAGTCTCTGTACGACCATTGTGAGAATTTGGTTTGTATTGCCAACACTCGGTCGGAGTCATTCCCAGTGAGAGTTGGACTCCGCCAGGGCTGCCCTTTGTCACCGATCCGGTTCATAATTTTTATGGACAGGATTTCTATGCGCAGCCAGGGAATGGAGGGTGTCATGCTCAGTGACCACAGGATCTCATCTCTGTTGTTTGCAGATGATGTTGTCCTGTTGGCTTCATCCAGCAATGACCTACAGCTCTTGCTGCGACGGTTTTCCGCTGAGTGTGAAGTGGCTGGGATGAGAATCAGCACCTCCAAGTCCGAGTCCATGGTCCTCAGCCGGAAAAAGGTGGATTGTCCCCTCTGGGTTGGGGACAGGCTCCTGCCCCAAGTGGAGGAGTTTAAGTATCTTGGGGTCTTGTTCATGAGTGAGGGGAAAATGGAGCGAGAGATCGTCAGACGGATTGGAGCAGCATCTGCAGTGATGCGGACGTTGTACCGGTCTGTTGTAGTGAAGAGGGAGCTGAGTTCTAAGGCAAAGCTGTCGATTTACCAATCAATCTACGTTCCTACTCTCACCTATGGTCATGAGCTTTGGGTAATGACTGAAAGAACGAGATTGCGGATACAAGCGGCTGAAATGAGCTTTCTCCGTAGGATTGCTGGACTCACCCTCAGAGATAGGGTGAGGAGCTCAGTCATCCGGGAGAGGCTCAGAGTAGAATCGCTGCTCCTCCTCATTGAAAGGAGTCAGTTGAGGTGGTATGGGCATCTGATTAGGATGCCTCCTGGATGCCTCCCACTTGAGGTTTTTCAGGCACGTCCCACTGGGAGGAGACCCCGGGGCAGACCCAGGACACTGTGGAGAGACTATGTCTCCCAGCTGGTCTGGGAACGCCTTGGTATCCTCTCTGAAGAGCTGGAGCAGGTGGCGGGGGAGAGGGAAGTCTGGGCTTCTCTTCTTGAACTGCTGCCTCTGCGACCCGGACCACCGGAAAAGCTGTAGAAGATGGATGGATGGATGGATGGATGGTCTTTGGCTTGTGTTTGTGCTGCCATAACAGCACTGTACTGCATTGGATCCTTTGGTTCTTCTCCATTTGTAGGAGGGGTTCTCTTTTTGCCTTTTCTTCGTTGTTTCGAGTGCTTCTTTTGAGTTGGCATAGCTGCAATAACTAGGACGTCAGCAGTTTCATTTTCTTTGTTGTTCTGAGTCTTCGCTAGGAGATGTTTGAAAGATTCTATAATTTCTCTACAGAGATTAGGAGTTTCTGTCTTCTTCCAATCTTTCTGGTTGGTCTCTGCTTCTGAGCTTCTGTGATGAGGTGGAGGAGATCATTTGCCACAGTTACACGTGTGTTTGTATTGGTATCTGTCATCATGGTAGTCCATACCATGTTCTTGTGATCTATCTGGTAGATTTAGTCTACGACGGTAGTCAGGCTTCTGCAAAGTTGGTCCTGAGTGAGATCAAAAGGACTTCTTTTGGTTTTGACCTTGATGAGGTCGGTTGGGGAAACGTCTCCGGTTTTCATGTGATCGCGGTGTAGGAGATGGAGTAGGGGGAGGGGCTCCTTCCAACTCCAGGGTGTTAGGAGCAGCTCTGATAGCTAGCAAGGTGGCAGGCTCAGCATCAACGCTGTTGCTGTTTTTGGAACGTTTAATTTCTGAACTTGATCAGCTGACTTATTGAGCTTGACCTTTGGTTAGCTGTAACTCCAAGGTGGTAACTCACAGTGGGATGGAGGTTCTGGATTCAGGGTTTGTCTTTCTCTCCTGCATTTCGGTGATTCCAGTCTAAGGCGTGACTAGGGATGCTGGTCTGTTCTCTTCACAATATGTGCCCAATCCATCTCCACTTTCTATTCTGGATGGTGTTTACAATGGGCTGTCTGTTGCCAAAGTTCCTGGTTTGAGATCCACTCTGGCCACCTGATGTGCAATATGTGGTGGAGGCAGGTGTTAAGGAAGACTTGAAACTTATGGTCTAGGTTCTTGGTGCGTCATCAGGTTTCCAATCCATACAGCAACACAGATTTCACAATTGTGTTGAACAGTCTCAGTTTGGTGTGTTGGCTGATGTTCTCCTTGCTCCACAAAGGTTTCAAAATGACAACAGCACAGTGAACTTTGCTGATCCTATTTTTTTTTTAATCTTCATTAGAAATGCTTTTAATGGCTGGTAAAACAAATTAGCTCAATATGAGTTTTAATTTAACCACCTTGCTCACAACCCTGGTCACACTGAGGAGACATAATCTTTATTACACATGGATGAGAGCGATACAATATATGCAGCAGGGAAAACAGTGGTGTGAAAAAGTTTCTGCCCCCTTTCTTACTTCTCACTTGTCACACTTAAATGTTTCAGATCATCAAAAAATTTAAATATTAGACAAAGATAGCACAAGTAAACACAAAATGCAGTTTTTAAATGAAGGTGTGTATTATTAAGTGTAAAAAAAAATATCCAGACCTACAAGGCTATGTGTGAAAAAGTGCCACCGATGATAAAACATAAATTAACCTTGGTTTATGACATTTTTTGGAAAGCTGCGTTCAGTTTCTCTATCCACACCCAGGCATGATTACTGCCACACCTGTTCTAAATCAAGAAATCACTTAAATAGGACCTTCCTGACACAGTGAAGTAGACTGAACGATCCTCAAAAGCTAGACATCGCCCTGCAATCCAAAGAAATTCAGGAACAAAGGAGAAACAAAGTAACTGAGATCTATCAGTCTGGAAAAGGATATAAAGCCATTTCTAAAGCTTTGGGACTCCAGTGAACCAAAATGAGAGCCATTATCCACAAATGGCAAAAGTAGGGAACAGTGGTGAACCTTCCCAGGAGTGGCTGGCTAACTAAAATTACCCCAAGAGCACAGCTTGACGACTCATCCAAGAGGTCACAAAAGAATCCACAACAGCATCAAAAGAACTGCAGGCCTCACTTGCCTCAGTTAAGGTCAGTGTTCATCACTCCACAATAAGAAAGAGACTGTGCAAAAATGACCTTCATAGCAGAGTTCCAAGATGAAAACCACTGCTGAGCAGAAAGAACATCAAGGCTGATCTCAATTTTGCCATAAAACATCTTCATGATTCCTAAGACTTTTGGGAAAATACTCTGTGGACAGACAGACATACAGTTGAATGTTTTGGAAGGTGTGTGTCCCATTCCATCTGGCGTAAAAGTAACACAGCATTTCAGAAAAGGAGCATCATACTAACAGTGAAATATGGTGGTGGTAGTGTGGTGGTCTGGAGATGTTTTACTGCTTCAGGACCTGGAAGACTTGCTGTGGTAAATGGAACCATGATATATAGATATGTACTATATAAAGCTCCCTTTGGCAAAGTAAATCTGTTTTAGTACAATAAGGGAAGATTTCTGTTCTGCTCACCTACACTGTAAAGCCGAATTAGTTCACAGATCTCAAAACTTATGTGGAAACCGATTACCTAATAAATTTTCAGTATAATGAAATAATTTTTTGAGTAATCTTAAACTTAAAAATAACTTTTCAGCAATTATTTTTTTTTAGTAAACTTTTCTTTAAAAATACATTTTCAGCATTTTTTTTAAATAAACTTTAACATAATATATTGAAAATTTTTGCTGAAAATGTATTTTTAAATTTAAATTACTCAAAAAAAATAATTTCACTTACTTAAAATTTATTTGGCAATCATTTTACACAAAAGTTTTGAGTTCTGTGAACTATTCAGTTTTACAGCTATGGCTGCCTGACAGGACAAGGGGCGGGGGGGGGGGGGAGATGTAAGGCTGGAAAAAAAAAAAAAAAAAAAAAGCAGCAGTCTATGTAGAGCGATGCTAGCCATAGTGCAAATAACAGTAAAGATAAAGCCCAGACATTCCATAGTGCAAATGAAGGTAAGCAATAAAACCCAGCAATCCTAAATACAGAAAAAGGTAGAGCAGTAACTTGAATGTGGTTTTTCCCACATTCAGGAAGAAATACATCTATTACATCTATTGTCATTTCACCCACATGTAAACAAATTAAATACTGTCAAGTGCAAAAGTCAGTGTTAATAAGATATACCGGTCACCTGTTGAGTCAGTACCGCAGAAAGACTGAGATCAAAACGTTACCATTGAGTTCAGGAGAGACAGGTGAAGTAAGAAACGAGGTGGAGTAAGTAAGACTCTTCTTTGGTTTGTTGCGACAAGGTCATAAAAGGCATAAAAACCTCAGAATCAGAATCAGAATCAGAATCAGATTTATTGCCATTGTTCATGTGATACACAAACTAGGAATTTGTCTTGGTGCCATGCTGCAACATTAAAAACATAATGAGAAAAAGGGATAAACTAAAAAACTAAAGGACTAGAAACGTGCAATAAGTGTAGAAAAATAAGTAATAATAAGTAATAATAATAATAATACTAGTAATAATGAGTAGTACTAGTCAAGGTAGTTTTAAAAAATTAGCATGTAGCAGATAATGTGAAGTACCACATAGTGCAGTCAATAATGCAACAGAAAAACAGTGAATAAAATTGCCGGTGTGTATTTTATTCAGGAAACAAGGTGGAGTAAGAAAAAGTCCTCCACTGGCTCTTGACGACGAGGCCATAAAAGGCATAAATCGGAGAGACGTCTCCATAGTTTGAAATACCTAGTTAAATAGGCAGTTACGTACCATGGGCTCCTATTCTTTGAAAACTGATGAGAAGAGAAAAAATGATGAGGATGAGATGCATATTTGGTGTAAAATGAGATTCCCCAACCAACTTTTAAAATTAAAGCAATAATGAAAAAAACAATCAAGAATTTTTGAGGAACTAATAAAAACTTACAAAAAAGAAAAAAATATAGTTTCATGTAAAAAAAAAAAAAAAAAAAAAAGCTGAGTTTCTAAGCAGCACAGAAGAGTTTTTGAACAAAAAAGAGAGTTTAAGAACCAAAGCAATTTCAAGCGCTTAAAAAAAATCAATATATCTAAGTGGCTACATATAGATGTTATGATATAATAATAAATAAAAGGGAGCTCCTATTTTCCGTCTAAATAAGTTATGACATGTACGTGAAAAGCAAATCAGTTTTAGAGGACAATGTATGAATGTGTTCATATGTAAATGTGTGAGAATGTGTGTTCAAGAAGTTGAAAACAAAAGCCTATTTGCTAACTATATAATTGATATTTCTTTCCACCGATATCTGGTATGGATGAATGGGACATGTTGGTTATTGAATGCTCTGTGTAATATAACACTGCTCCAAACATTCGAGCAAAAGTCTGAATGATTTTAAATAAACAAAAATAGAACAATAAACAAAAAACAATACAACAATAAACAAAAATAGAAAGTAGAGCCCGATGGATGCGTTTTTTTTTTTCCATGAATGCATTTTCTTCTTTTGATTTTTATTTTTTTCTCGTTGACACACCTTTTTGCTGGTTTTGACTTTTTTAAGATTTCATTATTATTGTTGAACTTGTGACTTTATTTAAAGTCCAAGGATGCAGAAACTCACATGGCCCTATGAATCTAAGCAGAAAACACATTTGATTTCATTTTATTTTATTTTAATTTATTTTGATTTATTTTAAGTTCATTTTACTTCATTCAGTGTGGTTCATAAAAGCAAGAACCTCATGATTCTACATATTTTTTTTTTTATCAATTTCAAGGAATCACATATTATCATTGTATCAGGACAGTAATCGCAGACTGACACCCAAAACAGAGAAACAGTGACATTTTATATTAGTGCTAGTTTTAATTTCTATGTGGATGGTATACGAGCAGATTATACGTATGTCTCAGGAATCTTTTTTTTCTCCTTTGCATTTTTTCTAAGGGCAAACTGAACAATGGCAGGCCAGTGCTATCTTTAGTTTGTCTCATCGCCTTCCTGACTCCAGCATCATGTGTTAATGCCGACATCATCACCAGATCTGGGACGACTTCAATCAATCAACCAGCACCGAAACAAGCATACCTCCTTAATGAGCAGCTCTCCCTCACACAACAGACTAAAGAACTCTTTTGCTGATCATCAACGGGTGGCCAAAGCGTGACAACAACATGCCAGTTTTGCTTTGTTTGCGGTAATAACCTGTAACCAAGAACTGCTGAATGACAAACATAACCCCACCTCTGTAAGTGGGACATGAACATTCTTTGCTGCGTGCGCGCGTGTGTGTGTGTGTGTGTGTGTGTGTGTGTGTGTGTGTGTGTGTGTGCGTGTGCGTGTATGCGCAAAAGACATGTTGACAGGTGACAGCCGAAGAATGGACAAAGACAACAAAAAGATGGACATTGTCTGTGTGCCAAAGAGAGAAAAGCATGTTACATTCCACAGCCCTCATGCTGCCTTTATTTGTGCAATCAAAAACTTGTTTCTTCTCTACAGTACTGCCTGCCTAAGAGTCCATTTACCCTGTCCGCCAGAGGTGACACCTGAAACAGGCCACCCTTAAGCTGAAAAAAAGAAGAAATCCATCAGAGAGATGGCAGAAATGTTAGGAGGGGCCAAATCAACAGTTTGATACATTCTCAGAAATAAAGAGAGCACTGGCAATCTCAAGAACTGAAAAAGGCCTCGACATCCATTAGGGGTGTGTCATAAATCACCCTTTATAAGGGCTAAGGACACCAAATGCACGCTGTGTTTCTTGCACATTTATTAACATAAACACAAACAACATACAACACTACATTAACATATAATGGGAAGATGGAGGCAGAGGACGAAGACAAGGCTCAACGTCCACAGGTAGAGAGAAAAGCCTGGTAGGGACCATGGCTAAGGTGTGTGGGAATGTCAAGAAAAAGAAGAGAATAAACCAGTCAGAGCACACCTGAAGGGACATGGGAATCATGGCTGGAAATATGGGGAAAAGAGAACTCACCTGGACGGAGCGCACCCGATCTCCTCAGTGCTCAAACCAACATGTTCACTCAGGGTAATGGCAGATTGCACTAATGAGATAAACAGTAGGAAATGGTAACGAGAAAATCATTGCTGTGTTCTTAAATAGGTGTGTGGAACAATGATTAATGGATGACAGGTGTGGATACATGAGCGGGGACATACACATACAGTGGGGTAAAAAAGTATTTAGTCAGCCACCAAATGTGCAAGTTCTCCCACTTAAAAGATGAGAGAGGTCTGCAATTTTCATCATAGGTATACCTCAACTATGAGAGACAAAATGAGAAAAAAAAAATCCTTAAAATCACATTGAAGGATTTTTAATGAATTAATTGGCAAATTCCTCGGTAAAATAAGTATTTGGTCAATAACAAAAGTTCATCTCAATACTTTGTTATATACCCTTTGTTGGCAATGACAGAGGTCAAACGTTTTCTGTAAGTTTTCACAAGGTTTTCACACACTGTTGCTGGTATTTTGGCCCATTCCTCCATGCAGATCTCCTCTAGAGCAGCGATGTTTTGGGGCTGTCGCTGGGCAACACAGACTTTCAACTCCCTCCAAAGATTTTCTATGGGGTTGAGATCTGGAGACTGGCTAGGCCACTCCAGGACCTTGAAATGCTTCTTACGAAGCCACTCCTTTGTTGCCCGGGCGGTGTGTTTGGGATCATTGTCATGCTGAAAGACCCAGCCACGTTTCATCTTCAATGCCCTTGCTGGTGGAAGGAGGTTTTCACTCAAAATCTCAGGATACATGGCCCCACTCATTCTTTCCTTTACACGGATAAGCAGAAAAACAGCCCCAAAGTATGATGTTTCCACCCCCATGCTTCACAGTAGGTATGGTCTTTCTCCTCCAAACACGACAAGTTGAGTTTTTAGCAAAAAGTTCTATTTTGGTTTCATCTGACCATATGACATTCTCCCAATCCTCTTCTGGATCATCCAAATGCTCTCTAACAAACTTCAGACGGGCCTGGACATGTACTGGCTTAAGCAGGGGGACACGTCTGGCACTGCAGGATTTGAGTCCCTGGCGGCGTAGTGTGTTTCTGATGTAGCCTTTGTTACTTTGGTCCCAGCTCTCTGCAGGTCATTCACTAGGTCCCCCATGTGGTTCTGGGATTTTTGCTCACCGTTCTCGTGATAATTTTGACCCCACGGGGTGAGATCTTGCATGGAACCCCAGATCGAGGGAGATTATCAGTGGTCTTGTATGTCTTCCATTTTCTAATAATTGCTCCCACAGTTGATTTCTTCACACCAAGCTGCTTACGTATTGCAGATTCAGTCTTCCCAGCCTGGTGCAGGTCTACAATTTTGTTTCTGGTGTCCTTTGACAGTTCTTTGGTCTTGGCCATAGTGGAGTTTGGAATCTGACTGTTTGAGGTTGTGGACAGGTGTCTTTTATACTGATAACGAGTTCAAACAGGTGCCATTAATACAGGTAACGAGTGGAGGACAGAGGAGCCTCTTAAAGAAGAAGTTACAGGTCTGTGAGAGCCAGAAATCTTGCTTGTTTGTAGATGACCAAATACGTATTTTACTGAGGAATTTACCAATTAATTCATTAAAAATCCTTCAATGTGATTTTCTGGATTTTTTTTTTCTCATTTTGTCTCTCATAGTTGAGGTATACCTATGATGAATATTGGAGACCTGTCTCATCTTTTAAGTGGGAGAACTTGCACAATTGGTGGCTGACTAAATACTTTTTTGCCCCACTGTAATCAGTGACAGCTGTGCAGCTCGTGAAGCAGAGTTTGACAGCTGGAAGCTGTACAGCACTATCAAAATAAAAGCACAAAACCAGAAACTACATAATAATACAAGAAAAAGACAACAAAACCCCAAGATGAAAATAATACTAAAAATACAAAATGACACAATAACTAGACAGGACAATAAGGACAAAGCTGAGAATACAGACAACTCATAACTGCACTTGAACCAAATACAACAGGCCATAATAAACAAAGAAAAAAAAACAGAAAAAAAAAATGAGACGTGAACTGAGGCTGAGCACGGCACTCACCGGTGCTCAGGAACATGAGAGCCCCCCCCCCCAAGGGGTGGAGACCAGAAACCCCATGTCAACATCAAAAAGAAAAGAGGACTCATCCACAAAAGAGACCCCCTTCCCCAACACGGAAAACAACCCACCCCAGGTTGGAGGAGGGGGAAATCTGGCAAGGAGAGATGGAAACAACCCAGAAAAACAAAGGGAGGAAAAAAAAACAAAAACCTCATGACCCACAACACTGATAACAGATAAGGTTGCCAGAACTCTGAGATATTAAGTGGCAAGATAAGGTAGTTCAGATGGTTTATGAGGGCCCCAAAGCCTCCCAATCACTAGGTGGAACAAATTGGGTGACCTCCCAGGGTCCCAGGGCCACCCAATTATGCAATGCAACATGCTCGATGGCCCTCCGGGGTTCTTGAGCCACTCAAGCAGATGGCATAGCCTGTCGGCTGGTCTCCCAGAGTCCCAAGACCACTGGAACATGTGCTGAAGGAAGTTGGGTGGCCTCCTGGTGTTCCAGGACTACCCAAGCACCAGGAGCAGTCCATCGGGTGGCCTTCCAGAGTGCCAAATCCACCCAAGCAGATGATGAGGCTCATCTGGTGGTCTTCCCACATCCCTGAGCCAACGGGCCACAGGGAACGACACCCCCCTCCTGTGGGCGGCAGCTGGAACTTGTGCCCCTTCCAGACCAAAGGGACTGAGGGGTAGACACCAACAGAGGCTGATAGCTGATCAGTGGAGACAGGACCAAATAAGGAGAGTGACTCCTCAGCGGGGACCTCCGGTGAAGACGAGGAAATCACAATGTCCTCATCCAATAGTGGAGAACCCTCAATGACCTCAGGCAGAGACAGGGAACCCTCAGTGCCCTCACAGGGAGGCAGAGGCGAAGCACCCACGGCGGCCTCGGATGGAGGCAGAGCACCCACCAAGACCTCGGATGGAGGCAGAGCACCGACCGAGACCTCAGACGGAGGCCGGGAACCCACGGCAGCCTTGGATGGAGGCAGTGGACCCACAGTGACTTCAGGCGAGGGTAGAGGACCCACAGCAACTATAGGATGAAGGTAGAGGACCCACGGCGACCTCAGGCGAGGGTAGAGGAGCCGTCATGACATCAGACGGAGGTGGAGGAACACCATCAGCGGAACCCGATGAGGACTCATGCTGAGGAGAAGAGACATACACCGGGTTACTACCACTGGCAGCAGTGGAGCCCGGCGAGGAGAATTCAGGAATAGCCCGAGGCTGAAATTGGTTCTTTTCATCAAGATCTAAACAAGACTTCTCTAAAACTGATAATGTGAAGACAAAGAAGAGAACTTGCCTTAACTTGAGCTCCACCGCCGTCTAGGACTCCGGCAACTCTGGCTGGGACGTCTCGAATCAATTCGTCTGGCGCTTGCCCCCCGGCTTGGCCACTTCAGACGAGGAGGAAGAGAAACACACCGGAACATAGTTACTGGCAGTGGTGGAGCTCAGCAAGAAGAATTCAGAAGCCGGTTCTCCTCACCATGAGCCAGACAAGATTTCTCTAGATCTGAAGGTGTCAAAACAGAACAGAGTATTTGCCTGGACTCAAACTCCACCACTGCCCAGGACTTTGGCGACTCTGCTGTGACGAGCCCACTAGCAGCATGATGGTGGATGCAGCCCAAATACCTCCCAGTGTGGTGACCAATGTGGGTGGAACTGCAGTGGTGGCGGCTAAAGCTGGAGGTTGCCTCACCAAAGATGCTGACTCCAGTGCTGCTGAAACCAAGGGACACTGTCTTGTCAGCTCAAGTTTCAGGACAAGGGTAGCATTCTCCTCCCATCCGGGGTGTGGCTGCGGAGCTGGAACGGGACCCTCCAGGGCCGCAGGCTCCTCCGCCATCTGGCGGCTCCATCCCAGGACTGGCGGACACTCAGGAGACACAGAAGGAGACATAGGAGAGGCAGGTGAGGAACCGGTGGCAGCAGCAGGCAGTGAGGACTAAGCTAATATAGGCTGCAGATGCTGAGCTTCACCACCAGGAATAAGTAAAGACATTTCATTTTATATGCAGGAAAATGAAAACACACTTTCCTTATCTCCTGGGACACGATGGTATCTGCTGAAGAATAGCCTCCAGATGTGGTGACCGACTCTGGTGAACCTCCCAATGTGACAGCTGATGCTGTAAGTTTCCTCATTGCTGGCACAGAAACATGTGCAGCTAAAGTCAGACAACACTCTCTTGTCTGCTCAGTCTTCAGGGCAAAGGGGGCACAGTTGCGGTACTGGAATGGAATCCTCTAGGGCTGCAGGCCCCTCCGTCATCCGGCGGCTCTCTCCCAGGACCGGTGGACTCACAGGATGCACAGAGGGGAACTCAGGAGAAGCGGGTGAGTTAAATATAGTAACAGCAGCAGGCAGTGAGGACTCAGCTAAATTTGGCTGTTGTTGCTGAGCCTCATCACCGGGAATAAGACAAAACATTTCATCAAAAAGTGTTTGAGAATGAAAATGTACTTGTCTTATTTCCCGGGGTGTGATGTGTAACTGCTGCTGAAGACCCAGGTTAATCCCTCCTTATGGCTGCAGCGGATGTGGGCACCATGGTAGAAAATGAAGGAGACGGCCCTGCAGACATGCTGATGGCCCACCACTCAGCAGTAGGAGGTGATGCCATGGAGGAAGAGGAGACAGCAGCGGTAGATGGAGAGGAGGTGACTCAAGGGACAGCCGAGGGGAAACAGCTCAGGAATTGTGAGAAGGCTGCTGCTGTGGTTCTCTAGAGCAGCAAGGAAAAGACTGCTGGGAAGGCGGAGGCTGCGAAGGTCACTGGGCGAAGAGGAGGAGGCAGCCGAGACACCAGAGTCCGGGGCCGCTCATTTGTTGACACAGACCTTGGCGCAGATGGATTGCTTGACCTCCTCCCATGGAGTGGCTGAGAAGCTGACGGAGCAGGAACTGGAGCTGGGTGCTGGCGAGGAGCAGATGGGGCTGAAGTCCTGGAACACTCTCTCATATGTGCAGACCTCGATTCACTGACTGGGCTCTTTCTGTGACTCTCCCGCTGCAGATCCTCCATCAGGAAAATCCCCTCCCTTCCTTCAGCACGCAGCACGAGCCGAAGGTGATGCTGCACAACTGTCTCCATAAGACCCAAGCACCACAAAGCATCTTTAAGGGTGGAAGATTGGCGAGCTTCCACGATATGTCCGTCCATTTCCCGGAGCACAGTGTAGAGCTCCCACACCAAGCTCCGCGGATACTCTCTTCTGCCTGTTGACATCTCAGCAGGCATGGGATGAGAAGGGGGGGGGGGTAATTACGGGAAAAAGAAAAAATGCAAAAACCCACAGCGGCTGGCGTCCACACACAGGCCATGTACTTTTGTCGTAAATCACCCTTTTTAAGGGCTAAGAAGGACAACAAATGCACGCTGTGAGTCTTGCAGATTGATTAACATAAACAAAAGCAACATATTACATAATGGAGGGCAGAGTCCTTCTGGCTGCCATTGGTTACATCACTGTATATAGACTGAACATAGACTGCTGCTGTTGCTGTTTTGTTTTTTTAATCCAGCCTTATTCCTTCATGCACACCAATGAAGAGAGAGAGAAACACCATTTCAGTTCTCCTGTATATGTCCTGCACATACAGTCGTATTGACAATAAAATCTTTGAATGTTTAATCTTGATTACAACACTACATAAACATATAATGGGAAGGTGCAGGAGGAGAACGGGACTCAATGTCCACAGGTAGAGAGAATAGCCTGGTAGGGACCAAAGCGAAGGCATGTGGGAACACCGGGCCAAAAAGAGAATAAACCAGCCGGAGCACACCCGAAGGTACACGGGGCTCACGGCTGGAACTATGGGTAAAAGAGAACTCACCTGGACAGAGCACGCCCAATCTCCTCAGCGCACAAACCAAAATGCTGACTCAGGGTAATGGCTGATTCCACTGAGGAGGTTGCCGTGTTCTTAAATATAGTAGCATGAAAAAGTGTTTGCCCCTTCCTGTTTTCTCATTTTTTTGTACGTTTGTCACACTTAAATGCTTCATATCATCACAAAAAATTAAATATTAGACACAGATAACACCAGTAAACACAAAATGCAGTTTTTAAATGAAGGTGTTTATTATTAAAGGAAAAAAAAATCCAAACCTACATGCCCTGTGTGAAAAAGTGATTGCCCCCTAAACCTAATAACTGGTTGGGCCACCTTTAGCAGTAACAACTGCAATCAAACATTTGCAATAACTGGCAATGAGTCTTTTACAGTGCTGTGGAGGAATTTTGGCCCACTCATCTTTGCAGAATTGTTGTAATTCAGCCACGTTGGAGGGTTTTTGAGCATGAACTGCCTTTTTAAGGTCATGCCACAGCATCTTAATCAGATTCAGGTCAGGACTTTGGCTAGGCCACTCCAAAGTATTCATTTTGTTTTCTTAAGCCATTCAGAGGTGGACTTGCTGATGTGTTTTGGATCATTGTCCTGCTGCAGAACCCATGTGTGCTTCAGCTTGAGGTCACGAACAGATGGCCGGACATTCTCCTTCAGGATTTTTTGGTAGACAGCAGAATTCATGGTTCCATTTACCACAGCAAGTCTTCCAGGTCCTGAAGCAGCAAAACAGCCCCAGACCATCACACTACCACCACCATATTTTACTGTTGGTATGATATTCCTTTTCTGAAATGCTGTGTTACTTTTACACCATATTTAATGGGACACACACCTTCCAAAAAGTTCAACTTTTGTCTCATCAGTCCACAGAGTATTTTCCCAAAAGTTTTAGGGACCATCAAGATGTTTTCTGGCAAAACTGAGACAAGCCTTTATGTTCTTTTTGCTCAACAGTGGTTTTCATCTTTGAACTCTACCATGCAGGCGATTTTTGCCCAGTCTTTTTCTTATGTTGGAGTTACAAACACTGACAACTAAGGCAAGTGAGGCCTGCAGTTCTTTGGATGTTGTCGTGGGGTCTTTTGTGACCTCTTGGATGAGTCATCACTGCGCTCTTGGGGTAATTTTTATCGGCCAGCCGTTCCTGGGGAGGTTCACCAGTGTTTCATATTTTTACCATTTGTGGATAATGGCTCTCACTGTGGTTTGCTGGAGTCCTAAAGCTTTAGAAATGGCTTTATAACCTTTTCCAGACTGATGGATTTCAATTATTTTGTTTCTCATTTTTTCCTGAATTTCTTTGGATCACAGCATGATGTCTAGCTTTTGATGATCTTTTGGTCTACTTCACTTTGTCAGGCAGGTTCTGTTTAAGTGATTTCTTGATTGGGAACAGGTGTGGCAATAATCAGGCCTGGGTGTGGCTAGAGAAATTGAACTCAGCTTTCAAAAGATTAAATAAACCACAGTTAATTTATGTTTTATGGGGGGGGATCACTTTTTCACACAGGGCCATGTAGGTTTGGATTTTTTTTTTTTACTCTCAATAATAAACAACTTCATTTAAAAACTGCATTGTGTGTTTACTTGTATTTTCTTTGTCTAATATTTAAATTTGTTTGATGATCTGAAACATTTAAATATGACAAACAAAAAAATAAGAAGTCAGGAAGGGGCAAACACTTTTTCACACCACTTTAGACACGTAAACATTTCTTAATAAATAACTGAATATTTAAAGGACTGTCCACATTTTTTCACAACTGTACATATAAATTTCTAAAAAAAAGGTAAATCCAAATTTTAAAAGACATTCAGTACATAAAATATGTTTCACAATATGAATCGTGTATAGCGATATAGAGAAAAATGTATCAAGACACATTTTTTTTGCTATATCGCCCAGCCCTACTCTGAGTCTAATGGATCTGTATAATGCAGAACTTGCATTTTTTGAACTGAATTACTGAGAAAAAAAATCACATTTTTGATGACATTCTAATTTACTGAGATTCACCTTTATGCATATATATATAGTGTGTAACTTCATGCAATTGCAGTTGAAGTTTGAGATAAAAGCCATAAAAGAGTGGTGTACCAGAAGGGTGTGGTCTTCAGTCATGCACCATGGTGGCCCAGGACCCAGCAGTTTACCACCACCCAGTCACTTCACAGGTGACTTCAGTGATTTTTTCCCACTGATTGCTGATCAGTGAAATATTGTCCTGCAGAAAGTCTGAATCATGTCACAGCTCCACCGACAATGCCGCCTAGTGCCTACAGGAATTTTACATTTGGGACCTTTATTATACTTGCTATAAGTATGTGGTGAAATGTAAATATGGTGCAAAATATTATATTGTAATTACCTAAATCTATGACATGTAGAGACTCGGGAGGGCGCCAGCACAACCTTATCCCACAAATCATTTGCAATCTCACATCTAAATTATGTACTCCAGTATTTTCTTAATCATGCAAGTTTGTCATATTTCAAATTATTAATCTATAATTATAATTTTGAAACAAAATGCTTGTGTTCTCTGCATTTCAAAAAGAACTCTAGTTTTTTAATGCCAAGTACACAAACTAATGACTTAAGTTTTTTTAGATTTAAAATGTCTAACTT
>CM035840.1:242516026-242550591 GCA_020510985.1 Pholidichthys leucotaenia
AGCTGTTTCGATGATGGATTCTAAACCCAGATTTAAATTCTTCAAATAATCTATTTCCCTGCAATTGGTCAAATAATTGTATAGCAAAAACTCTTTCTAAGATTTTTGAAATGAAAGGGCCTGGGCCTGCTTGAGGAGGTGAAAGCGCTGCGGATTCAGAACGCCAAGAAGGACAAGAGGCTGGTGTATCTGGAGAGCAGAGTGTCGGACCTGGAGCAGAACACTTGGGTGAACAACGTTATCATCACTGGGCTCCACATTAAACCTCGATTGTATGGGCGGGCGGTGGCCGCGGACAGCGGAGGGAGGCTTGAAGCGCTGGAAGATGAATCCATGGAGCAACAAGTGGTGGCCTTCCAGCAGTCCAAAGGAATCCAGCTGGACTGTAAGACCATTGACCTTGTCACCATTGGCCTGTCACCCTCTGCCCCAGGAAAAACCAGCGACACAAACCGGCTGTAATCATGAGGTTTGTGAATAATAACACAAGGCCTGCACTGCTAAACAAGGTAGGAAACTGAAAGGAAGAAACATTTACATAAACGAGCACCTTACAAAAGAAAACGCAGGAAATAGCCAGAAAAGCAAGAACCTGAGAAAGCAGAAAAAAGATTCACAAAACACCTGGACATCAAACTGTAAAATATACATCAAATTAAATGGATCACCTGAAGAATCCAAGGTTATTAACATCTGAAATATTATGGAAACTGGACAAATATCAATGAATACTATGAACTGGAGTTGACAGCAACAAGAGACAATTGTAGGGACATTGAAGGGATATACTCATCTGCAACAAGACATTTAAAAACATGAAACAAAAGACCAACAAACAGGAACATCAGGAGCTGAAAGTTTTTGAATATACGGATCACAACCCACAGGATGTAGATATAACATAGACCCTGAAAATAATTTTATTTAGCTCCTCAATAATGACTGTAGTTACTACACGGATGAACAGTTTAACACAATGGTCATATCTGATTTCAATATTTCTATGATCCACTTCAACCGCAGAAGTCTCAATGCCAACTTTAATAACATTAAAGATTATATACATCAGTTTAAAGAGCCATTCAATATTGTGGCAATATCAGAGACGTGGCTCAGTGACGAGAAAGGAGTGGATTTTACAATGGATGACAATGAATTAAATCATATAAATAGAAAAGTGAAAAAAGGAGGAGGAGTTGCAATTTATGTTGACAAGAGCTTGCAATATAAGGTTGTTGAAAATCTGTCAGTAACTGTGGATGATTTATTTGAATGTATTACAATAGAAATCTGTCTGGACAATTGTGATAGAATATAGTAGTGAGCTGTGGATATAGAACACCTGGATCAAAACATTGACTTATTTAAGACTGGATGGAAAAAAAATGTATGCAAAACTAACTCATAAAGTTATGTTCATCTGAGGGGATTTAAATGTTGATCTGATGAATTCAAAACAACATAGTTTGACAGAAGAATTTATCAACACAATGTACCGTATGGGCCTTACATCCAAGCAGAATCACGTCACAACGGTGCCACACTAATAGATAACATATTCACAAACATTATGGAAAATAATATCAGGAGTGGGCTTTAATTGAATGATATCAGTGACCACCTGCCGATTTTTGTTGTCTATCAATGTGATTATAGGAAGAAAAAAGTATACCAAAAATATAAATATAAAAGAATAAGAACCGAAGAATCAATGTATTTACTGACAAAGGAATTATTAATACAAGATGGAGATAGTTTATGATGAAAATTATATAAATAAAGCATAAGATAATTTTTTACACAATATTTCAATCATTGTACAAAAAAAACAACAACTGTCCTATAAAACAATACAGTGACATACAACAAAGAAATATATTCTTGGGTCACCAAGGGGTTGCTAAATTCATGTAAAAAGAAGAATACATTATATAAAACAGTTCATTAAGTGCAGAACCGTGGAGGCTGAGATCAAATATAAAAGATATAAAAATAAGCTTACTAATATAATGAGGGACCTGTAAGAAAGAATACTACAACAGAATATTAGAAGATAATAAAAATAACTTAAGAGGAATATGGCAAGTACTCAATGGGATTATTAGTAATCGACCTAATAATGCTAATTATTCATAATATTTTATTGAAAATGGCAATTTGATAATATGGAGGATGTGGTCAGTGGTTTCAATAAATTTTTTTTTAAACATTGGTCCTGAATTAGCAAAATCAAATTAGTGACAGCAGAAAACAAACAACAGTGGTTCTGTAAATGAAATAGAAGATAAAAATCCAGACACAATTTTTTTGGGTGCAGTTACTGAAAAGGAAATTATTGAGACTGTGAGCAAATTTAAGAACAAAAAATCAATGTACTGGAATGAAATTGACATGACAATAGTGAAAAAAGTAATTGAAGGAATTGTTCAGCCACTCACCCACATCTGTAATTTGTCATTTCAAACTGGTAAATTTCCAAACAAAATGAAAATAGCAAAAGTAATACCTCTATACAAAACAGGAGACAGTCATTTTTTCACAAATTACTGGCCAGTCTCTTTACTCTCACAATTCTCCAAAATACTTGAAAAAATCTTCACTAAGAGACTGGATGATTTCATTGAAAAACACAACCTCCTTACAGACAGCCAGTATGGTTTTAGAGCAGATAAATCTACATCTTTGGCACTGATTGAACTTACAGAAGAAATTACTAGTTGTATAGATTTAAAAAAAAAAAATAAGTTTGCTGTAGGAGTATATATAGATTTAAAGAAAGCTTTTGACACCATTGACCACAGAGTACTACTAAGGAAACTGGAAAGGTATGGGATAAGAGGGTTCGGACTGAGTTGGGTGGAAAGTTATTTAAGTAAAAGACAACAATTTGTAGAAATTGGTGAGCAAAAATCACCCTTCATGGACATCACTTGTGGTGTGTCCCAGGGGTCAGTTTTGGGACCCAAACTCTTTATTTTGTATATAAATGACATATGCCAAGTATCAAAAATTGTGAAATTTATTTTGTTTGCTGATGACACAAATATCCTTTGCACTGGTGAGAATTTGCAGCAGGTTTTAGAGGTCACAACTGAAATGAAAAGGTTAACGCAGTGGTTCAACAAAAATAAATTATCTATAAATCTGAAAAAAAAAACAAAGATTTTGTTGTTTGGAAATTATCAAATAAATCATGAAATAATGGTAACGATAGATGATACCAGAATGTGGCTAACAGAACTAGCAACAGATGCAGATAACATCGAACTGGAGGGTCTCCACGCAATATGGGCAGACTGGACACCAGACAGTGGGAAGGAAAGGGGCGGAGGAGTGATAATGTATGTCAATAACAGCTGGTGCAGACAGGGACATATCACGGTTAAACAACAACACTGCAACAAAGACATTGAGTTGCTAGCTTTTAGCATGCGGCCTACCTATCTCCCGAGGGAATACTTACACGTGATCTGCATTCTTTTTAATGCAAATCCGATGGCGAATGCGGGGACAGCGGTGATGCCATCCACTCAGAAACTGGCAGGCTGCTGACAGAACACCCAGATGCTCTTCTCCTCATCTCAGGTGATTTCAACCATATTTCACTGTCCCTCATTCTGCTCACATTCACACAGTATGTCACATGCCACACTAGAGACAATAAAACACTGGACATATTCTACACTAAGGAGGCGTACACCTCATCACCACTCCACCCACTCGGGAGATCGGATCACAACTTGGTTCATCTCCTGCCAGTGTACAAACCCCTAGGAAACAGACAACCTCCAGTCATGCACACGATGAAGTTATGGTCTGAGGAGGCAATGGATGTTTGTAAGGACTATTTTGAAATCACTGCCTGGAGAAGCTCTGCAATCCACATGGTGAGGACATCAATGGCCTCACTCACACCATCACGGACTACATCAACTTCTGTGTGGACAACACCGTACCCACCAAGACCATACGGTGTTGCTCGAACAACAAACCCTGAATCAACCCTGAGATTAAAACACTTCTGAGAGAAAAGAAGAGGATCTTCAGGTCGGGGAACAGGGAAATGCTGAAGTCCGTACAGAGGGAGCTGAGGAGGAAGATCAGAGAAGGCAAGGACAGCTTCAGGAAGAAGATGGAGGACAAGCTGCAACAGAGCGACATCGGCGGGGTCTGGAGAAACCTTAAAACCATCTCTGGGCTCCAGAATACCTCCTCCAAGGCCACGGGGTGCAGGGCGTGGGCGAACAATCGGAACCTGTTTTAGCACTGTTGCCTTACAGCTAAAAGGTTCCTGGTTTGAATCTTCAGGTTGGCAGAGGTTGGAACCTTTCTGTGTGGAGTTTGCATGTTCTCCCTGTGCTGCGTGGGTTTACTCCGGGGGCTCCGGTTTCCTCCCACAATCCAAAGACATGTATGTTAGATTAATTGGCTGTTCTAAATTGTCCCTGTTTCCTGTAGGCCCTTGGAATAGAGGGTTAGTATTAGTGAAAGCACTTTGAGTGGTCTTTGTGACTAGAAAAGCGCTATATAAGTGCAGGTTAGTTAGTAGTTAGTTAGTAATAGGTTTGACCAGCCGCCCTCCCCCCGACTGCACATCAACCACTGCTGCCTCTAAAGTCATTGAGACCTGCTGTGCACACCCCACTCCACCAACACCCCCCCCCCCCACTCCCAGCACACAGCCCCCAACCTCACCCTCACTAATACCCAGGTGAGGACGGAGCTGAGGAAGATCAAGGCGAGGAAGGCCTCGGGACCAGACGGCATCAGCGAGAAGCTCCTCAAGTCCTGCGCAGACCAGCTGTGTGGGATTGTGGAGCACATCTTCAACCTGAGCCTGAAGGTGGGGAGGGTACCACAGTTGTGGAAAACATCTTGTGTGGTACCTGTACCAAAGACTTCCCACCCCAAAGACCTGAAGAGCTACAGACCAGTGGCCCTGACGTCTCACATAGGTGAAGACCCTGGAGAGACTGCTCCTTGCTTACCTCCGCCCCCTGGCGGGACCAGCGATGGATTCACTTCAGTTTGCCTACCAGCATGGCATTGGGGTGGAGGATGCAGTGATCTTCCTCCTTCACTGTTCCCTGTCCCACCTGGAGAAGTCCGGGAACGTGGTGAGGATCATGTTCTTTGACTTCTCCAGTGCTTTCAACACCATCCAACTGATGATCCTGAAGGACAAGCTGCTGTGCGCAGGGGTGGACCAGCACATGTCATCATGGATCCTGGACTACCTCACTAACCAGCCACAGTTTGTGAGAACCCGTGTTTGTGTGTCTGACATGATCATAGGTCGCATGGGGGCCCCCCAGGGAACGGTTTTGGCTCCCTTCCTGTTCATTCTTTATACTGCGGACTTCTCACACAACACAACACACTGCCATCTACAGAAGTTCTCTGACGACTCTGCGATTGTCGGCATCATCTCCATCGGAGATGAAACTGAGTACAGAGGACTTATCCAGGACTTGGTGGACTGGTGCCATCGGAACTGCCTCCAGATCAATGCAAGGAAAACTAAGGAGCTGGTTAAGGGCTGCTGCAGGCAAGGACAACCCCTCACAGCACCAGTAAACATCCAGGGAACAGACATTGAGATGGTGACATCCTACAAGTACCTGGGTGTTCATCTGAAAAATAAACTAGACTGGACACACAACACCGACGCACTCTACAAGAAGGAACAGCGCAGGCTGTTCCTACTGAGGAGGCTCAGGTCTTTTGGTGTACAAGAGGTGCTCTTGAAGACATTCTACGACACTGTGGTGGCATCAGCCCTCACTTTAGGAGTGGTCTGCTGGGGCAGTGGCATTACAGCAGCCGATAGGAAGAGACTGAACAAACTAATCAAGAAAGCTTGCTCTGTCCGGGGTCAGCGCCTCAACCCAGTGGAGGAGATGGGAGAGAGAAGGATGGTGGCTAAACTGTCATCTCTGCTGGAGTCCGAGTCCCACCCCAAGCAGGACATATTGAACACACTAAGGAGCTCATTTAGCAGTCGACTACATCATCCTAGGTGCGTGACTGAGAAGTTTCGCAGGTCCTTCCTACCTACGGCTGTCAGACTGTATAACAGGGGTGTCCAACCATGTGCCATGGAGAGCCAAGACCCTGCAGGTTTTCTCTTCTACCCAGTCTCTTCAGCAGGTGTTTTCACTTATCAGCAATCAGTGGGAAGAAGTTCACTGAAATCTGCTGTTGAAGACACTGGTTGGAGGTAAAACCTGCAGGGTCTTGGCTCTCCATGGCACATGGTTGGACACCCCTGCTGTATAACCTAAGCAGGGCTGCTTGCAGAGATAGCAAAAAATTGTGATGACCTAACAGTATTGAATGCAAAAGACGCAACAGACTTACACAAATGGTCCCCTTCAGTATACAACTAGGAAAATATCAGTCGCTATGGAGGGTGACAATATGTATGGGTACATATTCATATCATGTAGGGTAACTAAATAGACGGTTATGCTTTTGATTCCATCTAGCTACAATGCTCCGCACTGTATATATATATATATATATATATATATATATATATATATATATATATATATATATATATATCTGTACATATGTATATTCACTGCTCTTATTTCTTATCTTCTAAATTATTGCTCTGAGTGTTGCTATCCCTGTGCTGTTGCAATCCTGGAATTTCCCCATTGTGGGACTAATAAAGGCTTATCTTATCTTATCTTATCTTATCTTGTCTTAACATGGAGGAGGTACTGTTATGTTCTGGGGCTGCTTTGCTCCATCTGGCATAGGGTGTCTTGAATCTGTGCAGGGTACAATGAAATCTCAAGACTATGAAGGTATTCTAGAGAGAAATGGGCTGCCCAGTGTCACACAGCTTGGTCTCAGTTGCAGGTCATGGGTCTTGCAACAGGATAATGACCCAAAACACACAGCTAAAAACACCCGAGTGACTAAGAGCCAAACATTGGCCTATTCTAAAGTGGCCTTCTATGAGCCCTGATCTAAATCCTATTGAACATCTGTGGAAGGAGCTGAAACATGCCGTCTGGAGAAGGCACCCTTCAAACCTGAGACAACTGGAGCAATTTGCTCATGAGGAGTGGGCAAAAATACCTGCTGAGAGGTGCAGAAGTCTCACTGACAGTTACAGAAATTGTTTGATTGCAGTGATTGCCTCAAAAGGTTGTGCAACAAAATATTAAGTTAAAGGTAACATCATTTTTGTCCAGGCCTGTTTCATGAGTTTGTTTTTTAAAATAATTATGTTGAACCACAATTCAAAAGCATTGTCTGATTTTCACTGGTTATTTTTCATAGAATTTTTATTTATTACTGCTTTTGTCAGATTCAAGTTATTTCTGTGACCATTGTGGGTTTTTCTTTCATTAACAGAGGGGTACCAACAATTTTGTCCACGGCTATAACTCTAAAAGGTCAGTTGGAGTAAACTCATCAAAACAGATATCAATTGAAGGAGTTTCTAGTAGTTAATGCATTTAAGATAACAGTGGGAAGAGTATGACTGATTTCATCTTTGATAGATTAAATTTTATTATTGAAAAAGTTCATAAAGGCCTGGCTATTAAGTTCTAATGCTAGGATTGAAAGAGTCCCTACTCTTTGTCAGCCTGGCAACAGTAATGAAAAGAAATCTGGGATTATGCTTGTTTCTGTTAATGCGGAATAATAACTTGTTCTAGCTATCACACTATCTACTACTCTATCAATTACAGAAAGAGGAAACTCTCCATGGCTAATCTCCGTTGTGTTGACAGATGGAATACAGGAAACAATCTGCTTAAATTTGGAAACAGTGTCATCTCAGAGGCATCTACTGTAATAATATTTTTCTTTAGGATCCAAGAAGTCAGAAATAGTAAAATCAAAGGTTAACAGACAATGGTCTGACAGTACAGGGTTATGAGGAGACACTACCAGATTTTCTGTTTCTATGGTATATGTCAGAACAAGGTCCAACGTGTGGTGGAGATATTGGGTAGAATTTCCTACTTTCTGAGAAAACCCCATCGAGTCTAATATTGAATTAAATGCCATATTACGGCAATCACTATCTACATTTACATGTATATTAAAACCTCTTGTGTATGTCTCCAAACTGCAACATAACCCCTAGTGGTCTGCTAAGAATTAGGCAAATTCAGATAAAAACTGTGAGTAGGCTGAGGGAGGACCATAAAGTATGGCAATTAAAATAGGGTTTAACCTTCATTAATTCATTCATCTTTTTCCACTTAATCCTTTTCGGGTCACGGGGGGGCTGGAGCCTATCCCAGCATCTTTGGGTGAGAGGCAGGGTACACCCTGGACAGATCACCAGTCCATCATAGGGCCAACACAGAGAGACAGACAACTATTCACTCTCACAGTCGTACCTAAGGACAATTTTAGAATCACCAGTTTGATGCCAATTAACCTAACTTGCATGTTTTTGGCATGTGGGAGGAAACCGGAGCTATCCCGAAGTAAACCCATGCAGACATAGGGAAGACATGCAAACTCCTAAAATTGCTAAAATGCCCAATACTGAGGACCAGGCCCTCAAAGGAATGATAACATGATTTTGCTTTACATTAAATAGTAATTTGGAATGGTGAATTGTTGCTACTCCTCCTCCATGACCTGAACTTCTGGAATTTTGACAGTTTAAATAACCAGAGAGAGTTGATTCATTTAAACCAACATAATCCTCTTGTCTTAAAAAAAAAAATATATATATATATATATATCTGTAAGGGATAGTAAATAAATCTGATGATCAATTAACAGATCATGGACTAGCAAAGACTTGTGAGTTAGAGACCAAATATTTAACAAACCACATTTAATTTTTAAATTATGAGGAAGAACAGAGGCCAAGTCATTAAATTTAAAGACTTCATGTTTAAACTGAGTTTTACCAACTTTCTGTTTAATCACTTTGGGGTGCTTATACCTTATATTTTTAGTTACATTGGAGGGAGCAGACAATGATTATCTTATGGGGGAGACAGGGGCTAAGTTGAGGGGTGGCGGATGAAGAGGAGCTGCAGAGAGGCTTGTAAGACTGCAACTCTGCTTCCTGGTCCAAACTCCAAGTTGTCAAGGTTTTGGCAATTTAGATGAAAATGATGCCAGATTGTAAGATAAAAAACATGCACTATCCAAAGTGAGATGGACACCGTCTTGTCTAATAAGACCAGGTTTTCCTCAAAATGAGTTCCAATTGTCTATGTAGCCCACATTGTTGGCAGGACACCACACAGACAGCAAGTGGCTGAAGGATGACAAGCGGCTAAACATGTCATCACTGGTCAGGTTGGGGAGGGGCCCAGAGAATACTACAGAGGCAGACATTGTTTTGGCAAAGGTACACACCAATTCCACACTAAGTTTTATAACTTCTGACTGCCAGAGTCAGATGTTGTTAATGCTAGCATGGATAACCATTGTGGAGTATTTACATTTGCTTTTAGCCAGCATTTTAAAATTTGACCCGATGTTGCCTGCTCTGACCCGGGGAATGTATTTGACTACGGCCGCTGGAGTCTCTAGCTTCACGTTTCTGACTATAGAGTTGACAGTGATCAAAGTTTTTTCCTCAGCAGGTGTGTCGCTGGGGAAAAGCGATTAGAAACATTAACAAGTTTGGTGGTGAACCAAGGGCTTGCGACTATGCTTCGTTCTCACCGTCACCCACCCATTCTCCTCCTGGCTGCTCAGGAGAGGTGGAAGCTGGGGGAAAGCTAACAGGCCCTTTGCTAGGGTACTTCTCTGCAGCTAAGGGCAGTCTGTCATTATTAACTGGTGCTGACGGTGTTTCACTGCAGCTGAGCTGGGATTCCAAATCAGACAACCTCATCTCAAAAAGACAACATTTGTTACGTTTGGAATTATTACTAAAAGAGGCATAGGTGTAGCTAAAAATCTGACCTAGAGAGCACACCAGAGATGAGGAGGAAGGAGAGCTAGTAGCTATAGCTTGTGGCTAACCCGAAGCTAACACAAACACCGATGAAAGGTGAACAAAAGGCTCAAGATAGTTGATTAGGTGACACAGTGTGCAAACGGATGCAAGAGGCTCTTTATACAGAAGTGAGAGGTGATGGTAGATAGAAAAAAAATGATAAAAATACATTTAAAGGCAATAATCCTCAGGAGAGTGAAGAGAGCTAAGCACAGAGCAAACCACACCAACAGCCAGCAGCACAGGAAGGACAAAGGGTGGAGGGCTCCTGACCCCTTGGACAAAGGGTGGAGGTCTCCTGACATCTTGGACAAAGGGTGAAGAAGACTCCTCTGAAGATGGTGATGGCATACTCCGATGATGAAAATGATGGGTCATGGTCCTCCTGGGGGTCCATCCTCAACATGATCACCTCAGACAATGGAGGAAAACAGGAGGTCAGTGAGGCTACACCACAGTCATAAGCAGCAGAGACTGGTGGGCAGTGTGCCTGGGTCCCCCCACCAGGAGAAAGACAAGTCTTTTCAAAAATAGTGGTAGAACATAAATGAAAAGGTACTAGGCTTAAATCCTGGTCTCCTGCTGCTGGGTGACGACCTCAGGATATACTGCAGGAAAGATGGCCGGTGGAGCTGGCGCTGGAGCTGGAAGGCACCATGGAGAAGTACTGGAGCTGAGAAGCGATGAGGAGCTGGCACTGGGGCCAGGAGGCACCTTGGAGCAGGTTCTGGAGCTGAAGGGGCAGCGGTCCTGGGCACCCGCACAGCAGATGTTGGAGCTGGCACTGCAGCTGGAGAATGATGTGGAGCCGGCATTACTGCTGACACAGGAGCCACTGCTAGGGAGATTTCCTCCAGCCCGTGAAGTATTGTGGAGCTGGGGAGAGGAAGACAGGAACTGGTGAGCGAGGAAAGGCTGGAGACATTGGCACAGACTCCAAGCTTTTCACCCAGTCTGTGGGGCGAATTAAACCAGTTGTACAGCAAGTTGAACAGTCCAGTCAAACCTGGGAAGTCCTACAGACTTGGGTGATCCACGTCCAGAATGCCAGGAAGCCTCCACAAATGCTCATCTTTTTATGAGCATCGCCTGACACTGATGTCAGCTGACCTGTTCTGAGTATCCATTTGCTTAAGTTGGCAACAGCTGCACATACGCTAGTCTAAGATGGCAAAAGTTTACCAATGCTGAATGCAATGCTGGTAAATGCTAGCAAAAGTTTGTAAAAGTTGGTGTGCACTGGTTTGAAAAAAAAAAAAAACCTTCTCACCAACGTAATTTCACCAACGCTTGGACTACTTTGTCTGATTTCTCTGACACTATAGTGTGAACGAAGCTTAACACAAACTTAGACTGGCTTGTATGTAGGGAGCAGAATAATTAAACTAGCATGAGACAGCCGGAGCAAATTAGGAACTGACAAAGAATCAGCTACAAACAAGACAGGCGGGGCTGTGCAGACAAAGAACACTGAAGAACACAAAGGACAAATAATGCAGACAGTAATCATAAATAAACTGAATCAGGGAGAAAAAAAAACTGAACTAAGAACTGAGTATAACCCAACAAACTAGTGATAACAGAATTGTGCATACTCTTCAAAAACAAAAACAACAACAACAACAAAAAAAAAAAACAACATGGACAGAATGCCTGGATGATAACAGGTGGGAAGTAGAACATTGAGTTTCTGGTGGAGACCAGATCGCAGCCATAATGGACCAGATTCGGAGTCAGTGGAAATTCTGGCTGAGGCTTTTTTCAGGAAAAACTGGTAAGAATAAATTGTATAACAAACATCTATAAAGCACAAAAGAAGGGTCATTATTATTGCTGGGGAAGTTGAAAGCACTGGGGGCAGAGCTTTGTCTTTAAGTTGTCCTGCAGAAATATCCATGTTAGATTATTTTTCAGCATAATCATTCTGAGTCAAAAAATCAGGCAGAATATTTAAATGTAAGTATATTTATCTTCCTCATGGCTGATGAGGGAGAAATACAGAGGCAGAGAACTATGTCTGACCATCCATACTCCTGAATCAAACATTCCACGCTCAAGGTTTATAAAGCTGTTTTATCAATGGGAAAATGGAAGATTAATGTCCAGCAAGACATCGAGTCTTGTCCTTGAGAGTCCACGAAGCACACAGTCCTTATCTTTTTTTACTCAAAGGAAACAGAGATATAAATACACTCTCAGTCACACAGAACTGAACATGACAAATTGAAAACAGCTGTGTCTTAACAAATATCTGAACACCACATTCACTCATAGACTGGACATCCATTAACAGCTATGTGATTTATATTTGCTAACTCATGCACTCTTATACACAGAATGAAGCTGCCACAAGGCTATATATAAAATGCATATATGAGAATATCAAAGACATGGAATAATATAAGAATAATATAAAAGTAGTATCTATCATATCCCCCCCGATGCTTAATAAAGCATCATAATTAAAAGAAAAACAATCCAAGTGGCAGTAAAGTAAATTAAATAATAATGAATAATGATATATGTGTGTGTGTGTGTGTGTGTGAGAGAGAGAGAGAGAGAGAGAGAGAGAGAGAGAGAGAGAGAGAGAGAGAGAGAGAGAGAGAGAGAGAGAGAGAGAGAGAGATTTTTGATTTTTAAAAGATCTTTAATAAACACACTTGTCCATCAGTCAATACAATTTCTATATCATGCTATGTTACACAGAAAATTAATCCCCCAAAAAACGCCCAAAAAAAAGCTGTCCATCATGAACTGAACAGAGGACATTCTCCAGGGACCAGAGGGTCCTGAAACCTTCCACATCCCCATTCCCCATAAAAAACTGAAAGTCCAGCCTGATTCTGGCTTTAAGTAGCCTCACAAATAAAATTTTGACATCAACATCATTCTCAACATTTTCAAGTTTTCTTCTCCGGCTTACATAGATAGCCAACTTTGCCTGTCCTAAAACAAAGTTCAGTAGTTGACACTTCTGCTTAAAACGACGATTGTACATAAAACCACAAATGAAAACCTGCTTAGAGAAAACTTCCTTAAAAATATGAAAAAGTTTTGTGAGAAGTTCAAAGAGGCCACTCAGGCGCTGACATTCAATAAAACAATGAAAAACAGTCTCCCTAGAGGAACAAAAAACACACTGATCACTGACACTGCTGTTAATCACAGAAACAAAAGCATTGACTGCTATAATACCATGCAGGACCCTCCACTGTAAGTCTCCATGCCTCTTAGGGAGAGGGGCTTTGTAAAGAGCCCTCCAGGCAGGCCGATGCCCTTTTCCTAGTTTAAAATAGGCTCTCCAAGGAGTGTCCACACAGGTGTTCAATCGGTCCTTGTTGAGTGCCATCACCACCAGTCTGTAGAGTGCCTTACCACTGGCTCCTCCAAAGTCCACACCAGTGGGAGCACAGAAAGCCAGTAAGGAGCAAGGAGCGACGTCAAAGTCCATATGGAGCGTGAGAGAGGGAAAGGGGTCAGTGCTTTCTGGCTGCAGCGTGCCATTGCTAAAGTCCAAGAGTAGGGAGTGCTCAAGTCCATGAAGCTCCTGTTTCCAGTGTGCAAGAAGACCATCGATGAAACGAATCGACCTGACACCAAGATGAGCTGCTAAAGCTGAGGCGTTGTTGAGGCCAGGACCAGCCAGTCCCACCACTTGCTTCAGAGTGAGAATGTTCCTGGAACACAGCCTATCAAGGAAGGTCCTTCCAACTCCCGGCAGGACACCAAGGCGACCACCAAAAACCAGCGGCTCCCTCAACAACCAGTAGAGGGAATCGCATGGCCCTCTTTGTTTTTTAAAAAGAGTCCACACTGAAAAGAGACTGCGGTAAAAACTGGGTAAAGACAGTGCATTAGAGTTCTTAAAATCCATTAAAAACACAGGGAGGTCTAGCCCAAGCCCAAGGACTCTCTGTAAAATAACACAGGCCAAAGGCCTCCATACCAGGTCCTGGGGGCCCGTCAGCAGTCTCTGTATGAAAGTCAGTCTAAAAGCAGCACCTCTACTAGCTAAATGAATCACTCCTTGCCCCCCCTCCTCTTTGGGAAGAAATAACAGGGCTTGAGGAACCCAGTGGAGTCCACCCCCCCAAAAAAAGTCCACCAAAACAGACTGAATTTTGGAAAACAAACCAGCAGGGGGGTCCATGCACATGAGGCGGTGCCACAGGGATGAGGAAACAAGATTATTTAAAATGAGCACTCTTCCTCTAAAAGATATTCTCGGCATTAGCCACTTCCACTTGTTTAGTCTCCCGTTAATCTTCTCTATGACCCCATCCCAATTTTTTTGCTCAAACTGCTGATTTCCAATAAAGACACCAAGATACTTAAAACCTCCTTTTTTCCAAATCAACCCACCCGGCAGCGTAAGCTGATTTTCTAGTTTCTCCCCCACCATCAGAGCCTCGCTTTTCCCCCAGTTTATCTTTGCAGAGGAAAGTTGGCCAAAAAGATTGACACTCCTAACCAGAACGTCAGTGTCACTCTGCTTGTTTAGCAGAATGACTACATCATCTGCATAGGCCGACAGCTTGAACGTGGTGTCACAGCCAGGAAAAGTAACTCCTGATAGATCCCTTCTCAGGCAGTGAAGCAAAGGCTCTATGGCGAGGGAGTACAGCATCCCTGAGAGAGGGCAGCCCTGCCGAACCCCCCTCTGGACTTTTAAAGGGGCAGACAGGCCCCCATTTATCTTCAGCACACTCTCAATGTCACTGTACAAGACCCGTATCCTGGCTATGAAGCCTGGGCTGAACCCAAAAGCTGTTAAAACTGTCCATAAATATTGGTGTTCAACCCGATCAAACGCCTTTTCCTGGTCAATTGAAATCAAACCAATTTCTACCGCCAGTGAACCAGAGACCTCCAAAATATCCCGAATTAAAGTGACGTTGTCACTAATCAGCCTGCCAGGCACACAGTAAGTCTGGTCTACATGAATGAGCTCGCTCATCACCTTTCTCAGTCTTCGGGCCAGAGCTTTTGAGAGAATCTTGTAGTCTGTGCAGAGCAGAGAGACTGGCCTCTAGTTCTTTAGGCTCTGGAGGTCCCCCTTTTTCAGCAACAGTGTGATGATGGCCCTCCTGCAGGTCGTGGGTAGGGTCCCCCTTTCCAAGCTATCTTGGAGAACCTCCAGCAGGTCTGGACCAAGCAGGGGCCAGAATTCCTTAAAAAAGTCCACAGAGAGACCATCTATGCCTGGTGATTTTCCATTCTGGAGGCTCATTAGCGCCGTATGCAGCTCAGACAGAGACAGTGGAGCATCCAAGCCGGCAACAAGGTCCTCTGAGAGCACTGGAAGACCATCAAGGAAAACCTGGCCCAGTGACGTGTCCTCCCTCCACTCTGCTCTAAACAATTCACTGTAAAAGCTAGCAGCGTGTTTCCTGATCTCTGCTGCTGTGGAGATTGTTCTCCCGTCATCGCCCAACAAGGAGTGAATGAGCTTTCTCTGTCCATTTTTCCCCTCCAGTCCAAAAAAGTACTGGGAGGGCGAGTCCATCAGAGCTACATCCATGTAGCGTGAGCGGACCAGAGCACCCTGTGCGGTGACCCCTAGCAAGCTAGCCAAGGCTGACCTTTTTGACTTGAGAGCCTCTAAGTGCTCCTGTTTTCCTGTAGAACTGAGTAACTCCTCTAGCTCTACCACCTCAGTCTCCAGAACTTTCAAGGATTGGGTCAAGCTACGAGTGACATTTTGAGTGTACTGTTGGCAGAGTTGTTTTATCTGTGCCTTACCAAAATCCCACCACATTTGGAGAGAACTAAAAGAAGATTTTTGTTCCCTGTGTGACTTCCATACATCATGAAAAACTCCCTTAAAAAACACATCATTTAAAAGTGTATTATTAAAATGCCAAAAAGCACTCTTACACTTTACATTTTCAATGAAAACAGAACAAATCAGCAGGCAGTGATCAGTGAAACCAACAGGACAGATACAACTATTTTTAAAAACACTCATTTGGTGTTTAAAACCATAGAAACGGTCTAACCTAGCCATAGATAAGAGGTTATCTTTAGCATGGCTCCAGGTGTACTGCCTCTGGTCCCCATGATGTGATCTCCACACATCGGCCATTTCATGTGCCTTCACTAGTTCCCTCAGCCTATTGGCAGAAGCAGGGTGAGGTTCCTGATGGTTCCTGTCCAGTCTGTGGTTTAATGTACAGTTAAAATCACCCCCCAGAAATAAAAAACTATTTGGATTACAGGATCTAACCGTATCTGATAGCATATTAAAGACCCTGATCCTTTCTGCTCTCTGGGTTGGCACATACACGTTTATAAGAACCAAGTTTACGTTTTCAAACTGTACCTTTAGCAAGAGTACATGTCCTTTCACCACCTCTTCTACCTCATAAGAGACAGGCACACAACCCCTAGAGAAAAGTACAGCCACCCCTCCACTATTATTGGATTTGTGGCTAAAAAAAAAGCAGCCATCCCACTCTTTTCTCCACTGGCACTCAATGTCTACAGTGCTGTGAGTCTCCTGGACCATCAGCACGTCAAGTGCTTTTAAATTAAAAAGCTTGTATAAAGAGGCCCTTTTTACATCATCCCTGGCCCCGTTTATATTAAGAGTGCCAATTCTAAGGTGGGGCATTAAAAAGGATAAAAATAAGGTACAGTAAAAAAACACACACATAGCATAAAAGGGAAGAAACAAACTAAGAGTCAACATGACTGTTAGTAATTTGTGATTTCAGTTTGACAACCAGTTTCTTTAAACGAAAAATTTCCTGATCAGTAAAAGTCTCATTCCCATCATTCAGTTTCATCAGCTTGCGAGCTGATGCCACAAATAACTCCAGATCTGGAAAGTAATTTTCCACTTTCACAGCTCTGCTCCCCTTGGTCACCTGGAGAAATTGCCTAATTTTGGTAAAACAATAGGAGCTTTGCTCCTCCTGCGTCTGCATCATTTCAGACTCAGCTCCACTTTCGTCAGAGACGCTCTCATCTAGTAAATCTAACTTCCCAACCCTACTAGATTTAGCAGAGCTCTGCAAGTTTTCAGCACTTTTTCTTTTTTGTGCAGCTTTAAAAGGATCCTCTTCAGCAAAACTACATTCCTGCATTTCTTCATGAACTGCAACGTTTGTCATGCAGTGTTTGCTCTGTGTGTCCCCTACAGCCTCAAACCGCTCCTCCCCCGCCTGCAAAGTCTGCTCACCCACGTTCCTTCGTTTAACTGCACTTTTACTTACACCCTCCACCTGTTTACCCTGGGCGACAGGCTCGTCACAATGATCAGAGCTGCCGCCAGACAGAAATTCCCCACCATCACTGTTTGGGGGGGCAACTACCGCGCCCGCCGCGGCCGCCCCAGCACAAGCGGACGCGGACACGGACGCCCCCGCAGAAGTAGAAGCGGACGCGGCCGCGGTCGCGGTCGCGGCCGCGACCGCCCCAGCAGAGGCAGGCGCCGCAGCGGCATCCGCCGCACCACATGTAGCACTACCCTCCGGACCACCAGAAACAGCGGCGTCACCTTTCTTACTGCCAGTGCTCTTTGTGTTCGCCTTTTCAGGACATGACCTAATAAGATGGCCTTCTGTGCCACACGCAAAACACTTCATGGTTTCAGATGTTGCAAACACCAAGTAGCTAAAGCCGTCAATCCTGAAATTAAAAGACGCGTTCAGTTCAGCAGAGCTGTCTTTTAACACCATGAAACACTGCCTCCTGTGACATACAACATGCTTCAGCAGGGGTGATTTACTACCCAGAGAGACCATTCTGATAGGGGACACAACCTGGCCAAAACGGGACAACTCTCTAATCAGCTGATCATTTTTAACGAAAGGAGGAGCGTTTGAGATGGTGATCCTCCTAGACGGGTTCGCCAGCGGTAAAACGAGAGTAAAAGTGTCACCTATGACCACTCCCTGTGCCACACCTGATCAGCTTTTTCAGTCGAATCCAGAAAGATCACAATTGCGCTGTTCATCCTCGATGCTGATTTTATGCTTCCATGCCCAACCACCTGTCCTACAGCGAGGCTGGCCTCCTCCACAGAACAGGGAACTGTCGGGAGGATTCTCACACCATGACGCCGGGTTAAGCGCTCAAACTCCACACCACCATCAATCACCGGCATGATGCCGGCCGAGAAAAACCGGCAGCAGAAGCTACCGTTCCCCGACACACTCACTCCAACACTCACACCCCAACACACCCACACTCAACCCACTATATTAACCACACACACCTCAAACACACAAGATAGAGAAAAAGTTAGAAAATACAAAGTTTAAAGTACTCACTCGACACCACTCCACACCCCTGCTCCCACAAACGCCCACGCATGCGCACGAGAGAGAGAGAGAGAGATGATGACCTCCCTCCTCAGAAGAACAGCAGCAAAAGAGAGCAAATTCTTGTCTGGAAATGTGATAAAGGCACATAGCCACATGGCAGTCCTGAGGGATTGGCCAATCAGGGCTTTGCATGACCATCTTACAGCCCCTTGGGAAAGCTTGTTCATCCCAAAGGGAAGTGAAGTCATAGACATCTATCACAAACTAGGCACACATTTTCAAAATACCTCTATCTGAATTTTCTAATCTATGAGGGTTCATAAGTAAGAAAAGCATGCATACATGAAACATTTATGACAACATATAATACAACAACATTGTGAGCACATTTAGGAAGTCTTGAAAAAAAAAAAATGCTGTTCTGCAAGAGTTTACGGCTGTGGTCTTAAAATAATGTCTTAGTGTGGGAGTTTGTTTCCTTCTTCTCTCTTCTCCATGTCATAGATCTGTGTTGAAAGCAAGGAAGAGACGGGGCCAGGGGTGCTGTATATGGTCCTCCATCACAACTGGATCCTGTTGGGGGTTATGAACCTTGGCAGAGGTTAGACTGTTTGTTCATACATGAAGCAAAGTTCCAATTTTAGTGTTCAATCCAGCTTGAGTCTGCTACATCTGTTTACTGTTTGAGTGTGACTGTCGCCAAACTGCGACATAACCCCAGTGGTCAACAGTGATAAAGATTTTTTTTCAAGAAGCTAGTCAGATCAGATGCCAGAACTTTCCAAGGCTGTAACTTTAAAGTGGTAAGCGATAATGGCTTACTGTCAGTTAGAAAGATGTAAAATATGACCCAAAGTTTCAGATAGGAGTGAATTTACACATCTAATTTGCATAATACCATGGCAGCTATATTGAATTACATAACTCAGTCAAAAGTGGACATTGGACATATTTACACAAAGATTGGTTCAGTCTTTTGACACCGTTTTTTGTACAGGGGTATGTTGTCATCTAATCTTCAAAGTATATGAACAAGAAAATCAGTACAATGTAAAGAAACAACAAAATTTGTCACTTACCGGCGGTGAAGGGGCCTCGCTTGCTGGAGTACGTGGTCTGTTTTCGTCCATCAAGGTCATTATTTATTTATCTTTTGTTCTTATAAAAGACAAAAATAAAATAGAAAGGAGATGTATTTACCTTCTTAACATGTTTCGACTGTACACTGCAGCAGTGTACAGTCGACTGATCTCAGCATCACATTGTGCTTTTTGGAGATTCTAGTTACCTCCGCCAGGCCGCAGGCCGCAGGAGGTTATGTTTTTACCAACGTTTGTCTGTTTATGATAACAGACAGACATAACGTTTCTCCCGTTATGATAGCACTTACCGGGAGTGCTCTCTCCTTTTGTTTACTGAGACGTGGCTAACTGAACTAGCAGCAGATGCTAACATTGAGCTGGAGGGTTTTCACATGATACGAGCTGACCGAACACCAGAGAGTGGCAAAACTAGGGGCGGTGGAGTGATGATGTATGTTAACAACAACTGGTGTAGAACGGGACATATCACTGTTAAACAACGACACTGCAGCAAAGACATTGAGTTGCTAGCTGTTAGCATGAGGCCTACATATCTCCCGAGAGAATACTCACACGTGATCTGCATTGTTGTTTATGCAAATCCGACGGCGAACGCTGGGACAGCGCGTGACGTCATCCATTCAGTAACCAGCAGGCTGCAGACAGAACACCCAGATGCTCTTCTCCTCATCTCAGGCGATTTCAACCACGTTTCACTGTCTCCCATTCTGCCCACTTTCACCCAGTATGTCACATGCCACACTAGAGACAATAAAACACTGGATTTGTTCTACGCAAACACTAAGGAGGCGTACACCTCATCACAACTCCCCCCACTTGGGAGATCGGATCACAACTTGGTTCATCTCCGACCTGTGTACAAACCCCTAGTGCACAGACAACCTCCGGCCATGCACACTGTGGAGTTATGGTCTGAGGAGACAATGGACACTCTAAAGGACTGTTTTGAAGCCACTGCCTGGAAGCAGCTCTGTGATCCACATGGTGAGGACATCGATGGCCTCATTCACACCTTCACGGGCTACCTCAGCTTCTGTGTGGACAAATCCGTTCCCACCAAGACCATACGGCGTCACTCAAACAACAAACCCTGGATCAACCCTGAGATAAAAACACTTCTGAGAGAGAAGAAGAGGATCTTCAGGTTGGGGAACAGGGAGATGCTGAAGTCCGTACAGAGGGAGCTGAGGAGAAAGATCAGAGAAGGCAAGGACAGCTTCAGGAAGAAGATGGAGGACAAGCTGCAACAGAGCGACATCAGCGGGGTCTGGAGAAACCTCAAAACCATCTCGGGGCTCCAGAATACCTCCCCCCAGGCCACGGGGGGCAGGGAGTGGGCAAACAACCTGAATCTGTTTTTCAATAGATTTGACCAACCGCCCTCCCCCCTGTCTGCACAACAACCACTGCTGCCACTAAGAAATCAAGTCCTGCTGCCCCCGCCCCACTCCACCGACACCCCCCCCACTCCCAACACACAGCCCCCCATCCTGACCCTGACCAAGACCCAGGTGAGGACGGAGCTGAGGAAGATCAAGGCGAGGAAGGCGTCGGGACCGGACGGCATCAGCGCAAAGCTCCTCAAGTCCTGTGCAGACCAGCTGTGTGGGATTGTGACGTATATCTTCAACATGAGCCTGGAACTGGGGAGGGTACCACAGCTGTGGAAAACATCTTGTGTGGTACCTGTACCAAAAACTTCCCACCCCAAAGACCTGAACAGCTTCAGACCGGTGGTCTTGACGTCCCACTTGATGAAGACCCTGGAGAGACTGCTCCTTGCTCATCTCCGCCCCCTGGTGGAACCAGCGATGGATCCACTCCAGTTCGCCTACCAGCATGGCATTGGGGTGGAGGATGCGGTGATCTTCCTCCTTCACCGTTCTCTGTCCCACCTGGAGAAGCCCGGGAATATGGTGAGGATCATGTTCTTTGACTTCTCCAGTGCTTTCAACACCATCCAACCGATGATCCTGAAGGACAAGCTGCTGCGCGCAGGGGTGGACCAGCACCTGTCATCATGGATCCTGGACTACCTCACGAACCGGCCTCAGTTTGTGAGAACCCGGGACTGTGTTTCCGACACGATCATCAGTAGCACGGGGGCCCCCCAGGGAACGGTGCTGGCTCCCTTCCTGTTCACTCTTTATACTGCGGACTTCTCACACAACACAACACATTGCCATCTACAGAAGTTCTCTGATGACTCTGCGATTGTTGGTCTCATCTCCAGCGGAGATGAAGCTGAGTACAGAGGGCTTATCCAGGACTTTGTGGACTGGTGCCATCGGAACTGCCTCCAGATCAACGCGAGGAAAACTAAGGAGCTGGCGGTGGACTGCCGCAGGCATAGGCAGCCCCTCACAGCACCAGTAAATATACAGGGAACAGACATCGAGATGGTGACATCCTACAAGTACCTGGGTATTCATCTGAACAATAAACTAGACTGGTCACACAATACTGACGCACTCTACAAGAAGGGACAGCGCAGGCTGTTCCTGCTGAGGAGACTCAGGTCTTTTGGTGTACAAGGGGCGCTGCTGAAGTCATTCTATGACACGGTGGTGGCATCAGCCATCACTTTTGGAGTGGTCTGCTGGGGCAGTGGCATTACTGCAGCCGATAGGAAGAGACTGAACAAACTGATTAAGAAAGCTAGCTCTGTCCTGGGGCAACGCCTTGATCCGATGGAGGAGATAGGAGAGAGAAGGACGGTGGCTAAACTGTCATCTCTGCTGGAGTCCGAGTTCCACCCAATGCAGGACATACTGAATGCACTGAGGAGCTCATTTAGCAGCAGACTACATCATCCCAGGTGCACAACCGAGAGGTTTCGTAGGTCCTTCCTACCAACGGCTGTCAGACTGTACAACCTAAGCAGGGCTGCTCGCAGAGATAGCAAAAAGACATAACAAACTAATAGTTTTTTGAATGCAAAAGATGCAATAGACTTACACAATGGTCCCCTCCGGCATACAACTAGGAACATACCGGTCGCTATGGAGGGTGAGAATATGTATGGGCACATAATCATACCATGTAGGATAACTAAGTAGACGGTTATGCTGTTTCATTCCATCTAGCAACAATGCTCTGCACTGTGTGTGTTTATATATTTGCATATTTATTCCATCTAGCTACAATGCTCAGCACTGGGTGTGTTTATATATTTATATATCTACATATTATTCCATCTAGCTACATTGCTCCGCACTGTGTGTGTTTATATACTTGCATATTTATTCCACCTAGCTGCAATGCTCCGTACTGTGGGTGTTTATATATTTACATATTTATTCCATCTAGCTACAATGCTCTGCACTGTGTGTTCATATATTCATATATTTATTCCATCCAGCTACAATGCTCTGCACTGTGTGTCTGTGTGTGTGTATATATATATATATATATTTTATAGTAATACGTACATATGTTTATTAGCTGCTCTTGCTTGCTTGTTTTTTTTTCTTGCCTTCTGATTGTTGCTCTGAGTGTTGCTATCCCTGTGCTGTTGCAATCCTGGAATTTCCCCGTTGTGGGACTAATAAAGGCTTATCTTATCTTATCTTATCTTATTGCTCCGCACTGTGTGTGTTTATATACTTGCATATTTATTCCACCTAGCTGCAATGCTCCGTACTGTGGGTGTTTATATATTTACATATTTATTCCATCTAGCTACAATGCTCTGCACTGTGTGTTCATATATTCATATATTTATTCCATCCAGCTACAATGCTCTGCACTGTGTGTCTGTGTGTGTGTGTGTGTATATATATATTTTATAGTAATATGTACATATGTATATTAGCTGCTCTTGCTTGCTTGTTTTTTTTTTCTTGCCTTCTGATTGTTGCTCTGAGTGTTGCTATCCCTGTGCTGTTGCAATCCTGGAATTTCCCCGTTGTGGGACTAATAAAGGCTTATCTTATCTTATCTTATCTATCTTATCTTATCTGTCTGTTTGTCTGTTTGTCTGTTGGTTAGCAAGATAACTCAAAAAGTTTTGGACGGATTTCGATGAAACTTTCAGGCATTGTTGGAAATGGTACAAGGAAGAACTGATCAAATTTTGGGGATGATCCGGATCACCGTCTGGATACAGGAATTTTTTAAAGGATTCTTTAACATTGTGAGATACGGCCATTTTCAACATGTGCGCAGCTCAATGGAGGGTGCTGGTCGTCGTGTCTGATGAACACGAACTCCATGTTCTTCAAAGTTTTAGGCACAAAAGCACGCGGAAAACAGTGGTGGGCCGGGGCCCGGTAGCGTGCCTGTGTTTGCGCTATGCTGCAAAAGCTGAGACGGGCAGCTGTCGGGCGCGGGATTATTTGGCAGAAATTCCCCGGGCAGCCATAGGGGCTGCGCAAAAACAAGCTCTCTGCCGGGGAAGCTTCCAAATCCTCTTTTGCCGCGGAGCGCAACCCCAGTATAAAACCCACGGCAACCTGTCTACCCAATTTGCATCCATCAGTGAAGCCCTGAGTGCTGCTTTCAGTGATCTATGAAAACACTCGCAAAAACCCATTGGCCTATGGGTTGTACGCGGTTGTGCAATGAATTGCAACGCCTGCAGCCTGGGAGTTTGGAGATGGAGGAGATGGACACAACAGCAACACTTCAGTTTATTACCTCCGCCAAGGAGGTAATGCTTTTACTACTGAACCACTAATCCTATCATTGTGAATCCAATTGCTAGTCATATGTTTTCATGGTCAAGGAATCTGAAAACGTACACACAAACACTGTATGGGGGGAACTGTGGCGCTTGGCGGAGGTCTGCACTCTCGATGTGCTTTTCTAGTTATTACAAGTAATCCTGCATTTTGGGATCGTAGTGCATTTTGGGATCGTACCCTATTATCGTTAGGATAATAGGGTATTATCAGATCTTTTAAATTAAAAGGGGCCTGATTATTTAGAGTTTTGTAAGTGAGAAGAAGGATTTTAACTTAATTCTAAACTCTATGGACAATGAAGAACCGGACGGAACCGAGGGGATCTGATCTCTCTTTCTAATACCTGTTGAAACTCTTGCTGCAGCATTTTGGATCAGCTGAAGACTTTTTAAAGATGTTTTAGGACTGCCTGACTATGAAGAGTTACAATAATATTATCTAGAGCTAAGAAAAGCGTGGATTAGTTTATCAGCATCACTTTGAGACAAGGTGCTCCTAATTTTGGAATATTGCACAAATGATAGAAGGCAGTCTTAGAAGCAAGTTTAATATGTAAATTAAAAAAAAAAAATCAGATCTTGATCAAAAATAACTCCAAGGTTCCTCAAAGAACTATTAAGAGAAAGAGTAACCTCATCCAACTAAGAGTTTGATTTGGAAAGGTATTTCTAAGGTTTTTTTTGACCAACTAGAAATGACTTCAGTTTTATCTGAATTTTATAGCAGGGAGTCATCCAAGCTTTGATTTCCTTAAGACAAGCCTCTAACTTTGCTAACTGATAACTATAATCTGGCCTCATTGACAGGCATAATTGTGTATCATCGTGCATAACAATGAAAGTGTATAGAGTGCTTCGTAATAATGTTGCTTAGCGGAAGAATATATAAACTAAAAAGAATAGGGGCCTAGCACAGATCCCTGTGGAACCCATGACTGAGCTTTGAGATGGATGGAAAATCATTACTGACATGAATCAAACTGGAACTTTTCGGATAAATAAGAGTCTAAACCACTGCAACAAAGTTCCATTTAGCACACATGGTGTTCTAATTCATCAAATAAAATATTATCATTTGTAACCTTCACTAAAGCTGTTTCGATGATGGATTCTAAACCCAGATTTAAATTCTTCAAAATAATCTATTTCCCTGCAATTGGTCAAGATAATTGTATAGCAAAAACTCTTTCTAAGATTTTTGAAATGAAAGGGCCTGGGCCTGCTTGAGGAGGTGAAAGCGCTGCGGATTCAGAACGCCAGAAGGGACAAGAGGCTGGTGTATCTGGAGAGCAGAGTGTCGGACCTGGAGCAGAACACTTGGGTGAACAACGTTATCATCACTGGGCTCCACATTAACCTCGATTGTATGGGCGGGCGGTGGGCCGCGGACAGCGGAGGGAGGCTGAAGCGCTGGAAGATGAATCCATGGAGCAACAAGTGGGGCCTTCCGAGCAGTCCAAAGGAATCGCAGCTGGACTGTAAGACCATTGACCTTGTCACCATTGGCCTGTCACCCTCTGCCCAGGAAAAACAGCGACAAACCGGCTGTAATCATGAGGTTTGTGAATAATAAACACAAGCCTGCACTGCTAAAACAAGGTAGGAAACTGAAAGGAAGAAACATTTACATAAACGAGCACCTTACAAAAGAAAACGCAGAAATAGCCAGAAAAGCAAGATACCTGAGAAAGCAGAAAAAAGATTCAAAACACCTGGACATCAAACTGTAAAATATACATCAAATTAAATGGATCACCTGAAGAATCCAAGGTTATTAACATCTGAAATATTATGGAACTGGACAAATATCAATGAATACTATGAACTGGAGTTGACAGCAACAAGAGACAATTGTAGGACATTGAAGGGATATACTCATCTGCAACAAGACATTTAAAAACATGAAACAAAAGACCAACAAACAGGAACATCAGGAGCTGAAAGTTTTTGAATATACGGATCACAACCCACAGGATGTAGAATATAACATAGACCCTGAAAATAATTTATTTAGCTCCATCAATAATGACTGTAGTTACTACACGGATGAACAGTTTAACACAATGGTCATATCTGATTTCAATATTTCTATGATCCACTTCAACAGCAGAAGTCTCAATGCCAACTTTAATAACATTAAAGATTATTTACATCAGTTTAAAGAGCCATTCAATATTGTGGCAATATCAGAGACGTGGCTCAGTGAAGAGAAAGGAGTGGATTTTACAATGGATGACAATGAATTAAATCATATAAATAGAAAAGTGAAAAAAGGAGGAGGAGTTGCAATTTATGTTGACAAGAGCTTGCAATATAAGGTTGTTGAAAATCTGTCAGTAACTGTGGATGATTTATTTGAATGTATTACAATAGAAATCTGTCTGGACAATGTGAAGAATATAGTAGTGAGCTGTGGATATAGAACACCTGGATCAAACATTGACTTATTTAAGGACTGGATGGAAAAAAAATGTATGCAAAACTAACTCATAAAGTTATGTTCATCTGTGGGGATTTAAATGTTGATCTGATGAATTCAAAACAACATAGTTTGACAGAAGAATTTATCAACACAATGTACCGTATGGGCTTACATCCAAGCAGAATCACGTCACACGGTGCCACACTAATAGATAACATATTCACAAACATTATGGAAAATAATATCAGGAGTGGGCTTTTATTGAATGATATCAGTGACCACCTGCCGATTTTTGTTGTCTATCATGTGATTATAGGAAGAAAAAGTATACCAAAAATATTAAATATAAAAGAATAAGAACCGAAGAATCAATGTATTTACTGACAAAGGAATTATTAATACAAGACTGGAAGATAGTTTATGATGAAAATTATATAAATAAAGCATAAGATAATTTTTTACAAATATTTCAATCATTGTACAAAAAAAAAAAACAACTGTCCTATAAAACAATACAGTGACATACAACAAAAGAAATATATTCCTTGGGTCACCAAGGGGTTGCTAAATTCATGTAAAAAGAAGAATACATTATATAAACAGTTCATTAAGTGCAGAACCGTGGAGGCTGAGATCAAATATAAAAGATATAAAAATAAGCTTACTAATATAATGAGGACCTGTAAGAAAGAATACTACAACAGAATATTAGAAGATAATAAAAATAACTTAAGAGGAATATGGCAAGTACTCAATGGGATTATTAGTAATCGACCTAATAATGCTAATTATTCATAATATTTTATTGAAAATGGCAATTTGATAAATATGGAGGATGTGGTCAGTGGTTTCAATAAATTTTTTTTTAAACATTGGTCCTGAATTAGCAAAATCAAATTAGTGACAGCAGAAACAAACAACAGTGGTTCTGTAAATGAAATAGAAGATAAAAATCCAGACACAATTTTTTTGGGTGCAGTTACTGAAAAGGAAATTATTGAGACTGTGAGCAAATTTAAGAACAAAAAATCAATGTACTGGAATGAAATTGACATGACAATAGTGAAAAAAGTAATTGAAGGAATTGTTCAGCCACTCACCCACATCTGTAATTTGTCATTTCAAACTGGTAAATTTCCAAACAAAATGAAAATAGCAAAAGTAATACCTCTATACAAAACAGGAGACAGTCATTTTTTCACAAATTACTGGCCAGTCTCTTTACTCTCACAATTCTCCAAAATACTTGAAAAAATCTTCACTAAGAGACTGGATGATTTCATTGAAAAACACAACCTCCTTACAGACAGCCAGTATGGTTTTAGAGCAGATAAATCTACATCTTTGGCACTGATTGAACTTACAGAAGAAATTACTAGTTGTATAGATTTAAAAAAAAAAAAATAAGTTTGCTGTAGGAGTATATATAGATTTAAAGAAAGCTTTTGACACCATTGACCACAGAGTACTACTAAGGAAACTGGAAAGGTATGGGATAAGAGGGTTCGGACTGAGTTGGGTGGAAAGTTATTTAAGTAAAAGACAACAATTTGTAGAAATTGGTGAGCAAAAATCACCCTTCATGGACATCACTTGTGGTGTGTACCAGGGGTCAGTTTTGGGACCCAAACTCTTTATTTTGTATATAAATGACATATGCCAAGTATCAAAAATTGTGAAATTTATTTTGTTTGCTGATGACACAAATATCCTTTGCACTGGTGAGAATTTGCAGCAGGTTTTAGAGGTCACAACTGAAATGAAAAGGTTAACGCAGTGGTTCAACAAAAATAAATTATCTATAAATCTGAAAAAAAAACAAAGATTTTGTTGTTTGGAAATTATCAAATAAATCATGAAATAATGGTAACGATAGATGATACCAGAATGTGGCTAACAGAACTAGCAACAGATGCAGATAACATCGAACTGGAGGGTCTCCACGCAATATGGGCAGACTGGACACCAGACAGTGGGAAGGAAAGGGGCGGAGGAGTGATAATGTATGTCAATAACAGCTGGTGCAGACAGGGACATATCACGGTTAAACAACAACACTGCAACAAAGACATTGAGTTGCTAGCTTTTAGCATGCGGCCTACCTATCTCCCGAGGGAATACTTACACGTGATCTGCATTCTTTTTAATGCAAATCCGATGGCGAATGCGGGGACAGCGGTGATGCCATCCACTCAGAAACTGGCAGGCTGCTGACAGAACACCCAGATGCTCTTCTCCTCATCTCAGGTGATTTCAACCATATTTCACTGTCCCTCATTCTGCTCACATTCACACAGTATGTCACATGCCACACTAGAGACAATAAAACACTGGACATATTCTACACTAAGGAGGCGTACACCTCATCACCACTCCACCCACTCGGGAGATCGGATCACAACTTGGTTCATCTCCTGCCAGTGTACAAACCCCTAGGAAACAGACAACCTCCAGTCATGCACACGATGAAGTTATGGTCTGAGGAGGCAATGGATGTTTGTAAGGACTATTTTGAAATCACTGCCTGGGAGAAGCTCTGCAATCCACATGGTGAGGACATCAATGGCCTCACTCACACCATCACGGACTACATCAACTTCTGTGTGGACAACACCGTACCCACCAAGACCATACGGTGTTGCTCGAACAACAAACCCTGAATCAACCCTGAGATTAAAACACTTCTGAGAGAAAAGAAGAGGATCTTCAGGTCGGGGAACAGGGAAATGCTGAAGTCCGTACAGAGGGAGCTGAGGAGGAAGATCAGAGAAGGCAAGGACAGCTTCAGGAAGAAGATGGAGGACAAGCTGCAACAGAGCGACATCGGCGGGGTCTGGAGAAACCTTAAAACCATCTCTGGGCTCCAGAATACCTCCTCCAAGGCCACGGGGTGCAGGGCGTGGGCGAACAATCGGAACCTGTTTTAGCACTGTTGCCTTACAGCTAAAAGGTTCCTGGTTTGAATCTTCAGGTTGGCAGAGGTTGGAACCTTTCTGTGTGGAGTTTGCATGTTCTCCCTGTGCTGCGTGGGTTTACTCCGGGGGCTCCGGTTTCCTCCCACAATCCAAAGACATGTATGTTAGATTAATTGGCTGTTCTAAATTGTCCCTGTTTCCTGTAGGCCCTTGGAATAGAGGGTTAGTATTAGTGAAAGCACTTTGAGTGGTCTTTGTGACTAGAAAAGCGCTATATAAGTGCAGGTTAGTTAGTAGTTAGTTAGTAATAGGTTTGACCAGCCGCCCTCCCCCCGACTGCACATCAACCACTGCTGCCTCTAAAGTCATTGAGACCTGCTGTGCACACCCCACTCCACCAACACCCCCCCCCCCCACTCCCAGCACACAGCCCCCAACCGCACCCTCACTAATACCCAGGTGAGGACGGAGCTGAGGAAGATCAAGGCGAGGAAGGCCTCGGGACCAGACGGCATCAGCGCGAAGCTCCTCAAGTCCTGCGCAGACCAGCTGTGTGGGATTGTGGAGCACATCTTCAACCTTAGCCTGAAGGTGGGGAGGGTACCACAGTTGTGGAAAACATCTTGTGTGGTACCTGTACCAAAGACTTCCCACCCCAAAGACCTGAAGAGCTACAGACCAGTGGCCCTGACGTCTCACATAGGTGAAGACCCTGGAGAGACTGCTCCTTGCTTACCTCCGCCCCCTGGCGGGACCAGCGATGGATTCACTTCAGTTTGCCTACCAGCATGGCATTGGGGTGGAGGATGCAGTGATCTTCCTCCTTCACTGTTCCCTGTCCCACCTGGAGAAGTCCGGGAACGTGGTGAGGATCATGTTCTTTGACTTCTCCAGTGCTTTCAACACCATCCAACTGATGATCCTGAAGGACAAGCTGCTGTGCGCAGGGGTGGACCAGCACATGTCATCATGGATCCTGGACTACCTCACTAACCAGCCACAGTTTGTGAGAACCCGTGTTTGTGTGTCTGACATGATCATAGGTCGCATGGGGGCCCCCCAGGGAACGGTTTTGGCTCCCTTCCTGTTCATTCTTTATACTGCGGACTTCTCACACAACACAACACACTGCCATCTACAGAAGTTCTCTGACGACTCTGCGATTGTCGGCATCATCTCCATCGGAGATGAAACTGAGTACAGAGGACTTATCCAGGACTTGGTGGACTGGTGCCATCGGAACTGCCTCCAGATCAATGCAAGGAAAACTAAGGAGCTGGTTAAGGGCTGCTGCAGGCAAGGACAACCCCTCACAGCACCAGTAAACATCCAGGGAACAGACATTGAGATGGTGACATCCTACAAGTACCTGGGTGTTCATCTGAAAAATAAACTAGACTGGACACACAACACCGACGCACTCTACAAGAAGGAACAGCGCAGGCTGTTCCTACTGAGGAGGCTCAGGTCTTTTGGTGTACAAGAGGTGCTCTTGAAGACATTCTACGACACTGTGGTGGCATCAGCCCTCACTTTAGGAGTGGTCTGCTGGGGCAGTGGCATTACAGCAGCCGATAGGAAGAGACTGAACAAACTAATCAAGAAAGCTTGCTCTGTCCGGGGTCAGCGCCTCAACCCAGTGGAGGAGATGGGAGAGAGAAGGATGGTGGCTAAACTGTCATCTCTGCTGGAGTCCGAGTCCCACCCCAAGCAGGACATATTGAACACACTAAGGAGCTCATTTAGCAGTCGACTACATCATCCTAGGTGCGTGACTGAGAAGTTTCGCAGGTCCTTCCTACCTACGGCTGTCAGACTGTATAACAGGGGTGTCCAACCATGTGCCATGGAGAGCCAAGACCCTGCAGGTTTTCTCTTCTACCCAGTCTCTTCAGCAGGTGTTTTCACTTATCAGCAATCAGTGGGAAGAAGTTCACTGAAATCTGCTGTTGAAGACACTGGTTGGAGGTAAAACCTGCAGGGTCTTGGCTCTCCATGGCACATGGTTGGACACCCCTGCTGTATAACCTAAGCAGGGCTGCTTGCAGAGATAGCAAAAAATTGTGATGACCTAACAGTATTGAATGCAAAAGACGCAACAGACTTACACAAATGGTCCCCTTCAGTATACAACTAGGAAAATATCAGTCGCTATGGAGGGTGACAATATGTATGGGTACATATTCATATCATGTAGGGTAACTAAATAGACGGTTATGCTTTTGATTCCATCTAGCTACAATGCTCCGCACTGTATATATATATATATATATATATATATATATATATATATATATATATATATATATATATCTGTACATATGTATATTCACTGCTCTTATTTCTTATCTTCTAAATTATTGCTCTGAGTGTTGCTATCCCTGTGCTGTTGCAATCCTGGAATTTCCCCATTGTGGGACTAATAAAGGCTTATCTTATCTTATCTTATCTTATCTTGTCTAACATGGAGGAGGTACTGTATGTTTCTGGGGCTGCTTTGCTCCATCTGGCATAGGGTGTCTTGAATCTGTGCAGGGTACAATGAAATCTCAAGACTATGAAGGTATTCTAGAGAGAAATGGGCTGCCCAGTGTCACACAGCTTGGTCTCAGTTGCAGGTCATGGGTCTTGCACAGGATAATGACCCAAAACACACAGCTAAAAACACCCGAGTGACTATGAGCCAAACATTGGCCTATTCTAAAGTGGCCTTCTATGAGCCCTGATCTAAATCCTATTGAACATCTGTGGTAGGAGCTGAAACATGCCGTCTGAGAAGGCACCCTTCAAACCTGAGACAACTGTAGCAATTTGCTCATGAGGAGTGGGCAAAATTACCTGCTGAGAGGTGCAGAAGTCTCACTGACAGTTACAGAAATTGGTTTGATTGCAGTGATTGCCTCAAAAGGTTGTGCAACAAAATTTAAGTTAAAGGTAACATCATTTTGTCCAGGCCTGTTTTCATGAGTTTGTTTTTTAAAATAATTTGTTGAACCACAATTCAAAAGCATTGTCTGATTTTCACTGGTTATTTTTCATAGAATTTTTTTTATTACTGCTTTTTGTCAGATTCAAGTTATTTCTGTGACCATTGTGGTTTTTCTTTCATTAACAGAGGGGTACCAACAATTTTGTCCACGGCTATAACTCTAAAAGGTCAGTTGGAGTAAACTCATCAAAACAGATATCAATTGAAGGAGTTTTCTAGTAGTTAATGCATTTAAGATAACAGTGGGAAGAGTATGACTGATTTCATCTTTGATAGATTAAATTTTATTATTGAAAAAGTTCATAAAGGCCTGGCTATTAAGTTCTAATGCTAGGATTGAAAGAGTCCCTACTCTTTGTCAGCCTGGCAACAGTAATGAAAAGAAATCTGGGATTATGCTTGTTTCTGTTAATGCGGAATAATAACTTGTTCTAGCTATCACACTATCTACTACTCTATCAATTACAGAAAGAGGAAACTCTCCATGGCTAATCTCCGTTGTGTTGACAGATGGAATACAGGAAACAATCTGCTTAAATTTGGAAACAGTGTCATCTCAGAGGCATCTACTGTAATAATATTTTTCTTTAGGATCCAAGAAGTCAGAAATAGTAAAATCAAAGGTTAACAGACAATGGTCTGACAGTACAGGGTTATGAGGAGACACTACCAGATTTTCTGTTTCTATGGTATATGTCAGAACAAGGTCCAACGTGTGGTGGAGATATTGGGTAGAATTTCCTACTTTCTGAGAAAACCCCATCGAGTCTAATATTGAATTAAATGCCATATTACGGCAATCACTATCTACATTTACATGTATATTAAAACCTCTTGTGTATGTCTCCAAACTGCAACATAACCCCTAGTGGTCTGCTAAGAATTAGGCAAATTCAGATAAAAACTGTGAGTAGGCTGAGGGAGGACCATAAAGTATGGCAATTAAAATAGGGTTTAACCTTCATTAATTCATTCATCTTTTTCCACTTAATCCTTTTCGGGTCACGGGGGGGCTGGAGCCTATCCCAGCATCTTTGGGTGAGAGGCAGGGTACACCCTGGACAGATCACCAGTCCATCATAGGGCCAACACAGAGAGACAGACAACTATTCACTCTCACAGTCGTACCTAAGGACAATTTTAGAATCACCAGTTTGATGCCAATTAACCTAACTTGCATGTTTTTGGCATGTGGGAGGAAACCGGAGCTATCCCGAAGTAAACCCATGCAGACATAGGGAAGACATGCAAACTCCTAAAATTGCTAAAATGCCCAATACTGAGGACCAGGCCCTCAAAGGAATGATAACATGATTTTGCTTTACATTAAATAGTAATTTGGAATGGTGAATTGTTGCTACTCCTCCTCCATGACCTGAACTTCTGGAATTTTGACAGTTTAAATAACCAGAGAGAGTTGATTCATTTAAACCAACATAATCCTCTTGTCTTAAAAAAAAAAATATATATATATATATATATCTGTAAGGGATAGTAAATAAATCTGATGATCAATTAACAGATCATGGACTAGCAAAGACTTGTGAGTTAGAGACCAAATATTTAACAAACCACATTTAATTTTTAAATTATGAGGAAGAACAGAGGCCAAGTCATTAAATTTAAAGACTTCATGTTTAAACTGAGTTTTACCAACTTTCTGTTTAATCACTTTGGGGTGCTTATACCTTATATTTTTAGTTACATTGGAGGGAGCAGACAATGATTATCTTATGGGGGAGACAGGGGCTAAGTTGAGGGGTGGCGGATGAAGAGGAGCTGCAGAGAGGCTTGTAAGACTGCAACTCTGCTTCCTGGTCCAAACTCCAAGTTGTCAAGGTTTTGGCAATTTAGATGAAAATGATGCCAGATTGTAAGATAAAAAACATGCACTATCCAAAGTGAGATGGACACCGTCTTGTCTAATAAGACCAGGTTTTCCTCAAAATGAGTTCCAATTGTCTATGTAGCCCACATTGTTGGCAGGACACCACACAGACAGCAAGTGGCTGAAGGATGACAAGCGGCTAAACATGTCATCACTGGTCAGGTTGGGGAGGGGCCCAGAGAATACTACAGAGGCAGACATTGTTTTGGCAAAGGTACACACCAATTCCACACTAAGTTTTATAACTTCTGACTGCCAGAGTCAGATGTTGTTAATGCTAGCATGGATAACCATTGTGGAGTATTTACATTTGCTTTTAGCCAGCATTTTAAAATTTGACCCGATGTT
>CM035840.1:242557532-242756324 GCA_020510985.1 Pholidichthys leucotaenia
AATTGACGGCTTTCCCCTACATCTAGAAAGTAGGCAGAGATATGAGACCACTTGATTCCTGCTCCATGGTTTGTGTGACTACGCATACTTTAAGCTCAAACCCCAGAGACCATGAAAGGGCCAAATTTGGATCTAGAAGCTTCAAATTTCTTGCCCATACAACTAAGCATGCCTAGACACACATTTTTTGACCTCAAACCCCTGCAACATTAAAATTCCCAAAGTTGGAGCTAAAGGGTTCAGATTTCTTGTCCACACAGCTATGGGAGTATAGATGCATATTTTCTGAGATCAAGTCTGTACGACCGTAGAAAGATTGTTTATCCCCAGTAAAGCTGAGACCTTTAATAAACCCTTGTTGGCATTTTTAATACCCTCAGTGCCCATGTAAATGTAGTGCCACTTGACAGCTTGGGTATGCCAAAGTCCATGGCCTGATAACTTCAAATTCCCCAGTTGTCAAATACTCCAGTGACAATACCTTAACACACTATTGAAGGGTATTTGGTTTTGCTGCCCATCCATCACCAGCCAAGAATTGGTCAGAAATTAGATTTGCTGAAAGGTCATGTTCACATCCAATACCCTAGAATAGTGTTTCAAGGTATTGACACGTGACACTTTACAGTATTGGAAGTGACAATGGTTTTGGCATTTCCAATACCCAGACTACCTATGTAAGGATATTGCCACTTGACAGTTTAGAGTATTGGAAGTTGACATGAGACATTTGCAATACCTTATACCGTCAAGTGGCCATACCTTAACATGGGGACTCGGAGTATTGGAAAAGCCAATAACACTGTCACTTCCAATACTATAATCTGTCAATTGGCAATACCTTAACATGGGCGCTGAGGGTAATGGAAATGCCAACACGGCTTTACTATAGGTCTGAGCTTTATTGGGGATAAAAGATATTTCTGATGTCCTAGAGACCTCATCTCATGGTTTGTGCAGCTAGACTCTCATAAGTATGGGTAACAAATATGGAACCTCTAGTTCCAACTTTGGGACTTTTGTTGTCACAGGAGGTTGCACTCAATGTGTATCCACAGTCCCCAAGGAGCATAAATCAAGTGGTCCCATGTGTCTATCTCCTTCCCAGACCTAGACATTATGCAACTGAGTCTAAGTCATGACAACATTGCCATTTCTAACACCCTGGGCCCCCATGTAAAGGTATTGCCACCTGACAGTATAAGGTATTGCAAATGTCTAATGTAAACTTACAGTATTCTAAACTGTCAAGGGGCCATACCGTAGCATAGGGAGTCAGGATATTGGAAGTGGACTTGACTTTTTAACCTTCAACCAATTAAGTCTATAGCAAAGGCATCCCCAAAGAGTCCATCACCAAATTAAAAGTGGTTGACCTCCACAATGCTCCGATTGCAGAAGTTTGACTGTTCTTGCACATTTTGTTACCAAGATATAACACCATCAATTTCTAATAAATTTACATGAGATTTTCCATAATTTTTTTTTACCCCATTCATTTTGCATCACAAATTGACGGTTTGCTCCTAGATCTAATAATAATAATAATACATCAGTCTTACAAAGCAGCATAGGGACAAACATACTGAGAATGGGTAAACAGACAAGGTAGGTACACATAGGTAGAAGAGGCAGTCAGTTTTCATAGGTAGATTTGAAGAGATGGGTTTTGAGTTGACTTTTGAAGGAAGCAAGTGTGTTGGCGGACCGGATGTGAAGGGGCAAGGAATTCCAGAGGGTTGGTGCGGCGATGGCGAATGATCTATCACCCAGGGTGCGGAGTTTTGTCTTGGTGATGGGGGTGAGAATGTGTCAGCAGAGCGGAGGAGGTGAGTGGGGGAATGACAAGACAGAAGGTCAGTTAGGTATGAGGGGACGAGGTTATGAAGAGCTTTATAGGTGATGAGGAGGATCTTGAAGTTGATGCGCTGTTGAATGGGGAGCCAGTGGAGTTGATGGAGGAGAGGAGTGATGTGGTCTCTGGAGCGGGAGTGAGTAAGTAGGCGGGCGGCTGAGTTTTGGACATACTGTAGTTTTTGGAGGATGGTGAAAGGAAGTCCATACAGAATGCTGTTACAGTAATCAAGTCTGGAGGTGATGAAGGCGTGGATGAGTATTTCAGCAGCAGAGGGGGAGAGGGTGGGACGGAGGCGTGCAATATTACGAAGATGAAAAAATGATGTTTTGGTGATATGATTGATGTGAGATTTGAAGGAGAGGGTGGGGTCCATGATAATGCCGAGGTTTCTGGCCAGGGGGGAGGGGGTGACTGAGTGACCATTGATTTGGAATGAAAAGTTCTGGGAAGAGGGGAAAAGAGATTTTGGTCCAAAAATGATGATTTCTGTTTTATTGCTGTTTAGCTTGAGAAAGTTGTTAGTCATTCAGGTTTTTATGTCTGTGAGGCAGTTGGTGATGGTGGAGAGAATGGTGGGGGTGATGGATTTAGAGGAGATGTACAGCTGGGTGTTGTCGGCGTAGCAGTGAAAGTGAAGACCATGTTGACAGATGATGTGACCAAGCGGAAGCATGTAGAGAGTGAAAAGGGTTGGACCGAGCACAGAGCCTTGAGGGATACCGTGTGATACGGGGGTGGTGCGTGATTTGTGATTGTTGATGGAGATGTACTGGAATCTGTCAGACAGGTAGGAGGTGAACCAAGAGAGGGCGGAGTCAGTGATGCCAATAGAAAGCAGACGACGGAGCAGGATGGAATGATTGATGGTATCAAAAGCTGCGCTGAGATCGAGGAGAAGAAGAATGGTGAAGGAGCCAGAGTCAGAGGCGAGCAGGAGGTCATTGATTACCCTGAGGAGGGCGGTTTCAGTGCTGTGGTGAGAACGGAATCCAGATTGAAATCAGTCTTATTAGAAAGTAGATAGAGACATGAGACCACTTGATTCCTGCTCCTTGGGGAATGTGGATACACATACTTTAAGCTCAAACCCCGGAGACCATAAAACGGCCAAAGATGGAGGTACAGATTTCAGATTACTTGCCACACATCGAGTGGAGTCTAGATGCTTTTACTCTGAGCTCAGGTCCCCAGGACCTAAGCAAGATTTTTTTATACCCAATACAGCTGAGACTGTTATAGGTGTCATGGTGGTCAACCCTCTGACACCCTCCCTTCTGACAAGGTTGAAAAGACACAAAAACTTTATATACCACCTATTGGTACAAGAATGTAGAGTTTATACTGCAGGTTATCTGAAAGTGACACTAATGGGAACAAGGTATGGCTGATGGACACTTACTGTAAATAAATTGAAAGTACTTAGAAATTGACGTGTGGGATTCTCTGTCAATTTCCAATAACCTAGATAGAACAAGGTATTGCTCAATGACACTTACTGTAAATCCAGTACATTTTAATTTAAAGTACTTACAAACTGACATGTGAGGGTGTATCTGTCAATTCCCAATACCCAAGTTGTCAAATGGCAAAATCCTCTCATGTAGAACAGTGGCAATACCCATGCCGTCAATTTCCAGGACCCTGAAAAACACTGCCATCTCGTGGATTTTGGCTGAATTACAGCAAAATGTGCAAATTTTGAAAAATTATAACTCGAAAACCGAGAAAGCTATGGACTCACAGATGGCCTCAATGCCATCTGGGGATCGTACCGAGTCCATAGATACCAAACTTGGATTTTTTACGACTTTTCTTCTGTGAGAAATAAAATAAATAAAATCAAGGTACTGCAAATTGACAGTGTCAATTCGCTGGAAGAAATTTTGTATGGCGAGTATTGGAAATTGACGATCTGTCCCTTATTACTATAGGGCTTTCGCCTACTGACGTTGTCAGTGGCTCAGGCCCTAATAAACGCAAGCAGATACAATAGGGTTTTCGCTGACTGACGTTGTCAGTGGCTCAGGCCCTAATAAACGCAAGCAGATACAATAGGGCTTTCGCCGACTGACGCTGTCAGTGGCTCAGGCCCTAATTAATAAATGCAAGCAGATACAATAGGGCTTTCGCCGACTGACGTTGTCAGTGGCTCAGGCCCTAATAAATAAATAAACGCAAGCGGATACAATAGGGCTTTCACCGACTGACATTGTCAGTGGCTCAGGCCCTAAAAATAAACGTAAGCTGATACAATAGGGTTTTCGCCGACTGACGTCAGTGGCTCAGGCCCTAATAAACACAAGCAGATACAATAGGGCTTTCGCCGACTCACGTTGTCAGTGGCTCAGGCCCTAATTAAAACCAAATTATCCCTTAAACTAATTTTAAAGGTCTCTTTAAAATCTAATCCATTTCAATCGGCTTACTCTTCTGAAATAGTACACACAAAACATTCAACACCATTGGCTTAAGCTAACAACATCAACATTCCCATTAAGGTGATAAAATATCTATTGTTTAGACTTCAATCTCTAAAAGAAATTGTTCCACCTCTGAGAAAAATTTTCATTTGCCACTCATTTGTCTAAAAGAAAAAAACAACAAGAAGGTTGACATTAAAATTACTCACTGATATTTGGTTACCAGGATTATGGCCCTCCTGTTTTTCCGTTTAGCCCTCCACCTAGCAATCATATCTACTGTCACCCAGTCAGAACTGTGCAGAGCCAAGACAAAAACTCTAACAATCCTTAGGTGGATTCTCAGTAACAGCCTCAGTGTCATGTTCGGGGTTGTCACCCCGCCCCTGACTTTTGGCTGTTGGGTTTAATTATCGCTTATTAATTCCAGCTGACGGATTGAGCTTGCTCTCCACCAGTCCCATGGCCACGCCTCCTCCTCTTACCAGGCATTCACCAGTTTTCTGGTTCGCCACATACACACTCACACACTCATGCACACACACACACACACACACACACACACACACACACGTAAACACACACATAATTCAATCAGTCACGCTCCTGCCACTTCACAGCTGTGTCCTCTTGCTCCCATTTAGGCTCAGGTATTAATAGAGTTGTGTGCGATCAGTTGTTGCTGCAGCTTCAAATGTCAACAATGGACTTCCTGGCTCGTGACAGTTGACTCCTTCCCTGGACTGAATTGTGTTGTTCCTCAGAGCCTTTCCGCTCCGACATATCCGTAACTCCTCCCTTGTTTATGCCTTTCCTCTCCGCTCCTACCCTGTCTGGAGCGTGTTTGGCATTCAACGTTTGCAACGAAGCTGGAGCCGGTTGTCTTGTTCATGTTATAGTGACTGTTGTTTGGACTCTGTGACATATTTACTTTTTGTCAATAAAACACATTACAAACTGTGCTTTGGGCTTGCTGCTATTTTATATGTTCGCTGCAGTTTACACAGCTAACATGACAATCAGCATTAGGGCATTTTGTTAACCTTAGCACATCCACTGTAAAGTTGGTCAACACCGCTGAAACGCCAGGTAGTTGAACCACAAACCATTACCAAAACTTTGCAAGATACTGTGTTGGTTTTGAATGTTTGCTCCGAAGCTTCAGTCAAACTTACCAATGTCTTGAACTTTTTGCTTTTCTTGTTAAAGGTTGACTATGCTCACACACAGCTGGTGTCTATATTACTCTCAGGTGTAGCTAGAAACATTAGCTTTTCAGTTAACGCTTTAGCAATGAGCCTGTTTCCAGCCTAACTTGGCCCTTTATCAGTGGCCACAAATTTACTCGTCGTTGCCATTCGAAGAACAGAGATGACATTCCATATTCAATCAGTTTTCCAGAATAAAGGCCCCAAAGAACTTATTACTCAGACATCTGTGGAATCATGGTTTAGTCCAGCTAAACCAATCCAATTTGAACCTCCTTGAGTTATCTCAATATTACTTAGCCAAAACATTTACCCCAGGTACAGTATTTCACAAAAGTGAGTACACCCCTTACATTTTTGTAAATATTTTATTATATCTTTTTATGGGAAAACACTGAAGATATGACTTTTTGATACAATGTAAAGTAGTCAGTGTTCAGCTTGTATAACAGTGTAAATTTGCTGTCCCCTCAAAATAATTCAACACACAGCCATTAATGTCTAAACTGCTGGAAACAAATGTGAGTACACCCCTCAGTGAAACTGTCCAAATTGTGCCCAATGAGCAATTTTCCCTCCCCGGTGTCATGTGACTCATTAGTGTTACAAGGTCTCAGGTGTGAATGGGGAGCAGGTGTGTTAAATTTGGTGTTATTGCTCTCACATGCTCTCATACTGGTCACTGGAAGTTCAACATTGCACTTCTTGGCAAAGAACTCTCTGAGGATCTGAAAAAAAAGAATTGTAGCTCAACATTAAGATGGCCAAGGCTATAAGAAGCTTGCAAACACCTTGAAACTGAGCTGCAGCACGGTGGCCAAGATCATACAGCAGTTTAAAAGGACAGGTTCCACTCAGAACAGGCCTCGCTGTGGTTTACATTAATTGCTGTGTGTTTAGTTATTTTGAGGGGGCAGCAAATCTACACTGTTATACAAGCTGAACACTGATTACTTTACATTGTACCAAAATGTCATATCTTCAGTGGTGTCCCATGAAAAGATATGATAAAATATTTACAAAAATGTGAGGGGTGTGTTCACTTTTGTGAGATACTGTACATATAGAGCACTACATGGACAAGCCCCATCCTATTTATCTGATCTTCTTCTCAAACATAGTCCTGCTCTCACTCTTAGATCTGAATCCAAGGACTTGTTAGTTGTTCCTTGTCCAAGACTGAAGACCGGGGGGTCAGAGCCTTTCAATTTGTACCTCCGAGGCTTTGGAATAATCTCCCACTCCAGCTACGTTGAGCTTACTCTTTGGACTCTTTTAAAAAGCAGCATAAAACTTTTTTGTTTAATGAGGCTTTCCATTGAATTTCAGTTCAACTGCTTTTTAATGGTATATGTGATATTTTTTTAAATCTTTTAATCTTGTGTTTTAGTTTGTTCTATTTTTTTTTTCTTTTTTAACTGTGTCTTTGTCAAGTTGTTATTTATTCCTTTTAATTGTAAAGTGCTTTCTTACTATATATCTGTGAAATGCGCTTTATAAATAAACTTTACTTACTTACTTTCCTTTCTTTCCAAAGTCATCCTACAGACTACCATCCGATGATGTCGAGCTTATCTCATTCACATTTCTCCTGCTGCATAAAATATAGTCCACCTGTGTGCACAGTGATGCAGTGGTTAGCACTGTTGCCTCACAGCTAGAAGGTTCCAGGTTTGAATCCCCAGGCTGGCAGGGGTGGGAACCTTTCTGTTTGCATGTGCTGTGTGCGTTTACTCCGGGGGCTCTGGTTTCCTCCCAAAGACATGCATGTTAGGTTATTTTTTTAATGACAATAACGCACCTGTCTTGCACTCTGCACTTTAATGTATATTGATCCATCTGTGAAACCACTACAATGTACAGTATATTTTCCATAATCCTTGGGCCAGTTTTCTTAATTGTGTGTTCAATCGCATGTTCTGCACTTACTACCATACCAGTACATATTTCCATAATCCTGAGCCATTTTTATTTTTATTTCAGTCATGTGTTTAATCTCGTGTTCTGTAACTGTGTTTTATCTAATACTTCTCTCTTTCTTTTCTGTGCAGTAGCCTGGTGGAGCTCCCACAATTTCGTTGTACTGTACAACTGTACAATGACAATAAAGCCTATTCTATTCTAATTGGTGATTCTAAATTGGCCCTAGGAATCTGTCTCTGATAGACTCTTAGAATAGAGGGTTAGTGTAGCTACTAGTTATGCGTTTCGAGTGGTCTTTGTGACTAGAAGAAGTGCTATATAAGTACAGGTCCTTATCTCTTATCCTTCCTCTGCTCTTGTAAGTCACCCGATGTTCCTGTCTCTGTGTTCTCGACAGCTATTTCCATCCTCTTAGCAAAAACTCATGATCCTTTCTGACTGTCTCTTTACCTCCTGAACCCTCCTCATATACACTCTTCCTTCAAGATTACCCATACTCCATTTATTTTCCTATCTACACCATGACTGAAGAGCTGAAATCCACTTCCAATTAGGGATGGGTGAAACCAGCATTTTTCCTTTCGATACGATACCATTAATTTTTCTTCGATACCGATATTGATACGTTTTGACCAAAATCACAAGATTGCAGTTTCATTAACAACTTTATTACAAGGGCAATATGAAATATGAGTAAAACTCATGAACATAAACACTTGAATGAAATGCTTATAAAATTGATAATGAAATAGAAGAATGAGCAAAGTAAATTAAAACAAAATGATTTTTTTCAATTGTAATAAAAATAATTAAGACTTAAAGTTAATGCAAAATTAATTAAATTTCTTAATTTGGTGAAGATTCTCAAGTAGATTCAAATATGTTTTACTTATGAAATGTTCCACCATTCATCCAAATTGTATGGTAATACCAAGGAGAATATATGTGGAATTTTTTTCACAATGCAATTTTTTTTAATTTATTTTATTTTTACACTATTATTTTACAAATTTAAATAGTGCTGATTTTGTTTAGTTTTAAAATTTTATGCTTCTTGGTATCACCATAGAATTTTGATGAATGGTGAAACATTTCAGAAGGAACACTTTTTCTGCCGCCCCCAATGCTGCTGAGCTCACTGTGCATGGGCATCGAGTGCTTGGCTGCGCGGCGCACAGTGAGTCTTCGGCTCTGACACCTGATAGGCTGCCATAATCATGTGACATGACAGACCATCTCTAAAACATGCCTGGGCTGTTTTTTTGCTGGTTTTCACAAATAAATTTAGTGTCTAAAACTCTCAGAAGTGAAAACAAATTTCACATTTTGTATTAACATAGTGGTATTGCAATATTTTAAATAAGTATCGACTCCAAAGTATTGTGACGTTGCAAGGGTTCACACAATAAGAGACAGATGACTGACAAAACAGGCTTTATTCTACACTCACGACACAGAACGGAGGGGAGGTCATTTACACAGCCCCTCATCTCACTCGTGACACAGACACATGATTTGTCACATATAGGGAAAACAACGCTATCACAACTAGCCGTATTACACAGTTGTAATGGCAAAGTAGAACACATGGATAACACTTAGAACACACGGATAACAGTATTTGAATCCTCCACGGCGCAAAGCCTGCCGGGAGAATTGCCGGCCCCTTATCACAGCCCTGACATTACACTGTCCCCCCACTGACTGGTTTCTATCCCCAGAATAACAAGGCCCAGCTCAAAAGTCCAATTCAAATCCATCCAGGCATTGGGGTGGCCGTGGTTATTGATGACCATCACACACCGGCCCGTTAGTGTCCATTCACGCTTCAACCGGGGTATCTCGTCAGGATGAAGCCTCTGGCTTGACCACCCGTGGGGCTGATGGCTGGTATGGAGCCAGGCGGTCACGGTGAAGCACCCTGTGCACTACAACCGACAGTCTGTGTAGGACCACGCATAATCCCGACCAATGGCTCACCAGCTTTGGCGACAGTCCCTTTTTGCACTTAGGGCAGAAAACCCACACTCAATCCCGGGGTGCAAAGTTCCTCAACTGGCAGTGGGAGTTGTACGCTCGCTTCTGCCAAATTCCCACCACTTCCAGGACCTCCCAAGCCTGTTTGTGCACCTTTTGGAGACGTTCTTTCAAGCAAAACAAATAATCCAACCCCGGTTAGCCCTCCACCTCCAGCTCCGGGGGGGGGGGGGGTAACACCAAATCCACCAGTGTGCGCAGCTCGCGTCCAAACATCAGCACTGCAGGAGTGAACCGGGTGGATTCCTGAGCTTCCGTCTGGTACGCCCACAGAAACAAGGGCAGATGCAGGTCCCAGTCTCACTGTCGCTGGTCGATTAGGACGGCGAGCTGAATGGTCAGAGTCCGGTTAAAACGTTTGACCAGGCTGTCGCTCTGTGGATGCAGCAGGGTGGTCCAGGTCTTCTGGATTCCCAGCCACCTGCAGACCTCCCCAAAGACCTCTGCCTCAAAATTTCATCCCTGATCGCTGTGCAGCTCCTCCTTTGCGCTGAACCGACAAAACATCTTGTCCACCAGCTTTGATGTTGTGGTGGTGTGTGGTGTTGTGGTGTGTGGTGGTACGCCTCTGGCCATTTGGTGAAGTAATCCATTGTGACCAGCACGTAGTGGTTCCCATGATCCGTGGTCATAAAAGGGCCCAGATGTCCATTCCCACCCGCTCCATGGGTGCCCCCACCCAAAACTGCTGCAAGGGGGCGTGGGATTGCTTAGTCGGCCCTTTCTGAGCTGTGCAGGTGTCACAGCAGTGGAAATGGAGCTCTACATCCTGACAACACCCCGGCCAGTAGAAGCAGGCCAGAAGACACTGCAGAGTCTTCGTCACCCCAAAGTTGCCCACCCCCACTGACCCATGGATCAACTGGAGCACCTTGGGGTGGAGCCGTCAGGGAACCAGTAGCTGCCAGATGTGACACTGCCAAGCTGGAGCCTGCCACCACTGATACACAACACCCTCATGACAGCGGAGATTGGCACACTGGGAATGTAGGGCCTTGGTCTCTGGGTCCTGCGCAGACACAGCCTCCCAGGCGGGCTGCTGGCCTGCATCCAACCACTGCCGAACCCAGGAGATGACCAGATCTCCATCCTGCTAGCTCTGAAGCTGCTGCACGCCCAGGGCCTCTGTGACGTCATCGTTGGGGAGAGCTGACTGATTATCAGAGGAGGATCTGTGCGCCACTGTGTTATTTCTGCTCACAGCGGTCCGGAGCGCAGCAGCCCGTGGGACAGTTTGGTCACAGTCCTCTGCCCGCTGGCAATGCTGACAGTCCTCCACAGCACAGGGACGCTGTGACAGAGCGTCAGCGTTGGCATGGAGGCGGCCTGCTCAGTGCACAATCTGAAAATCACAATCACGCAGTGCCTCCAGCCATCTCACTAACTGTCCATCCGGTTCTTTAAAATCAGTAGCCAGGTCAGGGAAGCATGATCCGTCCAGAGCTGAAACCTCCCCCCTTACACATACAGGCGAATATGACAAAGCCCCTGGATGACAGCTAACAGCTCTTGGCGAGTGACACAATAATTCCTTTTGGCTCTGCTGAGAGTGCAGCTGAAAAAAGCAACTGTCTGCTCTGCTTATTCTCCCTCCTGGGATAACACCACCCCAATGCCCTGGTTGCTGGCGTCTGTGTCCATGATGAAAGGGCAGTTAAGGTCTGGATACTGCAGCACGGGGGCTCCGATGAGTGTTGAACGAAACCAGGAAAAAGCAGAAGCACAGTCCTCACTCCACTCAAATGTGCGACCCTTCTACGTCAGCTGATGTAGCGGGCTGGCGATGGTGGCGAAATCCTTCACAAGCCTCCTATAATAAGAGGCCAGTCCAAGAAAACTATCACAGCCTTATCACAGCCCCGACATTACAGTATCGCCCAGCCGGTATCGAAGTATCAGTACTTGAGTATTGATACACTCATCCCTACCTCCAATGCTCCTAGTCTGAGAAGGGTGTGGCTGCAGACTTCCACTGTGGGGTCGCTTCCGGTAGAGGCTCCACTGTCAGGACACCTTCACTGTGAGGATAATAATAATAGAAATGAAGGTATGTATTTGCAGTTTTGATGCAGCAAACACAATGACACCAGCAGCTGTGAGAGCAGTAAGTCTGTGATTTATCCACAAAACGTATGCTTGCATGTGTATTGCATACATTTGTTGTCAAAATTTCTTAAAGTTGTTTTAGGTGACTCTATAACCTACACCTTTACATTATTTATCATTTTAAAGGAAGCTAACTTTATGGTCACTTGCATTAACATAATAATTTATATGATAATGTAACTAGTAGTACCTTGTGTGAACTTCTTGCCTTCTGCAGTGAGGGGAGAATATATAATTAGGGGCAAGAGTGTCAAGCTGATTGTTTTCTCCTGTAGTAGCCTCACGAACAGTACACAGGAGCTGGAGTTTAATGTAGTAAGAAGTTTAATATTTTGAGAGTTCCAAAGTTGTCGGATTTTTTTACATGGTTTTAATAATTCTTTATATCATGTAATGGCTGCATGCAGAATGTGTTATAAGAAAGGCAGTCCCTAGAGACGGAGATGCCACCTTCCTTGGTGTTGACTGAAAATTGACTTTGGTTTTCATTTAAAGGCTTCCTACCTTTCATACTCTTCAACATAGGCTGAAAAATACCCATAAATCATTTAACACTTCAAAACATATGCAAAGACATTCTATATCTTACTTCCTGTATAAATTAATTTTTATGTATATTTTGTATTATGATTCAAACATGTTTTCCACATTTCCTGTGCTTTGTAGATGAATTATTCAGTTTTCCTCAGTGGTACAGTGCCTGAAGTTGTATGCTGCACAACTTGCTGCAAATTATTTTAATGCCCTCTTTGCCCTAAATTTAAACCAAGCCTGACATCTAGACTTAAGCAGCATCTTGAAGTCACCTGAAAATGTTATTATATTTGAAGGTAACAGTGATCTATCTCCCTGTCTGGAGTGGCCCTTGTCATTGGCTAATTTTTACATTTTTTTTCTTGATGTTCTAAGATAAAAAAAAAAAATGTGTAGATGCAACTTGAACTGCAGGGATGAGGGACATTTTCATTGCCCTGGTTGTGACAAAACCATAATTAGAAGGACAGACATGGAAAGACATTTGGAAACTTGTCAAGGTTTCCCACTGGAAACATCCACTTCACCTGCTACCTGGTCCAAGCACACTGTAGACCCCAGTCTGTCTGCATTGAAACCTGCTTCACTGGATTCTTTCTCTTCCTTGCAGGAACCACATTCAAGTGACATGTCCTCTCCCTTCCTTTCACCAACCGCAGTTTTCCCCTCTATACAACTGACTGCACTTGTTATGCAACAAGATACGGCTACACTTACTATTCCCTGCTGTTAGCCATAACAGCTGGCAATACTGCTCTGAAGACTCCAAAATCAAAATGGAATTAGATATTAGGTGAAATTTCCTCACTCGAAATCCTTTATTATGTGAGAAACAGCTCAAGACAATTCCAGAGGAAACACCCAGAAAAATCAATGGACACAACTGAAACTGATCATTTATGTGTGGATGTTAAAAATGGGGTTTCTGCATTTCACAAAGGAGTTCATGGCTTTTCAATCCCAATACATGTCAAAAACAAAACCTGGGGTGCATAATGTTCAGTGTGAGTTGAAAGAATGCAGACAGAACTGTTTGATGCACGGGTGTCCAATCACGTGCAATGGAGGGCCAAGACTTGGCAGGCTTTACCTCCAACCAGTGTCTTCAACAACAGATTTCTCTGAATTTCTTCCCACTGATTGTCGATAAGTTAAAACACCTGCTAAAGAGACTGGGAAAAAGAGAAAACCTGCAGGGTCTTGGCCCTCCATGGCAGATGATTGGACACCCCTGGTTTAATGGCTTCTCAAAGAGGATTAATATTTACTCATTGTGAACACATCCACTCATTGGAGTACTGTACAGAAAAAAACACAGAAGAATTTCTCAAAGAAGTTGTCTTATCCGAAATTGTGGAATTAAAATTCTTTAGTTAAGCTAAAAGGTAACCCATCCTAAAAGGCAAAAAATAAATAAATAATAATAATAAAAATGCACAGACAGCTCCTGTCCCTCTCTGTGTTGAGGTGTTATTTGAAGACATGGCATTGTCCTCGTGCCAAACCAAGAGTTTCATGTGTGCAAGGAAGCATAAGTAAATGGCTTTTGTTTCAAACTAAGTGGGAGATATTCTAAACAGAGACAACCTCCATAAGTTCACTACCGCAGCATCAAGACACTGTCTATCCACCATCAGCTAAAGACTTGAAATGACTTGTGCAGTATATATACAAGCATGAAAGGCTTCCAGCCAACCTACCTGATGACCTTGTGAAACCAAAGGAACTAACATCACTGAGTTGCATCCAACAGAGACCACTTGCACTGTCTGTTCCAGATCAGTATATTTTGAAGAGTCAGCAAGAATTTCCAGATATGCCACCATTATCACAATGAATGGTGTAGTTGACAGCAAGATATTCTTGTTTTGCCAGCTATTGTCAAGGCTTGCAATCAATAAATGTAACAGTGTTTTTATTTTCATGTTTTACACCAGATGTATCCACCTATTTTTGACAATGTCCAGAGTGTCACATGATGTACTGATACCAGGAATGGCAGGATGGTCTACACAAAGTTTATGACCACATTATTCCGAACCTTGAATTATGATTGTATGTGACACACAACTTACAGGTAAGTACAATGGAATTTTCATGGTGAGGAGAAATGTGTCAGGGCTCCCTCCAACAAACAGGAAAGATCAACTCCTTCAGGCAGGCAGGACTTATTGAATATTTTATTATTATTTTATTTATTAAATAAACAGAAAAGGCAACACGGGGGCTGAATATATGTTACACCCAGGAGGGGCGAAGGGGAGGAAGGATGAGGGAGCCAATCTTTTAGACTTTGCAGCGGCTTTTTATTAACTTCCCAGCACACACGACATGGCCCACACACTTACAGAGCACATCGCTAGACACCATTTTCTCTTAACACTCCTCTCTCTAACATTCGCTACTCTCCTTCTATTGTTCTCTAACACTACACAGTGTTTTATCACTACTGAGCGCCACCTCTGGCGTAGAAACGCTACTGCTTTCACTGACAGTTTATATCTAACAGTGCATATTCAGTCCTTCAATGACATTCCCCATAAATGCTCCCATTTACCATTAATCATCAAATCATAGTCTATTAGGTACATTTACTAAGAATATTCATATTTGCCATTAGCATCTAATCCACACTGTTTTCTGAGGGTTTACTAGAGGTTGTCCAAAATTAACTTTTTCCTACACTCACACCTCAAAAAGTTAATGTCGTCCCGACATTACACCTTTCTTAAAACTACTGTTTTTTTTCTCTTTTCTTCTTTCAGTCCACATTTGGTAATCATGTATTACATGTAAGTAGGGTATCACTACACAGGAGTCAGAGTTCATTAAAGTCTATAAAGATGCAACTGGTAAATGTCCATAGTACAGCATGTATCTCCTATTCCATGCAATACATTTGCAGAAGAGGTCTTTGTGCACGATAACCTTCAACCGCTCCATCCATCATGGTGGGTATCTGCATCTTTCCTGAGAGTAAGGGTACTCAATCTAGTCATAACCTATCAAATAAACCTTTGTGTAATGCCTGTGCCTTAGTAACACACTGAAAATCTTTTTTTTCTTTTTTTCTTTTTTTTTCTTTTTTTTTTCTTTTTTAACAGCCATCACAGTAACTACCAAGTTACTTTTCAAAACATTCATGTCTGAACAATGGTTATCTTTAGCTTCTACACATTTGTTCTAGACAGATGAAGTGCAATGAAGTACAAGGTTGGCCTAACTTATCATAAGTCAATCTCAATGGCTGTTTTCTTATTCTTGAAGGATACACTTTAGTAGGAATCTCGTCAGGTCCCTCCTGGTCACTGGAACTGGACTCCGACACCTCATCACCCTGGTCTTGGTCTGCCTCAGCTGGATCTGGGACCACCGGATTGTTGACCTCTGGTGCCAGCTGCACCTGCGTGACGTCATCTGGGTCCTGGTCATCATCCTCCGGAGTAGTGCCACTGTGCGGGTAGAACTCCGGTGCATCGGCTCTCAGTGGACGGTGATTTTGATCCTTCCCAGCTCGTAATCCGATTATGGCACTCCAACTCTCGTCATCTTCATCATCTGTGTTGTTTTGTCTGTCCACATGCCTTTGTCTTTTAGAGTCTCTTTCTCTTGTTTGATTAGAGGCATGCTCCACTGTTTCCATGGACAGAAAGTCACAGGGTAACAAAAGGTTTCTGTGCATGACCCGAGTGCGCCCCTTGCCATTTTCAGGTCTGATTTCATATACTGGACTGTCTGGATACTTCTTTTGGGTCATGACATACACCTTGTCTTCCCAGAATGATCCTAATTTTCCTGGCCCACCTTTTTCGGTCAAGTTTCGGACCAGTACTGGGGATCCAGGGAGTGACTCAGCACCGTGAACCTTTTTATCATAAAGTGCTTTACTTCTCATCCCTTCTTTGTTTGCTGTTTTAGAGGCGAGTTTGTAAGCTTCAGTTATTGTAGCTCTCCACTTTTCAGCATAGTCCTGCTGAGAAACACTCTGTTCTCTTGTTGTGAGGCCAAACATCAGATCAATAGGCAACTTTGGACTACGGCCAAACAACAGAAAATATGGTGCATACCCCGTAGCCTCACTACGCGTACAATTATAGGCATGAACCACTTTTGCCAGAGAGGACTTCCAGTCTTCCTTGGCTGCTTGGGGCAAATTTCTGAGCATTGCCAACAGTGTACGATTAAATCATTCCACCTGCCCATTCCCTTGGGGATGGTAGGGCGTTGTTCGGGGCCCCTGCACACCACTGTACTCTTGGAGTTTTGCAAAAAGTTTATTTTTGAACTCTCTACCCTGATCATGATGGAGTCGTGTGGGGAAGCCAAACTTGAGGGCAAAATCTCCAAAGATCTTCTCAGCAGCAGTGTGGGCAGCTTTGTTACAACAAGGGTAAGCCTGGGCAAAACGAGTGAAGTGGTCCATTAAAACCAGGATATACTCATATCCTCCTTTGCACTTCTCCAAATGCAGGAAATCCACTGACACTAATTCGAATGGGTACGTGGTGACAATGTTAGTCAGTGGTGCCCTTGTTATCTCATTGGGACATTTGTTCTTCAAACAACTGCAAACTCTCGTGATGTAGTGCTCCACATCTCTTTGCGTGTGGGCCCAATAAAAATGCTCTCTTATCAAGTTCATCACTCTCTCTACCCCTAAATGGCCCATGTTTTCATGGAGCTCTTTGAACACGAGCTTGTAAAACTTCTGGGGTAGGAGTAGCTGGTCATGTGTTGCCGTTCTCCTGTAAAGCAGTCCATCATCTTCCAAGTACAGCTTGTGTTTCTGCCTGACTAAAGCTGCAATTTTACTGTTCTGCTGCTTTCCACTTCTTGGCCATTGTTTTGACAACACATAGCACAACACCTCTCCAATCACGGAGTCTTCTTCTTGAGCTCTTTTTAGAGCAGTCTTTGATATTTCAGCTATAGAGCTGGCTTCTTGGTCTGCTTCACTAATGAGAGTAGAAATGGTGACTGGGCAGAGCCATGGTTCATTTTCTTGTGACTTTACCTTGACTGCCTGTGCCACACAATTCATCACATCAGGATCAACATTCTGTGTACATTTGTTCATGTACTTCTCCATATCTAGGGGCATACGTGAAAGTCTGTCTGCATCTCTGTTTGCTTTTCCAGGGTGATACTCAATCACAAACTGGAAATCAGCTAGTTCTGCTACCCACCTCTGTGTGATTGCATTTAAATTTGTGGTGGTGAGCACATACGTTAGGGGATTATTGTCCGTATAGACAGTGAATGGTGGAGAATAGTACAGATAATCCTGAAACCTCTCACAGATGGCCCACTTCATGGCAAGAAACTCCAGCTTCTCTGAATGGAGGTGGTAGTTCTTCTCTGGATTTGACAGTGTCCTGGAGCCATATGCTATCACCACCAGTTTGTCTTGTTGTCACTGGTATAACACCGCTCCAAGCCCCTCCTGTGAAGCGTCACAGTGCAAAATGAAGGGTTCCTCAAAGTTCGGGTAACCTAACACTGGGGGTTGGGTAAGAAGGTCAACAAGCTGACAAACTACTGCTTGATGCTCTGAGCGCCACCTAATCACATGGGATGAGGGTAAGTGGCCACCATCGTTCTTTTTGACATGTTTCTTTGAGTTTTTCTTTGCTTTATCTGTGTGGTCGTTAGCAAGAAGGTCGTAAAGAGGCTTTGCTATACGGGAGAAGTTTGGAATATAGCTGCAGTAATATGAAATAAAACCTAGCAATTTCCTTAACTCTCCAACAGTGGAAGGTTGCTGCTGTTTGAGTGTCTGCACTGGGGCAATGTCCGCAGGGTCCATGGTGTAACCCTGTCCTGTTACCATTTTACCAAGGAAACGTACCTGCTGCTTGAATAACTCACATTTCCGGGGAGTCAGCTTCACTCCATGGCTTTGATAGCGGTGCAGGATGCTTCTCAGGTCTCGCAAGTGATCTTCAAAAGTCTGTGAATGAACAAGGTTATCATCGAGGTAAGGCAGACAAACATCATCTCTCAACCCCCACAAGCATTCCTCCATAGATCTTTGGAATGCTGCTGGTGCTGAGGACAAACCAAAAGGAATTCTTACCCACTCGAACAAACCCCAGGGAGTGATAAATGCAGTAAGGGGCCTACTTGACTCTTCCAGGAAACCCTGGTGATACGCCTTCCCTTGGTCGAGGACTGAAAACCACACACTCCCACTTAGACTGTTTAGCATATCCTGTATGCGGGGAATTGGGTGTCTGTCTGGGATAGACTTCTTGTTCAACTCTCTAAAGTCACAGCACAAACGCAGACCTCCATCTTTCTTTCGCACACAGACGATTGGACTGGAATACGATGACTTGGATTTGGTGATCCAGCCCCTGTTAAGCAGGTCTTCTAAATACTCCTTTACGTCTTTATGAAGTGGTTTGGGAACAGAAACATAAGTCTTTTTAACAGGATTGTGATCTTTGAGTCGGATCTTCAACTATAAAGAGGGAATTGTCCCCACATCATACTCATCACGGGAAAACGCTTGCCGTTCCTCCCGTAGTAGCTGTTTTACTTGCTCTTGCTGTATGGGCGAGAGATGATCAAGGGGAACTGGAGGGTCCCACATGTCCATAGTCTCTTCGACAGCACAGTTCATCTTGGTCTCTTTATTTCTTCCTGTTTCACTCATTGTCGGGTCGACGGTCGCTTCGTTTACAGCAGGGGGTCTAATATCTGCCGGATAAGTAGTTTTAACTCTCTGCGTTTCCCCCAAAATGGTCTTAGCGGGCAGCTGGATATCACGGGATGTACTGTTTGTTATAGGTATTTTGAACATAGATCGCCTCCCTTTCCATAACTGCACCAACCCACTTTGCATCTGCAAACCCTCTGGTAGTTGGGTGTACTGACTCAGCTCAAATAAAACGTCTTGTGTGTCTGGAAGTGAGCCTGCTCTGACACAATCTTTGACTGTTTTGGTTTGGCCAGCAGGGATGGTAACCAACTCACTGCCAACTTTTACCATTCCTTCCCCCAGCCTATCCTCCTCACTTTGCATCACTTTCAAAAACACCTCTGTTTTCTTACAGTCAAATGAGAAGGCTGCGCTAACAGCTTCACTGACGGCGCAAGGCGGTTTAATGCCCATCTTCAGGACATGGTCAATCACGTTGAACCCAATGATAGGCGGCTCTGCCACTCCATCCTCCTTCACCACTAGCACAGGAACTAAGAGTTCTACCGGTGGGCGACTAACTGTCGGCAGCTTAAAAGTGACTTCGACCCACCCTGAGAATGGAATCGGTGTCTGGTTCACTGCCCTCTCATTCAGAATACTTGGACCCAGCAACTCGGCTAAGTCTCTGACGGTGGTGTGTGGCAGGTGCTCCTGTCTCCAGGTGTCATTCATTAAACAGACCTGTGACCCTGTGTCCCACAATGCTTGTGTCTCCTTGTCATCGAGGAAGCAGGTGATGACATATTTTTTTCCAACCAAATTGAGTAACTGTAATTGGTGATTAGGGGACAGTAGATTAACACGGACCGTTTCTTCAGGAGGTGCCTCGGCCTGAGCTACCAGCCTTGCTTCCAACCTCCGAATACTGTCAGTAACTAGCTCATACAGTTCTTGTGTGTTAGCTTGTTCTGATGTGGTTGCGACAGTATTGGCCGCCGTGTCTACTTGCCCTGTCCTTCTTCCGAGTCTCCTTCCTATCCGACATTCCCTTGACATGTGGCCGCTGATTCCACATCTGAAGCAGTGGTCTCACTGATCGCCATTGCTGGTGGACTGACACCTCTTGCAGCCACGTGTCCTCCTGGCTCTTTGAGCGCGAGGTGCTCTGGGAGACTCACGTATGGCCTTCTTGATCTCCTCCATGTCACTCTTCAGCTGCGTGACTATGTCCAGGAGCTCAGATTCTGTACTGGTCACTGTGCTTTGGGACTTAAGGATTTTTCCTTTTGTCGATGGTAGGGGGCGCTCTTGGCCATCCACTTCTGCCTCTGTTGCATACTGACCCATCTGGTTTTCCACTCGGCATTCTCGAACTTTTGGTTCTTTAATGTGCCTTTTAAATTTTTGGTGCCGTTCCCATTCAAGACTGGCTGCTGCATTCGTCTTTGAAATCAGAAGCTCGTCGGTGACGGCAGGATCCTCCAAATAACGCTTCAGTTGATACTTCACATCAGCACTGATCAGTCCTGTTTCCACCGCCCTCAGAAACTTCCTCTGAATGAGATCAGAACTAAACTGCTCTTCCGTGCCAGGCTCTCTGGATGCTGCTAAAAGTCTTTCCTTTAGCTCAATGGCACGAAACAGGAAATTCTGAGGTGACTCATTACTGTCTTGTGTGAGGTTTATCAGACGGTGATACAAGTCAGTGGAACTATCTTCTTTATAATGTCCTCGCAGGATGATGTGCAGCTGTGGCAGGGTGAGATCTGACTTAATCTCCAGCATAGCGCGCAAACTCAATCCAGGACTCACTGCTCTGACAACATCCTCAATTATCTCAGCCTCACTGTGCTTTTACTTTAAGCCCATATCAATCTGGTGAGTGAGATTGGAATAAGACAACTTGTCTTTTTGGCCCCTCTCCCCTATCTGCCCATTTATCTTAAACTCCCGTTTAATGATCACTTCTGGCGGTAGGGGCGCTGCGGGGACCGCGGGCTGTATCACAAAATGGCGGCTCTGTTGCGGCGCGGCCTCGGGCTGTGTCACAAAATGGCGGCCCGGTGGCGGCGCGGCCTCATCATCCATCAGCCTTAATATTTCCTCTTCAAACCTTTTAGCTGAATCAATGATACTTTCATGCAGAGAGGCATATTGGCTCTGTAAACTGGTGAGTGCCTCCGCCTCGCGGCTCGTGCCGGCCGCTGTCGCTGCCTGCGTCAATGGTTCACTTAGCTTAGCTTCGTTAGCACATGCTATTAGCTTTAGCAGAAACTCGTGAACTACATCCTCCTCTTCGCGTTCAATGGCTTTCTCCACCTCCTCGATTAACAGTCGTATCAGCGTGTACTTCTTAGACGGTTCGGCTGGGCTTATCTTTGCAAATAAACAGACCTCATTTAGCTGTTCGGGCCGTAACGGCACCAAGGCCTTGCTTAGCTTATCTTGTAGCTGCTCCAGCTTCATCGTTACGGCCTTTTTTTTTTTTTTTTATTTGCACTCACTCACCGTCTCAGACACGACTGAACCATCCTCTGCTACCAAGTTTTGTTGCACCCAGGAGCGGCGAAGGGGAGGAAGGATGAGGGAGCCAAGCTGTTAGACTTTGCAGCGGCTTTTTATTAACTTCCCAGCACACACGGCACGGCCCACACACTTACAGAGCACATCGCTAGACACCATTTTCTCTTAACACTCCTCTCTCGAACATTCGCTACTCTCCTTCTATTGTTCTCTAACACTACACAGTGTTTTATCACTACTGAGCGCCACCTCTGGCGTAGAAACGCTACTGCTTTCACTGACAGTTTATATCTAACAGTGCATATTCAGTCCTTCAATGACATTCCCCATAAATGCTCCCATTTACCATTAATCATCAAATCATAGTCTATTAGGTACATTTACTAAGAATATTCATATTTGCCATTAGCATCTAATCCACACTGTTTTCTGAGGGTTTACTAGAGGTTGTCCAAAATTAACTTTTTCCTACATATATTTAAATGCCGGCTAAGCTAACAAGGCTAACCGGGGTGTATACGTGATGGGTGTCAAAGGGCCAGTGCTGATGATGTTGACACACTGATGTGAGGGTAGCACCAGCATAAATAGAGAACAAAACGATTAACTAACATAAGACAGCTAGGGACTAATTAGGACTGAACAATAGTTGATGGGGGGAAAAAAGAACACAAGAAATGAAACTACGAGCAGACCAGAAAAAAAGAAAGGACCGTTTCAAAATAAGAGAAGAACTAAGTATAAGAGGGAATACTAATGATAACAGAATGACAATAATGGTGCAGTGAGACAAAATAAAACAAACAAAAAAGCAAACAAAAAAACAAAAACAAATCGTAGACATGGCCAATGACCAAGCCCAGACATAACAAAATAGTGGTTGCCTTTCCCAATCTATCCATCCATCCATCCATCCATCCATCCATCCATCCATCCATCCATCCATCCATCTTCTACCGCTTAATCCTTTTTTGGTTGTAGGGGGGCTGGAGCCTATCCCAGCATCTTGGGTTGAGAGGCAAGATACACCCTGGACAGATCACCAATCAATCACAGGGCCTTTCCCTATCTATATATTGCATTTCACACCACATTTAGTTCTAACCAAGCAATTTGATTGGACAACAGGGATTCCAGGAGTTACTATATTTCATGATAATGGCACTCCAATGTTTCACTAGACATGTATCAGTCCGCTTCAAATGTGTTCATGTAACCGTTAATTATTAACAGTAATTTACTGTCAACTCTCAGAGCAAATTGCTGTACTGTGTTGGATACCTTAATTTACACAGTGAGGCGCTGTTTGAAAAGATTTCTTACCTGATCCAGAAGTCACACCCTTTCGGAAAAAAAAAAAAAAAATCAGTTTACAAAGTCTGCCCTTGTTTTCCCTTTAGTTGGGCGGCGCGGTGGTGGAGTGGTTAGTGTCATCACCTGCAGCTCACGGGCTTCCACCTCAGCTGCGCGCACACCTGCTCCTCATTAGTGTGCTGCTATTTATTCCATCCTGCCCTGAGCTGCAGCCTGGAGCCGTCTGTCTCCCAACATCGAAATCTCCCAGCAGCTTCCTCCTCATCAGGCCTGCTGATCTACGCTAAAGGACACGTAAGCTGTCATTATTGTCTGCTCATCTTCTTCTATCAGCCTCCCCTGTGCACAGGTGGATTACCCGGCGGCGGACTTACCCTCCATCGTCCCGCCGCTCCTCTGCCTCACCGCTTCACCCGGACCCACAGCAGGACGTTGTCTCCCAGGCTTGGGACCTGCCAGCGCCAGCCACCGCATCTCTGCAAGTAAGCACAGCTCTAGATCACGTTCCCGTGTGGTTGCCTAGCTAACCCCTTTTCTCCTCTCTCCCATAGGGTTGTCTGGCCGCATGACATGCTGCTCTGTCCTGGCTTGCATCCTCCACCCGCATCACACACTAATCTCTCACACACGTATCCATACACTCACCTTGTTGTTTAATAAAGCTGTCAAATCTACCTGAGCCTGCGTGCGTGTTTCCTGGGCCGACAATATGTCAGTTAGCACTGCGGCAGCACAGCAACTCACCCTTGGCTGGGGGATCCTGGGTTCGATCCCAACCCCCGACCAACAGTGATCTGTGTGGAGTTTGCATGTTCTCCCCGTGTCTGTGTGGGTTTACTTCAGGATTTCTCTGGTTTCCTCCCACATGCCAAAAACATGCAGGTTAGGTTAATTGACATCAAAACTGGGGATTCTAAATTGTCCTTAGGTCTGACTGTGAGAGTGAATGGTTGTCTGTCTCTCTGTGTTGGCCCTGCGATGGACTGGCGATCTGTCCAGGGTGGACCCTGCCTCTCGCCCAAAGATGCTGGGATAGGCTCCAGCCCCCCGAGACCTGAACAGGATTAAGCGGAAGAAGATGAATGAATGAATGATAGGCAGTGCTAGAGTTGAATTTATTGTCTCGATTAACAAACCACAATACCTTTGTGGTGATGGACTATTTATTTCATCTAAAAATGCCAAGAAAAAATGAGCAAAGTATGCCCAAGTCAAATCGCTAGCATGCTAACTAGCCATCAGCATTGGCCACGTTTTGACCCCGGCACTTCTGTGGTATCAACTCAACAGGTGACTGGTTTGTTTTATATACACTGACTATTGCATTTGATAAGACTGAATTTGTTTTTTCCAGAGTGTCCATCGAGGGTCGATGAGGACCGTCCTTTTCATCAAACTGAGAGGGAATGTGGGGGGAAGGGATATCACGATTTTGATGATGACATCTATTTGTGAGTGCGCAGATTGCTGTACACCCGATCTGTGCATGGAACCTATGCTGACAGTGAGGGCAGTTGACCAGGGTGATATCGTCTGGGAGACCGTTCGTCCGCATTTCCTTAATTTGTTTACAAGTGTGTGAAATGACAGTAGACGTCTTCATGCTGATTGAGATGTTTAGCAACAGTTACTGGCTACATTTAGAAGGGACTGTTTTTTTCTCAACTGTGCAAAATAACTAGTTAAACAAACAAATCATAATATTTTGTCCAGTATTGCTGTCATTTAATAAATTATGCTTGCGGGGCTGTTGTATAAAGCAATAATATATGTCAGGCATTAGACGTATCACACAAGCAGTTACTATTCATTGATACCGTACTACCTCTTGTGTAATACTGCTAAAATATATTTCATTTTTTTGTATACTTTATTAATCCCAGAGGGAAATTCAGGGCATCCACCTGGATGGATTCAATTCAATTCAATTCAACTTTATTTATATAGCGCCATTTCACAACAACAGTCATCTCATAGCACTATCAACTGTAGGGGGGAACCCCCACAGTTGCAGAAAGTTGCAGAAAGACCCCAGCAATCAGGCGATCCCCTGTGAGCAAGCACTTGGCGACGGTGGAGAGGAAAAACTCCCTTTTAACAGGAAGAAACCTCCAGCAGAACCAGGCTCAGGGAGGGGCAGTCATCTGCTGCGACTGGCTGGGGGGTGAGGGGATAGAGAAGAGGAAAAGAACAGACATGTAGAGAGCAAACAGCACGATGGGGACTCAATCTATGGGAGAGAACAAACAGGAGGGAGGAAAGGAGTGAGGCCCAGTGCATTACTGGAGGTCCCCCGGCTGACTAAACCTATTAGCAGCATAACTAAGGGAGGGTTCAGAAACACATGATCCCTCCCTAATTGTAGGCTATATCAAAAAGGTAGGTTTTAGCCCTATTCTTATAAACAGAGATCGAGTCTGACTCCCGAATCCAGATTGGCAGCTGATTCCACAGGAGAGGAGCTTGATAACTGAAGGCTCTACCTCCCATTGTACTTTTGGAGGTTCTAGGTATTACAAGTAATCCTGCATTTTGGGAGCGTAGTGCTCTGTTAGGATAATACGGTAGTATCAGATCTTTTAAATAAAAAGGAGCCTGATTGTTTAGAGCTTTGTAAGTAAGAAGAAGGATTTTAAACTTAATTCTAAACTCTATGGGAAGCCAATGAAGGGAGGCCAGAACCGGAGATATATGATCTCTCTTTCTAGTACCTGTTAAAACTCTTGCTGCAGCATTTTGGATCAGCTGAAGACTGTTTAAAGATGTTTTAGGACAGCCTGATAATAAAGAATTACAATAATCTAATCTCGAGCTAACAAAAGCGTGGATCAGCTTCTCAGCATCACTCTGAGACAAGATGCTCCTAATCTTGGCAATATTACACAAATGATAGAAGGCAGTCTTAGAAACAAATTTAATATGTGAATTGAAGGACAAATCCTGATCAAAAATAACTCCAAGGTTCCTCACAGAGCTATTAAGAGAAAGAGTAACTGCATCCAAACTGAAAGTTTGATTTGGAAAGGAATTTCTAAGGTTTTTTGGACCAACAAGAATGACTTCAGTCTTATCTGAATTTAATAGCAGAAAATTACAAGTCATCCAAGCTTTGATTTCCTTAAGACAGGCTTCTAACTTGGCTAATTGATTACTATCATCTGGCTTCATTGACAGGTATAATTGTGTGTCATCTGCATAACAATGAAAATGTATACAGTGCTTTCTAATAATGTTGCCTAACGGAAGCATATATAAACTAAAAAGAGTAGGGCCTAGCACAGATCCCTGTGGAACTCCATGACTAAGCTTTGAGTTGAAAGAAAACTCATTATTTACATGAACAAACTGGAACCTATCAGATAAATAAGATCTAAACCACTGCAACGAAGTTCCATTAAGTCCAACATAGTGTTCTAATCTATCAAGTAGAATATTATGACCGATAGTATCAAAAGCTGCACTAAGGTCTAAAAGGACAAGTACAGAAACTTGTCCATTATCAGATGCAATGAGGAGGTCGTTAGTGACTTTCGCTAAGGCTGTTTCAGTACTATGATGGATTCTAAACCCAGATTGAAACTCTTCAAGTAAACCATTTCCCTGCAGGTGGTCAAAAATTGGGTAGCAACAACTCTTTCTAAGATTTTTGAAATGAAAGGGAGATTAGAGATTGGTCTATAGTTAGCTAAAGCTCCTGGATCTAGCGTTGGCTTTTTGAGTAAGGGTTTAATTACAGCCGTTTTAAAAGCCTGCGGTACATGGCCTAAAGTTAATGAAGAATTGATTATATGAAGAATAAAGCTACCAATAAGTGGGAAGACTTCTTTAAATAACCTGGTAGGAATAGGGTCTAAAAGACAAGTTGAAGGTTTGGATGAGGAAACTATTTTGTCTAATTCACAAAGGTCGATTGGAGTAAACTCATCAAGACAGACATCAAAAGAAGGAGTTGTAGTAGTTACAGTATTTAAGTTAACTGTGGGAAGAATCTGTTTTTATCTCTGATGGATGAAATTTTATTATTGAAAAAGTTCATAAAGTCCTGACTAGTAAGCTCTAAGGGAATGCTAGGATTAACAGAGTCCTTACTCTTTGTCAACCTGGCTACAGTACTGAAAAGAAACCTGGGATTATTCTTGTTCTCTTCTATTAATGCAGAGTAATAACTTGTTCTAGCTTTTCTAAGAGATTTTTTATAAATTAAAAGATGATTTCTCCAAGCTAAATAGATTTCTTCTAAATTAGTAGAGCGCCATTTTCTTTCTAATTGACGAGTCTTCTGTTTTAAGCTACGAGTTTCTGTGTTGAACCAAGGAGTTAGAAATCTCTGATTAGACTTTTTCTTTTTTAAGGGGGCCATCAAGTCTAGAGCCTGATGCAGAGGCTGAAACACTATCCACCATGTTATCAATTACAGAAGGAGCAAGCTGTCTATAGCTTATTTCCGTTGTGTTGACACATGGCATAGAGGAAACAATCTGCATAAATTTGGAAACAGCATCATCTGAGAGGCATCTACTGTAATAATATTTTTCTTTAGGAGCCAAATAGTCAGAAATAGTAAAATCAAAGGTTAACAGACAATGGTCTGACAGTACAGGGTTATGAGGAGACACTACAAGATTTTCTATTTCTATGCCATATGTCAGAACAAGGTCCAATGTATGGTGGAGGTAATGAGTAGAATTTCCTACTTTCTGAGAAAACCCAATCGAGTCTAATATTGAATTAAAAGCCACATTAAGGCAGTCACTATCTACATCCACATGTATATTAAAGTCCCCTACTATAATTATTCAGATTTCAGCACTAAATCAGCTAAGAAATCAGCAAATTCGGATAAAAATTCTGAGTAGGTTGATGGGGGACGAAAAACTATGGCAAATAAAATTGGGTTTAACCTAAAATTGCTAAAGTGCCCAATACTGAGGACCAGGCCCTCAAAGGAATTATAACATGTTTTTTGCTTTACATTAACTAGTAATTTGGAATGGTAAATTGTTGCTACTCCTCCTCCACGACCAGAACTTCTGGGATTTTGACAGTTTAAATAACCAGAGGGAGTTGATTCATTTAAACCAACATAATCCTCTTGTCCTAACCAAGTCTCTGTAAGGGATATTAAATCAATCTGATGATCAATTAACAAATCATGGACTGACAGAGACTTGGGAGTTAGAGACCTAATATTTAATAAACCACATTTAATTTTTAGATTATGAGGAGGAACAGAGGCCAAATCATTCAGTTTAGAGGCTTTATGTTTAATTTGAGTTTTACCAATATTTTGCTTTATCACTTTGGGATGCTTATGCATTATATTTTTATTCACTTTGGAGGGAGCAGACAACGATTCTCTGATGGGGAAGACAGGGGCTAAGCTGAGGGGTGGCGGATGAAGAGGAGCTGCAGAGAGGCGTGTAAGACTCTGCTTCCTGGTCCCAACTCTGAGTAGTCATGGTTTTGGAAATTTGGATAAAAAAGATGCCAGATTGTTAGATAAATGAGAAGCACCATCCAAAGTGGGATGAATGCTGTCTCGTCTCATAAGACCAGGTTTTCCCCAAAAAGAGCTCCAATTGTCAATGTAGCCCACGTCATTTTTAGGACACCACACAGACAGCCAGCGGTTCAAGGATGACGAGCTACTAAACATGTCATCACTGGTCAGATTGGGGAGGGGCCCAGAGAATACTACAGTGGCAGACATCGTTTTTGCAAACGGATGAGGAAGCCAAGGTGGGGCAATCCCTTCACCATTCATGCACACATTCACACCTAGGGCCACTTTAGAGTCTCCAGTTAACCTAACTGGATTACCTGGAGAAACAGGCAAACTCCACACAGAAAGGTCACTGATGGCCAGGGGTGGAATCAATCCCGTGACCTTATTGCTGTGCTGCCACAGTGCTAACCACTGCGCCACCGAGCTGTCCAAAAATTAGAACAATGTTTCTGTGACCAAAGTATTGAACTCACTGGAAATTCTGAGGAAAGTTAAATTTCCTGCCAGAGATGCTGCCCTCCGTTATCTACTGCCACATTGTTTTTTCAACTGATTTAAGATAATTTTGCACTGTTGAATCCAAAAATGACATACGTTTCCCTCGATCAGGTCAGGTTTTTATGCTAAGTTTATTTTTAAAAAATCTGATCTTCTGACTAAATCAATTACATTTTTGTGACATTATCTGTTGATTTTTGTTAATATTTGTCATCCGAAATAGATTTTAAAGAAAAAAACATTGTTTTCTAACACAATTTATTGATTAAATGTTACAAACTTTGATTACTGTAAATTGAATAGTAGACACTGATAAAGGTAAGTACATGTAAATTGAATATTACGTCATCATTGTTCAAAATTCCTCTAGAATGCTCAGCGGCAGGAACGTCTCTCTTCAGAGTCCAACATTAATCAGCCATCATGACAATTTATGACATCATGTCATAAATTGGCATTTGCAAACTCTTCAGAGTTCGAGGAATTTCAAGAAATTAAAAAGAATTTTGCATCATATAAAGCGAAAATACCGGTACATGTAAACAAAAATGTAAAAAACATGTGGCCATAGTTGAAAAAGTTGACCTGATTGAGCAAAACCAATGCAATTCTTGTGTTTGCTGTGGTTACCATCCTCCAGTAGTTGTGATGGACCTACCCAATAAAGGGCTTTTCAACTTTCCTAGTAAGTGAGTTTCTCACATGCTAGAAGTGAATAGAAACAATAGAAAATAATAAGAATATACAGTAATACAATATAAAGTAAATTCCCTGTATTTTTCAGTGAGTGACATAGAAGATGTCTCTGACACTTTCACTGGTGAAGTTAACATTGAAGATTTCTGGGATTCTGTTCAGCTGGAGATGATTTCTCATGGCTTTGTTCAAAGTTTTTACATGCCATGAAGATGACGACACCAGCCGGCTATGTCATCATGCTGCTCCCCAGTATTAACCCCTACACTACATTCACCTCCCCCTTGGAAAAAACACAGACACTCTCACCAATCGTAATCCTCCCCAATCTGGCATGAATAACAACAATAATAACTAGGGTAAGCGGGTGGACCGCCCCTGGACCCGACGTGACTGAGTGGATTATTCTGCCACTCATTTGCCAGCTGTCCTCCTATCTAAACAGTCACTTTTTTTCTGACACTCTTCCATGGGGAATGCAATTCTGCTGGAGGGGCTTTGTAGCAAGCACGTGGTGGACGCAATCCTGGCAGCGCTAATCTCAGCAGGCCCGGATGCCATCCCTCTGAAGCCATGGCATGCTTGTCAACATTATCCTTGCCTGGATCCCACACCAGCTGGATTGGATTGAACGCCGCATCCCAATCTGCAGCAGCTGTTCTCACCTCCCACGGACGGCCGTCCCACCATCCCAATCCTATTTCCAGCTGTTTTCATGCGTGTAAATGGTGGTGGCGTTGTAAAAGTCAACTGAGAGCCCTGTCACTTGGTTCCAGGGGCCCGAACCCAGTTCATCATTGTGAGGGGCACTCTGTATGGCTGCTTAAGGTGTTGTAGTTGTAATGGTGTGGTACTCAGGTTTGCTGTGGGGGGTCCACCAGACTGTCATGGTTCCGTAACATCCTGTTGGGTCACGGACGCCTCACCTGTCGGCTCAGCTGTGGCTCCGGTAGACCGGTGCTGAGCGAGGATTCTGAAGCAGTCCGGTTCTTTCTCATTTTCGTCTGGTGCTGATTTAGGTTGGGGTAATGTGTCACTGTTTTCACATTTAACATCAGTTTCAGGTCGTTGTGTCTCAGGGTTCTGTGTGTGTGTGTGTGTGTGTGTGTGTGTGTGTGTGTGTGTGTGTGTGTGCTCCCTCTCCTTCAACTCCACAGCAGCTCCCGTAAACTCCTGCTGGGCGAGGATCTGACGCGAGTCCAGCTGCTGCCCACCCTCCGGCCAGCGCTCCTCCTGTGCGCTGCTTTTCTGTGCTGTTCTCTTTGGCTCTCTTGTCACAGGTTAGCTCGTCTTCTAAGGGCCCGAGGGCGTACATGCTCACTAAGACTCTGAGCTCTGTAACATAACGTTGAGTTGACTCACCCACATGCTGTTTGTGGGCAAAGAAAACTAACCTTCAGGCTGTAATGTTGGTTGTGCCATTGTAATATTTCTTCATTAGACTCACACAGTTGCCAAATGAGTCAGCTTGGCCCAGGGTATGGAGCATATCCTTCTTCGCCTAGACTGAGAACCAGTACGCTCTTCACCTTCTCATCATCAGTGTCACTCAGGTCAACCGTGTCGACATAATATCCAAACATGCTGAACCAGTGGCGCCACGGGACGAGCGGCTCACCTGGGATCTCCAGAAACAGCTGTAGTGGCCTTACGCACGCTTCCATGTTTTAACTCTTGCTGCCAAATGTTATGTCTGGAAACCCTGAATGAGGCACAGAGAGTGGCGTCTTCTTTGAATACCAGCTTTATTACATGAAGTTGTATAATATACAGTACAGGTCTGTTGTCATACTGAGCAAGCCAGGAAAAAAACCTTAATATGGCTGCTCCTTCCTTATATAGGCTGGCGTGATGACGACACCGCCCGGCTGTGTCATCACGCTTCTCTCCAGTATTAACCCTTTCACTACATGTGTGATCAAGATTGTCCATGATGGATCATAGTTTGTTCAGTGTTCTCCTCTCCACCACAGTCTCAAAGGTCTCCGGCCTGAGACCAATTACAGAGCCAGCCCTCTTGATAATCTTGTCAAGTCTGTTGGTGTCGCTGACTCTGATTCTGCTACCCCAACAGACAGCAGCAAAGAAGATGGCGCTGGCAATATTGGTCTGATAGAAAAGCTCCAGCATCCTGTTACACATGTTGAAGGATCTCAGCTTTCTCAGAAAGTAGTCTTCTCATCCCCATCTTGTTTGCAGCATCGGTGTTAGATTTCCAGTCGAGTACATTGCTGATCATGACACCCGGGTATCTGTAGTCCTGCACTACCTCCACATCCTCACCCCTAATCTGCAGAGGCTGTGAAGGCATCCTCTTCTTCCTGAAGTCAATCACCATCTCTCTGGCCTTGGTGACGTTTAGCCTCAGGTGATCCTGCTTGGTCCAATCCACAAATATGTCTACCAGTTCCCTGTACTCTCCCTAATGTTAGCATATTTGAGCTCCTGGGATACAAAACGTTGTGTCCAGCACATGGTGTCTCTCAGTGGGGATGTCTGTGAGGTTTCCTGAGGGGTAATGCTTTCACAGCTTAATATACCTCTTCCACTCATCCACAGTGATCAGGATATAGAGCTCCTGCATGATTGATATTGTACAGGTCTTTATTCATTGTTGTTTCCCTGTTCCTTTCTATATTTTTTTACACTGCCCCCCAATCACCCCCCAAAAAAGGACAGAATCGTGATGAAAGCCATATTGAAAAGTGTTACCAAAATAAGTGAATGCTGGGACAGTGGTTCAGGTTTTAACAGTTTAGCACCAATTCAGAGGGTTTGAAAGTTGTGTTTCTTAGATGCAGTGTTGTAGTGCTTGAGACTGGTCTTGAGACCACATTTTCAAGGTCTCGGAATCAGAGTCATTTTTACTCTGTCTTGTCTCACTCTCTGACAAAATAGACATGGGATTTTAAATCAAGACAAGGACCCTATTACCACCAGTCAACAGTGGACTTTTCTCTTCTCACCTGGCATCGGTGCTTTTGGTAGTTTCTGCCAGTGCGTAGTCCATTTTTCACAGATTGTGCCATGCCACCTACTGTACTTACCTGTTGGCAGTGCGCCCACTCTGCGCTGCAAGAAGGGGCCTAATTGCTGGAGGTTTTTTCCTGCTAAAAGGGAGTTATCTCCATTACCAAGTGCTGCTCACAGGGGATCGCCTGACTGCTGGGGCCATTCTGAATGTGTGGGGTTTTCCCCTACATTTTGAAAGTGCTATAGATGACTGTTGTGAAATGGCGCTTTATAAATGAAGTTGAATGAGATTGAATTATATTTCAGAGAGGTGTGATAGCGGCGCAGTGTCAGCACTCAGTAATTTGGTACAATTTATGACAATATGCTTTGATCAATAAAACAGTCTATCATCAGAAGCATATTTGATGAAATATTCCATCCACATTTTTATTTTAATCACAGACTTATTAGACATGAATGGATTTCTTTTTAAGGGAATGAATGAATGAATGAATGAATGAATGAATGAATGAATGAATGGATGAATGAATGAATGAATGAATGAGTGTCAGATCATGGACTAGGCCCCATGTCCTCACCCTGAGTTTTGATTTTGTTCTTTGTTTTCAGGGCATGGGCCATAGTCCATGTTCTCGCTTTGAGTTTGTATTTTGAGGTTTTTGTATTTGTTCATCATTGTCTCAGCTTTTTGTTTTCATTAAGCTTATCTCTTTCCAGTCCTTGTTTATTTATTGTTTGTTTATTTATTATTATTTATTATTATCATGCCTCCTGTGTTTTGCATTGTTTATGGTTCTTATTATGATTCAGTCTTGTTTATTAGTTTTATTCTTATCATAGTCATGTTTTTGTTTGCCCTGTTATTCCGGTCACGGTCTGGGGTCCTGGTTTGGCTTTAGTTTGACAGTGTTCTCAATTCTCTTTTGCATTGCCTGATTTGGTCTTGTTGATTTACTAAGTGCACACACGAGTTTGCAGTTATGTTCCACCTCTGTCATCTGTTATTTAAGGGATGCAGCCCCTCACCTGGGTGCTGCGTCCTCATCATTATTTGGGGTTTCTCCACACTTCTGCCTGATCAGATCCTAGCCTGTGAGGTTAGTATAGTGATGGCCAAGCTAGGCTTTCTGGAGGACTTGAGGCCTTTCATCAAAATGGTTCACATAGACAAGGCCTCATGTGGGACTTCATTTCCTCTACCAGCCCATCTAGTGGAAAAAAAAAATGTATACAACATACTGATTTTTACAAGGGTATTTTTGGTTCAATGTGCATTTTTTTTCCAATTTCAATAAATGTGCTGTTTTTTTAAGAAATATCAATGATAATAAGGCAGAAAAATAAGAAAACTGAGGTGACTACAGTGAATGTGCTTGCACTACTTATCCATTTTTTTTAAGAAATAATAGCTTTTCAACAGTAATACTGTCTTTCTCAGCACATTCATCTCTGTCCTTATTGTCATGCAGGGCACAGTAGTGCCTCAGCATAATGACGTGTTATTGTTGTATTCAAGCTCTTTGAAACACAACACACAGTTCACTGTGCAAATAAACTATTAGAAAGACCCAAATGGGACTTGAACCCCAGCTTCCCAATTATAGGGCAGACATGTTACCTCTTAGCTACTACTTAGTCATGAGTAGGTGAGGCATTCTTGAACACTTGAGCCTTTCATCAAAATGGATCTCATAGACGAGGCCTCGTGGAACTTCATTTGCTCTACTAGGCCATGTACTTGACAAAGTATAGAGTATGCAGGTTTTTACAATGTGTATTTTTCAATTTAAATAAATGTACTGACTTTTAAGAAATATCAATGATCATAAGCAAAAAAAATAAATAATAAAACTAGGGTGACTCCAGTGAATGTGTCTCTGTTACTTTGTGTGCTTTTACTACTTATCAATTTTTATTAACCACTTGCGCTCCGTTGTTCCGCGGGCGGGCAAGTCTCTCCGTCCTATGACGCACGAGGGCGCACGAGAGCGCGCTCGTGCGCCCTCGTGCGCATGACGCACGATAAGGATATTGATGGTGATGGTGTAGGTGGTGTGCCCTCCAAGCGCCACTGAAAAAAAAAATCTGCAAACACAGCCGCGAACAGATTAGTTCATCTGATTGACCTCTCATTCGACTAATAAGAGCCTTGAATTGGGTTTTTGAAACCTTGAGGAGCCAATGAATGAAAATCTAGGAAGGAGGACCCGCCTACTGTGAACGCAGGAGCCAATTGAAGCACAGAAATTCAGGCTGGGTGAAGCGATATTTACTGTTGCAACAGATGAAAACAAAGGACTCTGGACGAATCTACTACAGACCCAGGCTCACCCAGCAGCATGGAGAACACCCACAAGTGGGACCTGCACTCATTCCAGCAGAATAGACGGAGGCCGACGACAAAAGTCGTAAATCATTCGCCAAAACGGCAATAATGGAATTATGTTGATCGGGATCCACGAGCGGAGCAGCGTCGCGTTGGGGGAAGAGATGTTCGCCACGACTCTGCTGCTTTGAAGAGGTAAGGTGTTATAAGCTAAATTATTCTCTATCCCTGAAAATTGTAATCCAAAATGACTTTTGACCGATCAGTAAATTACAGCTGTGCGGTTCACGAAGTCTGAAGTTCGTGCGCCGCGGTACAAGGGGTTGCTTGCAGTGTACAGGCTGTGAACGCCCCCCCACCCCCGCTATTCTTCTGCAGCGAGGGGGGGGGGCGCGGTGACTGCACTGCTGTCCTACATCACCACATAAGGCTAATCCGTTGTGTAGCGATGGCTAAAGTCTATCCTCTGTAGCGAGCGGGGGGGGGCAATCCCCCCCACACACACACACAGTAGTGAGGGGGGGGGGAGCCGCTGTGACAGTGTTGCTGTAGAAACATGCAACGAGTGTAATCTCATGTAGCGAGGGCCGAACTCTGTCCTTGGTAGCGGGGGGGACGACCCCCCCCACACACACACACAGACACAGCCCTGAGTGTAACCTTTCCTTTGAGCCTAAAATGAAGATTCTACATTGAATTATTCAAAAGTTACAGACGTTTTTCCAAACTGTTCCATTTGGCACAATTTGGCACAGTTCCAAAATGCCTGGGAACAGCCTGAGAACAAAGCTGTGTAAAATATTCATTTTTTGTGGTATTGTTACCAAATTTGGATCTCAGCTGGATAACACTTGGTTCAACATTTCTGTTGCATTTTCCAGCGGATTGGACAGCTGTGTGTTATTTACAAGCATTTGTATCCAAAAAAACACTGTGTCCAATTTTTTTTTTTTCAAGTTCAGTATGTTTAGATGACTGTAACTCAGTGGCCGGAGCACGTAGAGAGATTATGTTTTTTTTGCCAAAAAATTCAAAGTGTTTTCTTTTAAATGAGACCAACCCCATGAAGATGCTGCAAAGGGTTGAATAACAGCTTTCGATTTACTTTGGGCACATTATTTTTTGGCATTTTTAGGAAAATTGCCCGGAGTGCAAGTGGTTAATAAATAATAAATTTTCAACAGTCTTATACTGTCCCAGTATATACAACTCTGGCCTCATTCTCATGCAGGGCACAATAGCAATACTGCCTCAGCATAATGATGCATAATAATGATCCAAGCTCTTTGAAACACAAGAGACACTTCACCTTGCAAATAAAAATGAAATTAAAAGACTGGCGATCTGTCCAGGGTGTACCCTGCCTCTCGCCCAAAGATGCTGGGATAGGCTCCAGCCCCCTGCGACCCGAAAAGGATTAAGTGGAAGAAGATGAGTGAGTGAGTGTGAGAACAACACAGCTGGGATTCAAAGCAAAGTCTCCCACTTGCAAAACAGATATACTGCCACTAAGCCATCACTTCAGCTGTAATAAAAAGGCACTATTTGTCAAAAATACATCAATGGGAGAAACAAGCTCAAACTGTTCCCAAACGGGAGGAGTCCGTGTTTTTGGTGCTGGCTCCATCTGAAAATTGGCTGTGACAAATCCCTTACACAGTCAAACATGACAAACCAATACGTGAGGGAAAGGAAATGGCTTCCTGACCCAGTCATGTGGTCTGACATCAACATATACGTCATTAGTCACGCCTCAAAACACGCCTCGCCAAATATAGTATTTCCTGGATAAGTTTGGAGCACCGGTGCCTACCTTCCAATCACTAGTTTAGTATGCCCTCCCTGAATCATAGTTTTGTTTTTGTTTCATTTTCTGAGCTGTTTTATTGGTGTTAAAACAATTATATTAAATGCTCGTTCTGCATCTAAGTCCGGTTCTCTGCCCAGCCCAGCCCAGACACAAACCATGACAATAAATGAATGAACAGGGAGTGTGGAACTCAGGATGGAGCTGTCAGTCTGAGGGTTTTGAACTGCAAACCGCAACATGTGGTCTGTCATATTTGTCCTCAGTCATCTCCCTTGTTCAATCTTTTTTTTTTCTGTTTGCGCATGTGTGTGTGCATATGCATGTCCTGTCTGGGGTGACGAGGAACACATTCTAAGCTGTTGGGTTTTTTTGTTTGATTTTTTGTTGAATGCATTAAGCTGAGAACAATTAAGCACAGGCTGTCCACCTGTATGGACTGTTCCAGAGCATTTAAAGAAACAGCAACATTTTTCACTGCACAAGGGGAAAAAGGACCCCTCCCTGAGTTTTTGAAAATATCCATTTCAGACCCATTCATGTCTGCTTGTTGCATCTGTGTGGACTATGTTAAACCATTCAGCTCGATTGTTCAGCCAGACATTTTTAGATTAGCTTAGATTAGATTCAACTTTATTGTCATTACACATGTATGAATACAAGGTAATGAAACACAGTTTAGCATCCAATCAGAAGTGCAAAGGACAGCAGTGCAGTATATACGGTAATTAACAGTATGTGCAATTTAAGCAAATATATGCAACTATATGCAGCAGTGCAGAAAGGTAAGAGTACTGTTATGTGCAAATAATGTGCAATAAGTTAGATGTAGCTATGTAGTTATGCAGTTATGTACAGGTGAGGATGGTAAGAGATGATGGTAAGAGAGTCAGCGGGGAACTAAGTTCAATAACGTGACAGCTGTTGGAAAGAAACTGTTCCTAAACCTGCTGGTTCTAGTCCGAAGGCTTCTGAAACGTCTTCTGGAGGGGAGAAGCTGGAACAGTCCATGAGCAGGATGGTTGGAGTCCCTAAGAATGCTGCGTGCCCGGCGCAGACATCTTTTCCTGTAGACGTCCTCTATAACTGGAAGTGGAGTCCCTGTGATGCGTTGGGCGGTTTTCACCACCCGCTGCAGCGCCTTGCGGTTAGCGACAGAGCAGCTCCCATACCAGACTGTGATACAGTTGGTCAGGGTGCTCTCTATCACGCAGCGGTAGAAGTTGCCCAGGATGTCAGTTGACAGATGGTTCTTCTTCAGTGTCCTCAAGAAGAAGAGGCGCTGATGGGCCTTCTTGATCAGGCTGGTGGTGTTAACTGACCAGGACTTGTCCTCCGAGATGTGGGTCCCCAGGAATTTGAAGCTGGGGACACGTTCAACAGCTATGCCATAAACATCATGTCTTTATCATTTAAATGGTAGTTTAAGATGGTTATTTTTATTTCAGCACCATTGGATTTACTCAAAGAATGAAATAATATCTATATAATGTATGGTGTTTATGGTTTTGGTTTTGGTCTCTCTTGGTTTTGGTACACTCTGGTCTCGATCCTTTCTCTCTCTTGGTTAGTGTGGTCTTGGCCACAATACTGCTTAATGATAAAAGAAAAACACTCATAGACAAAGTAGAAGAAAAACATCAGAAAATGTAGACATAGTCAGACAAAGGTCAAATCCACACAAGTGTACCTAACCTATGGCACACACTGTCACATTGTGAGCCACTAGAGAGACCCCAACATTGTCCAGGGCTGCTTCAAAGAGAGCAGTCAGCAGGGCATGGTGCCTGCCCCAGGGCAAGTCCTAGCATAGAATATCAAACACGCCTCACCAGTGTAAGCAATCTCATAGCTATTGTCTAATATCTATTGGCCTTAATGAAAAAAACAAAAAACAAAACAAAACGCTATGATCCTCTCAGCATCGTACTGATAAATCACAGCCTTGATGAAAAATGTGCCATACAGCTGTGCTGTGATGGTAGGCCACCAAACAGCACCATTTCTTAAATTGACTTCTTATCATTTTGATGTCAGTTTGACTTCCTCTTTACTCCTCTCTCATTCTCCTCCTCTGCGTATGTACAGACGTGGACAAAAAGTGTTGGTACCCCTCTGTTAATGAAAGAAAAACCCACAATGGTCACAGAAATAACTTGAATCTGACAAAAGTGGTAATAAATAAAAATTCTATGAAAATTAACCAATGAAAATCAGACAATACTTTTGAATTGTGGTTCAACAGAATTATTTTAAAAAACAAACTCATGAAACAGGCCTGGACAAAAATGATGGTACCCTTAACTTAATATTTTGTTGCACAACCTTTTGAGGCAATCACTGCAATCAAACAATTTCTGTAACTGTCAATGAGACTTCTGCACCTCTCAGCAGGTATTTTGGCCCACTCCTCAGGAGCAAACTGCTCCAGTTGTCTCAAGTTTGAAGGGTGCCTTCTCCAGACGGCATGTTTCAGCTCCTTCCACAGATGTTCAATAGGATTTAGATCAGGGCTCATAGAAGGACACTTTAGAATAGTCCAGTGTTTGGCTCTTAGCCATTCTTGGGTGTTTTTAGCTGTGTGTTTTGGGTCATTATCCTGTTGCAAGAACCATGACCTGCGACTGACACCAAGCTGTTTGACACTGGGCAGCACATTTCTCTCTAGAATACCTTGATAGTCTTGAGATTTCATTGTACCCTGCACAGATTCAAGACACTCTGTGCCAGATGCAGCAAAGCAGCCCCACAACATAACAGAACCTCCTCCATGTTTCACAGTAGGGACAGTGTTCTTTTCTTGGTATGCTTTATTTTTGCGTCTGTGAACATAGAGCTGATGTGCCTTGCCAAAAAGTTCCAGTTATGTCTCGTCTGTCCATAGGACATTCTTCCAGAAGCTTTGTGGCTTGTCAACATGCAGTTTGGCAAATTCCAGTCTGGCTTTTATATGATTTGTTTTCAACAGTGGTGTCCTCCTTGGTCATCTCCCATGAAGTCCACTTTGGTTTAAACAACGACGGATGGTGCGATCTGACACTGATGTATCTTGACCTTGGAGTTCACCATGAATGTGTTTAGAGGTTGTTCTGGGCTCTTTTGTAACCATTCACATTATCCGTCTCCTCCTGCGGCCATGTCCAGGGAGGTTGGCTACAGTCCCGTGGATCTTAAATTTCTGAATAATATGTGCAACTGTAGTCACAGGAACATGAAGCTGCTTGGAGATGGTCTTATAGCCTTTACCTTTAACATGCTTGTCTATAATTTTCTTTCAAATCTCCTGAGGCAACTCTCTCCTTGGCTTCCTCTGGTCCATGTTTAGTGTGGTACACACCATGTCACCAAATAGCACAGTGACTACTTGTCACCCTTTAAATAGGCCAACTGACTGATTACAAGTTTGTAGACACCTGTGATGTTAATTAGAGGACACATCTTGGTTGAACATGTCACTATGGTCACATTATTTTCAATCTTTTCTAGGGGTACCATCATTTTTGTCCAGGCCTGTTTCATGAGTTTGTTTTTTAAAATAATTCTGTTGAACCACAATTCAAAAGAATTGTCTGATTTTCATTGGTTAATTTTCATAGAATTTTTATTTATTACCACTTTTGTCAGATTCAAATTATTTCTGTGACCATTGTGAGTTTTTCTTTCATTAACAGAGGGGTACCAACAATTTTGTCCACAGCTGTATTAGCATCTCCCTCCATTGATTTAACCTCTCATCATTATCCATTTTAAATTCCCACCATCTTTCTTTAATCATTCTTTATTTGCCAGATCCCTGTGGGGATCTCCCTCCTCCACCACTTCATTCTTTCCCTTCACCTGCCTTCCCTCACATTTTAATTTGCCAGTTAGCAGCGTCCACCATTCTTTAATCTCCCCACCATCTGCTTTCCTCATTACTTCCTGAACACCATACATTGTTGCAATGTCTTCCAGCCTCTCTTTTTTCTCTCTAATTTGTTTAGAAGGGGTGTCATGCTGTGATCTGTTCTGTGGTTTTGGTGGGTAAGCTGCATGGTGAGCAGAGCTGTCGTGAGGAGGTAATTAACCATTCATCATTAGACAAGAGGCTCAATCATCAAAACAGAGCGACTACATGTGGGCTGGAATATCAATTTTAATTCAGTCTTCACACACACATGCAAACATGCAGTGCTATGGAAAAGTATTTACCTCCATCTTGATTTCTTATTTCTTATTTTTGCATATTGTACTGAAGTATGGGGAAATACATATAAAACAAACATATATCCAGTCTTTATGCTTCAGAAGAGAGCTATTAGAACTAGAAAAGCACTCGGAGAGCGCAGACCTCCGCCAAGCGCCACAGTTCTCCCCCATACAGTGTTTGTGTGTACGTTTTGAGATTCCTTGACCATGAAAACATGTGACTAGCAATTGGATTCACAATGATAGGATTAGTGTTTCAGTAGTAAAAGCATTACCTCCTTGGCGGAGGTAATAAACTGAAGTGTTGCTGTTTTGTCCATCTCCTCCATCTGCAAAGTGCCAGGCTGCGACCTGTCAAGGCATACCTCATGCCTCCCTTATTGGGGGCTTTCACACCTGTACTGACCTCATGCCTCCCTTATTGGGGGTGGGGGCTTTCACACCTGTACTGAGTACTTAAAAACTGTATTTATCGGCAGATGAAAGAAAACTGAAGCAAAAACAAACGAACAAACAAACAAACAAAAACTAAACAAACAGCAACTGCAACATGAACTATTTCAAACATATTTATTCAAATGTACACTTATATGGACACAATCTTGAGCCATAACTTTTTGGTAATGTGACAATAATAAGCCAAGTAGCACAAAAAATTGAGCGCTCTTGCTGTCAGGAAACAATGTTGGCACCAAATCACAGAAGTGATCTGCCACCAATGGGGGTAGATTGTGCTCTGCCACAAAATGACAAAACATCACTTCTGCTAGTGATGCATTGGATTTGGAAGGCGTTGGTTCTCTCACTGGCTGAAAATGTTCATCCATCGATCGAATTTGGCTACACAGTTTTTGTGGCCCTGTGTAGCAAAGTGCAACTTCAGGTCGAAAATCCCTGATGCAGTCACTTTTAGCATTAGAGTCACACATATCAGGCGCAGCATTACTAGCGCCGGGATTCCTCTCTGTTCCGGAGCCGCAGGACAAAAGAAGGTGCGATAATGGTTGCTGTGGGTTTTATATTGGGTTTGCGCTCCGCGGAAAAAAGAAGATTTGGAAGCTTCCCCGGCAGAGAGCTGGTTTTTGCGCAGCCCCTATGGCTGCCCAGTTAATTTCTGCCAAATAATCCGGCGGCGGACAGCTGCCCGTCTCAGCTTTTGCAGCGTAGCGCAAACACAGGCACGCTGGCGGGCCCTGCCCACCTCTGTTTTCCGCGTGCTTTTGTGCCTAAAACTTTGAAGAACACGGAGTTTGTGCTCGTCAGACACGACGAGCAGCGCCCTCTATTGCCCCTGCACACATGTTGAAAATGGCCGTATCTCACAATGTTAAAGAATCCTTTAAAAAATTCCTGTATCCAGACGGTGATCCGGATCATCCCCAAAATGTAATCAGTTCTTCCTTGTACCATTTCCAACAACGCCTGAAAGTTTCATGGAAATCCGTCCAAAACTTTTTGAGTTATCTTGCTAACCAACAGACAAACAGACAGACAAACAAACAGACAAACAGACAGACAAACAGACAAACTCTGGCAAAAACATAACCTCCTCCTGGCCTTCGGCCTGGCGGAGGTAACAAAGTGTCCAACCAATATCTAAAAACAAGCTTGGAAAACTACAAAAATGCATGATCATCAAAAATCAAACTCATCTCAAACAACTACGTATAGTTGGAAAAATTGTGTCGCCTCCGTCCAATGCCTATCGATGCAGCATGAGTTGGGTATGAAGCTCATGAAGTGAGTGTGTGCCCCAGGTGTGCAGCCAATCACACCCAAGCACACTCGCACAGCATTAGTTTAATTGGCTACTACAGCCATATCACCTGCTGTGATGGACACTCAGGTTGCCGTTACTGGGGCCTGTACTATGAAGCAGGATTTAAGCTTAGCAGGGTAACTTCAGGGTTAACCCTGGGTTCTCTGTACAGTGTTTCCACTGGCTTAAAGATCTTGGCGCGGTAGCAACATATTTTTCGGGGGGGGGGGGGCAGAAAACACATGACACTATTGTAACCGGAATATGTTAATTTTGTACTACTTCTTTTTTTAAATTTTGCACAGTAACTTTGCACATGGAACCTGCCATTTAAAGTATTGTACAACCGAGGCTTGAATGTTGGAATATTGGACCAGTGAGGGTCCCACCATATGTCCTACATTTGGACTTTTTACTGGTTTCATCCTTCTCTCCTTCCTCTGCTCTCACCTCTCCTGGACCCTCTGCCTGAACATTTTCCTCTCCTTGGCTCCTCTCTTCTGTCTCATCTTTCCCTCTCTGAGCCCTGTCTAATTCAGGTTTTCTCTTTGTCTATGGTGGTATACAAACAGGTTAGAAAATATCAAGTGTCTTGTTTTGTCCTGCAGGATTTTTTGTCATGGTTTACATAAACGACAAAAAAATGTGTATTTTTTTGTATTTTTATTCTAGTGGGGTTTTTTTTGTACTGTATATTGTTGTAAACTCCTCCTGTAATAACTTTTAGTACTTTATTTAAATTATTTAACCCATGAAGGACTCAACAGGATGGAGAATGGGGAAAGGAAGTGTGGGGAGGGGGAAAGAAAAGGGAGAGGAACAGACAAAAAAGACAAACAATCCAACAACTAAAACAAACAGAAGACAGACTGCTTCTTCCACCAAAGAGGTCTCAACACAAGTCAGTGTGTGTGTATATGAGAGCACACACAAAATAAGTGTGTGCATGTGAGTGGTTTGTGAGAAAACATACGAAGAGGGCAGCCGGTTGCAGCAACACCCCCCCCACACACACCCAGGAAACCCAGAGCAGGTAAGGCAACGCCACCATCCCCCACAGGACACAAATGTCCGAGGCCAACAAGCCCCAGGAAAGGATAGAAACTTCCTGTGGAGCATATGGGCAAAAACTCACTTGATCGTGATTTTCAGTGTGAATACAGACCGTGAAAGCGGGACCTCACGATCCTTCTGACTTTTTGGGTTTTAAGCTGGAGGTGTCAGAAAAGTTTCCACAGGGATAAGTAACCTGTAGCGGCCAAGCGTTCATAGCGATGCCGCTTTTTGATCCTTCGATGTTGGCTCTTCCTATCCTTGTGAAGCAGAATTCACCAAGCGTTGGATTGTTCACCCACAAATAGGGAACGTGAGCTGGATTTAGTCTGTGATGTGAGTTTTATGCTACTGATAATGTGTTGTTGCAACGTTCAGTACAAGAGGAATGGCAGGTTCAGACATTTGGTGTATGTGCTTGACTGAGTAGCCACTGGTACGAAGCTATCATCTGTGGGATTGTGACTGAATCCTGCCTAGATGTAGCAATACCATAGTGCCGCGGATCTACGGTTGCCCTCAGATAGCCGACCCAGGCTGGTGATGGTACAGCTCTTGTGACTAGGGTGGGGAACAGCCGGAAGACGGGCGCCCCTCTCCGATCACAGTTGCATGTTCATGAAGAACCCAGTGCTAAGTAACTCCAAGAACAGCTCCCCCACAGTCCTCTGAGGCTCGCGCAACTCCATGGGAACAGAGCAGAGTCCCACAGAGTGATCGGGGTGGGGGGGGAATCCTGTGCATGGTGCTAGCAATTTGTTGGGGAATCTCGGCAAAATTATTGGGAGATGAGTGACGCGAGATACACCATTGACTGTGGATCAGCGAACCAGAGCCACTCATCTGAGCTAGGAGGCTAGAAGCTAGTCAGCTAATGGCTAACTGACGTAAGAAAGAGAGTAGAGTTGAACAGGTGAAGGATGTTTCTTGAAGTGACAGGCTTTAAATCAGAGCATTTCAAGAAATCCAAGAAAAATACAAAACAAATTTGCTTCAATAATTTAAAAAAAATAAAATGTGAACAAAATATGTCACAAACATTTAGAAAAAGTGCAGTCAATGACCCCTTTAATTTGTTTTAGTGTACAGAGATTTCTATTGTTCCTTTACAAAACACCCAATTTAGCTTAAAAAAAACATTTATTGCTTTTCAGTGTACAAAAACAAACACAATGTCACCAACGGTGTAACAACGAATGTACGCACATACAAATGCTTAGATGTAAGTAAAACTGGGAAATAAACTTTTTTTCCTGTGTTGTGTTAAATGGGCCAGTTGCATCACACATGCCACTTTACAAAAATCAAGAGCTGCACAACCAGACGATAGGACACAAAAGTGTGTGCTGCACCAGCAGACATATTTTTTGTTGTGTGATGCTGTTTGTGAACGGACACCACCAATTAGCCATTAAAGGCACTTCAGGAAACACTTGGAAATTTCATCTTTAGTGACACCTTTAACCAAGACGTAAACTGCAGCTTCATTCCCTGCAGATAAAATCACATGTTCCAATTCTTCTCTCTAATACCTTTAAGACTATAGCTTCTGATTTAATTTCTTATGACTTATAGTAACCCCACCTGTGATCTTGAAAAACTGATGTTGATTTGAATACAATGTAGGTGGTATAAAGAAATAAAACTCCTACCTGAGCGACTCCTCTGTGGCCACCAGTTCCCTGCAGATTGTTCTCCGGTTCTTCAGCTTTACATTCAACTGCTGGAACCTTTTTTTTGTACTTCTCTGCCTCCTGAAGATGGATGTGTGATATGTGTAATTAAAGAAAAACATGGGGATGAATTTGCAAAGTGTGGAAATTAAAAAAAATATTTCTCTGTTTTCCTCCCACATGCCAAAAAACATGCAAGTTAGGTTAATTGGCATCAAACTGGGGATTCTAAATTGTCCTTAGGTATGACTGTGAGTGAATGGTTGTCTGTCTCTCTGTGTTGGCCCTGCGATGGACTGGCGATCTGTCCAGGGTGTACCCTGCCTCTCGCCCAAAGATGCTGGGATAGGCTCCAGCCCCCCCGCGACCCGAAAAGGATTAAGCGGAAGAAGATGAATGAATGAATAATATCCAAGCAGCACTTTTTCAACTAGAAAAGCACTCGGAGAGCGCAGACCTCCGCCAAGCGCCACAGTTCCCCCCATACAGTGTTTGTGTGTACGTTGTCAGATTCCTTGACCATGAAAACATCTGAGTAGCAATTGGATTCACAATGATAGGATTAGTGGTTCAGTAGTAAAAGCATTACCTCCTTGGCAGAGGTAATAAACTGAAGTGTTGGTGTTGTGTCCATGTCCTGCATCTGCAAACTCCCAGGCTGGGGGCGTTGCAATTGAATGAATGAATTAATTAATCTTTATTTCGAATAGATTAAGAGTACAGGTTAAAAGAAAGTGAATAATATAACAAAGGGGGTAATAAAATCCAACAAGGTCAAATTAGACAATAGCTCCTCTGATTATACAGTTCAACATAAGTTATCCGAAATATGTGATGGCTGAATCCGCAGCTTATATTGCCCACCCATGTTCCATCCAAGAATTCAAAAGAAAAAACAAAAGAAGTCATGACACAACTGCGTACAACCCACAGGCCAATGGGTTATGCGAGCGTTTTAGATCACTGAAAGCAGCACTGAGGGCTTCAATGACGGATGCCAATTAGGTAGACGGGTTGGCGTGGGTTTTATTCAAAATTCAAACGTTTATTTCAAACTCAGGGTTCATGTTAAATGCAGAACTAAAAGGAGTAGAAAATAAATAAATAAATAAAAGTATATACAGATCAGCAGACAGTCGGCGGTCTTGTAACAACAATAACATACAATATTGGACTCAGTATAAAATGGAACGCCACCACTTCCAAATGCTGGAGTGAAGTGTGAGTGACGAGTTGACAATTGCTGATATAAGATGATTGTTACATAGCAGCAACCTTCTCATCAAACTGTAAACATTGTTACGTATCAACTCGCCAAAAGACGGAATGTTCACAGACACAAACATCTTGCTTGCATTCGACCTTCGTGGTACATCTAATCTTTATCTTTACTGGGGTTGCGCTCCGCGGCCAAAGATGATTTGGAAACTTCCCCAGCAGAGAGCTTCTTTTTGCGGAGCTACTATGGCTGACCGGGTAATTTCTGCCAAATAATCCAGCGGCGGACAGCTGGCCGTCTGAGCTTTTGCAGCGTTGCACAAACACAGGCACACAGCACGCTGCCGAGCAGCTCGTTTTTGCGCAGCCCCTATGGCTGACCGGGGAATTTCTGCCAAATAATCCGGCGGCGGACAGCTGCCCGTCTCAGCTTTTGCAGCGTCGCGCAAACACAGGCACGGTGGCGGGCCCAGGCCACCAGTGTTTTCCGCGTGCTTTTGTGCCTAAAACGTTGAAGAACGCGGAGTTTATGTTGGTCAGACACGATGACCAGTGCCCTCTATTGCGCCTGCGCACATGTTGAAAATAGCCGTATGTCACAGTGTTAAAGAATGCTTTAAAAAATTCCTGTATCCAGACGGTGATCCGGATCATCCCCAAAATTTAATCAGTTCTTCCTTGTACCATTTCCAACAACGCCTGAAAGTTTCATGGAAATCCGTCCAAGACTTTTTGAGTTATCTTGCTAACCAACAGACAAACAAACAGACAGACAGACAGACAGACAGACAGACAAACAGACAAACACACAGACAAATCCCGGCAAAAACATTACCTCCTCCTGGCCTTTTCGGCCTGGCGGAGGTAATAATAAACAAAGCTGCTTACAGGGAACCAACAAACCCACTTTTTCTTAAATTAAAAGCTCTCAAGTTGAAAGATCTGGTTGACTTTAAAACTGCAGTAATAATGTTTAAAGTGAAGAATCTATCACTATCCGCAAATATCCAAAAGTTGTTCCAAATAAGGGAGAAACAATATCATTTCAGAGGAACATGTATATTTCAAAAACCTTCAGTGAGATCTACCACCAAGCAACACTATGTTTCAGTGCAAGGAGTCAGATTATGGAACAATTTTGGACCTGAATTAAAATCATGTACAACGCTTGGACAATTTAAACAAAAACTGAAGGAAGAAATGCTCCAAACATATATACAAGATGACATGTGCAGTGGTGTCAAACTCATTCCATGGAGGGCCAAGACCCTGCAGGTTTTACTTCCACCCAGTCTCTTCAGCAGGTGTTTTTACTGATCAGCAATCAGTGGGAAGAAATTCAGAGAAATTACCTGTTGAAGACACTGGGTGGAGGTAAAACCTGCAGGGTCTTGGCCCTCCATGGAATGAGTTTGACACCTGTAAGGATTGTCATATCCAGTCTTTGTTGTGTTGTTGCTTAGTTTTTTTTTGTCACATTTTGTCTTAGCTTTGTTCTGAATTGTAATCGCTCTTGTTTGTTTTTCTTTTGAATTCTTGGATGGAATATGGGTGGGCAATATAAGCTGCAGCTTCAGCCATCACCCATTTCAGGTAACTTATGTTGAACTGTATAATCAGAGGAGTTATTGTTAATATGACCTTGTTGGATTTTCTTTCCCCCTTTGTTATATTATTCTGTTTCTTTTTTTTAAATCTTTACTTTTAATCTATCCGAAATAAAGTTTCATTCATTCATTCATTCATATTTGTCACACTTGAATTTTTCAGATCATCAAACAAATTTTAATATTAGACAAAGATAACATAAGTAAATACAAAATACAGTTTTAAAAATGAAGGTGTTTATTATTAAGGGGAAAAAAATCCAAACCTACATGCCCTGTGTGAAAAAGTGATTGACCCCTAAACCTAATAACTGGTTGGGCCACCCTTAGCAGCAACAACTGCAATCAAGCATTTGCAATAACTGGCAATGAGTATTTTACAGCGCTGTGGAGGAATTTTGGCCCACTCATCTTTGTAGAATGGTTGTATTTCAGCCACATTGGAGGGTTTTTGAGCATTAACCGCCTTTTTAAGGTCATGACACAGCATCTCAGATGGATTCAGGTCAGGACTTTGACTAGGCCACTCCAAAGTCTTCATTTTGTTTTTCTTTAACCATTCAGAGGTGGACTTGCTGGTGTGGTTTTGATCATTATCCTTCTGCAGAACCCAAGTGCGCTTCAGCTTGAGGTCACGAACAGATGGCCGGACATTCTTCTTCAGGATTTTGTGGTAGACAGTAGATTTCATGGTTTCATTTACCACAGCAAGTCTTCCAGGTCCTGAAGCAGCAAAACATCCTCAGACTATCACACCACCACCACCATATTTTACGGTTGGTGTGATGTTCCTTTTATGGAATGCTGTGTTGCCTTTACGCCGGATGTAATGAGACACACACCTTCCAAAAAGTTGAACTTTTGTCTCATCAGTTCACAGAGTATTTTCCCAAAAGTCTTGGGGATCATCAAGATGTTTTCTGTCAAAACTGAGACAAGCCTTTATGTTCTTTTGGCTCAGCAGTGGTTTTCGTCTTGGAACTCTGCCATGCAGGCCATTTTTGCCCAAGTCTCTCTATTATGGTGGAGTCATAAACACTGACCTTAACTGAGGCAAGTGAGGCCTGCAGTCCTTTGGATGTTGTTGTGGGGTCTTTTGTGACCTCTTGGATGAGTCGGCGTTGCTCTCTTAGGGGAAATTTTGGTCGGCTGGCCACTCCTGGGAAGGTTTACCACTGTTCAATGTCTATTTGTGGATAATGGCTCTCACTGTGGTTTGCTGGAGTCCCAAAGCTTTAGAAATGGCTTTATAACCTTTTCCAGAATGATTGATCTCAAATATTTTGTTTCTCATTTGTTTCCAAATCTGATGGATTGCAGCATGATGTCTAGCTTTTGAGGATCTTTTGGTCTACTTCATTTTGTCAGGCAGGTCCTATTTAAGTGATTTCTTGGTTGACAACAGGTGTGGCAGTAATCAGGCCTGGGTGTGGCTAGAGAATTCGAACTCAGCTTCGCAAAGATGTGATAAACCACAGTTAATTTATGTTTTAACGGGGGGGGGGGGGGTGTCACTTTTTCCACACAGGACCATGTAGGTTTTGATTTTTTTTTAATTTTATTAATAAACACCTTCATTTAAAAACTGCATTTTGTGTTTACTTGTCTTATCTTTGTCTAATATTTTAATTTGTTTGAAGATCTAAAACATTTAAGTGTGACATATAAAAAAAGCGAAATCAGGAAGGGGCAAACACTTTTTCACACCACTGTGTAAAAAGGGTGTGCATATTTATGCAAACAGGTTATTGTAAGTTATTTATTTATTTTTTTAATGTTTCCTCTTAAAAAGATTTCAGTTTGTTTTTCAATTGGGTTGTACAGGTTATAGCTCACATTAATGGTGAAAAAAGTATTGAAATGATTAATCTTGGTCTCATTTTTTTACATCACAAAAACCTGGCATTTGAACAGAGGTGTATAGACTTTTTATATCCACTGTATATATGTATGTATGTATGTCAGGTAAGCTCAGGAGACTTACTACTGGTACCATTAAGCCCAGTACCACCTGTCAAATGGTTGAGCCACTGGCGACTCAACCAGTTGCCCCATCAGTATTGCCTACCCTGATGAGGAGGATGGTGGGTGGACACCCTAACAAGATTAAAAACAAGACTTGTCTTAAGGGTGGATGAACTCAGCCGAGTCAATGGCCATCTACCAAATGGAGCTGGGATCTCATTGAAACAACTGCGCTAAACAATGCTTGCATTTTGGCAGTCCCTGCACCCAATACCCCTCACAGACGTACTGGCTGTGCCTTTGCTCTGAGCTTGAGTGGTTTTGGGTGAGAGAAGCACTTGATAAGTTATAGGACAATCAAAGGAAGCTTTAATAGTCGTGGCAGAATTTCTATGTCAATCGTTTCTCGCAGAGGAAACCTGCATCTATGCTCTTGTAGGAAATAAACATCCAGATCGAGATAGTTTCCAGTTATAAGTTCTGGGTTATGGCGATAATGCTTAAATGCCAGGGATCTCGTTCTAGAGTGGGAAGGATGCCCTGTCCTATGGTAGCTACTGCCTGCTTTAAGCCAGGCAGCCCCTGAGTTCACCAGCAAACTGCCAGATGAAGTGGTCTGTTATATTTGAAACTAAACACCTCAGAATTCTAGACTAATTTTAGCAACCTGGAATATTCAAACGATGATGGTCAGAATTTTCTCCGATCCAGATTTGGACTGCGATCGTGATGTCAGAAAAACACCTGTTATAGACAGGGAACTCCATCGTCGAAATGTTGACGTAGCTTCTCTGCAAGAAACATGTCTAGCAGGTGCTGGCTCATATAAAGAGAAACACTTCACCTTCTCCTGGTTTGGAAAATCTCCTAACGAACCACGGCTCCATGGTGTTGTGTAGAGAGTGTGGTGTATGTGTGTGGCCCTCGGGGCTTGCCGTTGCAGCCCTGCAGAGTTAAGTCAGGCGGGCTGCGGCACCTGTATATGTCTCTGTTCCTCAATAAAAGTTCAGTTGGCTGCATAGCATAACTCTGACTCTGACAGTCATTATACAGACATTGTGGAGGAACAAATAGTCCACAGCGCGGCAGAAGGGAGAGACAGTCCATTCACGTCAGGTCACCAGTGTGGAGGAAAGAAATAGTGCAGGCGGACACGACAAGCTGAAGGTTAAAGGTGTTTTATTCCTCCATCACGAGACACACTCAGCGCTGTTAGTGCGCTGTGAGTGAGCTCTGAGTCGTTGTCTAAGAGCAATACAGTGAGCTTTGAGTGAGCACATTTATACCGACAAGAGAGCATGCATGGCACATTTACATAACAGTCAAGAGAGAATGCATGGCACATTTACATAACAGTCACACATATCAATTGCTTGATTACTGGCACCGGAATTCTTCTCTTTGCTCCGGGGCTGTATGACAATAGGACAAAAGAGAATGTAAGGCACATTTACATATTGATCTCAGTCCATACATATCAATCCCGTGATTGTTCTGTTTCCTGCTCAAGCCGAGTGCTCTGACTGTCCAAGTAGATTGTGGTTGGTCACCACACAACATAACATTTTGGCGATGAGGAGAAACTATGGAGGCGTATGGGCTACCTCCACCATTATTACCGTTTCTGGAATATCCGGTAGAGCCAGCATTCTTGTGGCCAAACTGGCTGGCCATGTTTGAGGCTAACATTGCTGCACTGGGTTTAAGTAGGCTCGACAGAGTACAAAGATGAGCACTTCTGGCCCACCATCTCAGCAAAGAAGGTCAGAGAATTCTTTGTATGCTGGGAGAAATGGAGTCTTATGCGGATGCTATCGGGCGGCTGGCCAAATATTTTGCCAAACATACGAGGATCACGAAGCTTCGGGTAATGGAGCTTTTGGCGCCAAAAGGAGCTAAGCTAGCTAGCTTGGGGAAGCTAGAAGCTCAGTCAGTGTCTATGGGGAAGTTAGCCATGAATCTAGTTGGGCACCAAAACCAGGTCATGAGCTACCAGCTAGACTTCGAGGTAGAACCCGGGCCATGAGTGGGGGAGCCCCCAGTCACCGGAGACAGCAATCCAGCCTAGGAGCTCAGCATGCAGGAGTTGGAGCAGTGACAGCGGGGCGCAGAGGCAACGCAGCAGAGTACCTTGGATGACAGTGCTGGGCGCAGCAATGAGGCGCTTTGGTCAATGAGTGACACCGACGAGGGTGATGCTGAATGTCCCGGGAAGCAGGAGCGACAGCCGGACACAGAGATGACACAGCCGAGCACCTTGGATGACAGACCGGAGGTGCCGGGCGCCACGGAGGTCGGGCAGGACCTCAGTGCCAGGCCTCAAACCACCTTGGACAAGGGTAATGGGCCTTATGGCGAGGTTCCCAAGTTGAGGAATGACATCGACGAGCGAGCGTTAGTTTTCCCAATAGTTTGGCCACAGGGGGCCGGAGTGTTTGGGGCAACAGTAGCGGCAGCTGCAGCGGTTCCGAAATCAGTTGGAAGCAGACCGACAGGCTTGGAGGGACGGCGTACCGGGAAGCAGCACTGCGGGTCCAGGAGAGAGAAGCGGTTGAGGGTAAAGAGAAGGGACATTCTTGCCGGGGAGGTCAGTTTAAATCCTGAGGTTAGATGGCTTCCAGGGGCCCGCATGCTGTTGAGTTGCCCTGGGCCTCCGAACCGGTTTTGCCTTTGGTTATCCGTGGACATTGGAGTAACATAAATGATGTTACTGGAAATATGTTCAGATGCTGCATGTGAATGAATTTGTGTTATTTGGGGATTTTTTTTTTTTTTGTATTTAATGTAAAAACATGCTGATTTAAGTGGTTTTTAGGTAAATGTGTTAGGCCATTATAGTTCATTGTTCCCGTTATTTCCTTTAGTGCATGATTCGGGTACTAAATTGGGATGGGTCTGAATTGTGTGTATGTGTTTTGAACTTTTGTAAGGGGGAGGGGAATGTTGTGTAGAGAGTGTGGTGTATGTGTGTGGCCCTCGGAGCTTGACGTAGCCACCCTCCAGAGTGATGTCAGGCAGGCTGTGGCACTTGTATATAGTTCTGTGTTTCTCAATAAAAGTTCAGTTGGCTGCATGGCATAACTCTGACTCCAACCATCATTATACAGACATAACACATGGTACTGGCTTTGCAACTAACAATAAGCTCATGCATAGCATTCAAACCCCTATCAGTAATATCTTCTATGAAACTTAACATGACAGGAGGAGCTATGAACATTATATCTGCCTATGCACCTACTTTAGTTGCAGAAGCTGACATCAAGATTGCTTTTTACAATCAGTTTGAAGATGCTCTGAGAAACCTGTCAGTATCTGAAAGGGTAATTCTTCTCGGTGATTTCAATGCGTGTGTCGGCTATGATCACAAGGCCTTGCCTGATTGCATTGGTATGTTCAGTGTTGGCCGATTGAATGAAAATGGACAGAGGCTGATAGAACTGTGCTGCAGAAACAATCTCTGTATAACTAATACCATCTTCCCAGGTAAGAAACATAGAAAGATGACCTGGTGTCATCCCTGATCGAAAAAATGGCACCAACTTGACTTTGCTATTGTAAAGCAGAAACATAGACAGGAAGTACTCAACACCAGGACATATCACAGTGCTAACTGTGACAGTGATCATTTCCTGGTTGTGAGTTCAATGAGATTAATACCACAACCATATCACCATCAAGCTAAACAATCAAAAAAGGTTGATGTTGGCAAAACTAAATTACCTGACCTCAAGAAGGAATACTGTACTCGGTTGGAAGAGAACCTGAAAGATATATCTGAACGCTCAAATCTTATTTTTTTTTTTTTCTGGAAGGATCTAAAGACCACAATCTATGAGACAGCTGTTAAAACAATTGGCTTTAAGAAAAAGCAAAACCCTGACTGGTTCATAAATTCATTAGATGTGCTGGAACCAGCACTAATCAACAATTGAAAAGTTAACCTTTTGAGTGTGAGATTTTGTGTGTTCCTAGTGGCAGAGCGCGGCACTGTGCCTGTCATCCATTCTGACATGATCGGCTCCATTGAGGATTTGTACTGACTTGTACTGATCTGCTAGTTTCAGAAGGTGGAAGAGATCGGTTGGAGGACTCAATGGATGACACATAATACACCAAAGAGGAAGAACTCCTCATTTCCTTTTCCTGTATTCCCTTCTTTTTGTGGTGATTCACTCTGCCTGCCTGTTGACTGATTCTCCACAGCTGCGCGCACACCTGCCCTCCTCATCAGCTAGACTATTTAAGCCGCTCTGCCCTGAGGTCTGCACAGAGTCGGCTTTCTCCCTGGTCTGAAGAGACCATCTCTACACTTCGTCAATTGCCGACATTACTCTCAACCTCATCGTTCTCTGGAGGCTAATCCTTTCCTTCCTCACCTTCTTAAAGAGAACCACCTCCATCTCACCATCCTCCCGGGAGTGCTACTCCCCGATGCCAAGTAAGCTCCTCTCATCGCTTTTCAATCTCCACACTTGCCCTCCGATTCACAGGTGGAAATCCGTGGCGGCGGACCTCCTCTACCTGGCGGCAGACCGAATACTCCCTGCACCTCATCACTCCTTCTACCTGTCCCTTTGCAACCGGGGCTGAAGACGCTGTCTTCCTGGCTGGAGCCTTTGGGACCAAACCTGAGCTGACCTCCAACTCGTCAACAGTAAGGCTAACAACACAGCACAGCTCCGACAGTGTATGGTTACTAACTCCCCTGTCTCTGCTTCTCCATAGGGTTGCCAGGCTGTACAGTGTTCTGCTCGCCCCAGCTGCTATATTTACACACACACGCATACACTCAAACACACATTACACAATAAACATAATTGTGTTGATTTCTGGGTCTGGGCCTGCTTTCTGGGTCTCAAAACATGTCAGTACGACTCGGTCAGAATGACCCAGCAGACAGTGCACTCCTGCACAAAGTTAACATCTTAGAGGCTCGTATTGACCAATTATCACATCAACAACAAGTTATTCTTACCCAGCTGGTTCAGATAAACTCTTGCTTGGATGACCTGTCAGGTTCCAAGCCTTTCCTTCCAGCTTCAGGTAGCCCAGCTGCTCCAGCTAGCTCCATTCCCGCTACGTCTCCACCATCCTGGCTGACACCAGTCCCCACGCCCACACGCTTAAATGGTAAGCTAGGGGAGGCTAGGGGGTTTCTGTTGCAATGTGGGATAGTTTTCCAAGGGTTCCCGGGGGGATTTCCCGACCAGTCACAACCGCATTGGCTATGTAGTTAATCTCAATTCAATTCAACTCAATTCAATTCAATTCAATTCAATTCAACTTTATTTATATAGCACCATTTCACAACAACAGTCATAGCACTTTTAACTGTAGGGGGAACCCCCACAGATGCAGAAAGACCTCAGCAATCAGGTGATCCCCTGTGAGCAAGCGCTTGGCGACGGTGGAGAGGAAAAACTCCCTTTTAACAGGAAGAAACCTCCAGCGGAACAAGGCTCAGGGAGGGGCAGTCATCTGCTGCAATTGGCTGGGGAGTGAGGGGATAGAGAAGATGAAAAGAACAGACATGTATAGAGCAAACAGCACGATGGGGACTCAATCTATGGAAGAGAACAAACAGATGTTAATGACCAGCAAAAAAAAAAAAAAAAATAATTCATTGAGAGTAAAGAAAGGAGTGAAGCCCAGTGCATTACTGGAGGTCCCCCGGCTGTCTAAACCCATTAGCAGCATAACTAAGGGAGGGTTCAAAGTCACATGACCCCTCCCTAATTGTAGGCTATATCAAAAAGGAAGGTTTAAACCCAATTTTTAAAAACTGAGATCGAGTCTGACTCCCGAATCCAGATTGGCACACAGAGCTATAAAGAGAACGAGTAACCGCATCCAAACTAAAAGTTTGATTTGGAAAGGTATTTCTATTTTTGGACCAACAAGAATGACTTCAGTCTTATCTGAATTTAATAGCAGGAAATTGCAAGTCATCCAAGCTTTGATTTCCTTAAGACAGGCTTCTAACTTGGCTAATTGATTACTATCATCTGGCTTCATTGACAGGTATAATTGTATGTCATCTGCATAACAATGAAAATGTATACAGTGCTTTCTAATAATGTTGCCTAACGGAAGCATATATAAACTAAAAAGAGTAGGGCCTAGCACAGATCCCTGTGGAACTCCATGACTGAGCTTTGAGTTGAAAGAAAACTCATAATTGACATGAACAAACTGGAACCTATCAGATAAATAAGATTTAAACCACTGCAACAAAGTTCCATTAAGTCCAACATAGTGTTCTAATCTATCAAGTAGAATATTATGATTAATAGTATCAAAAGCTGCACTAAGGTCTAAAAAGACAAGTACAGAAACAAGTCCATTATAAGATGCGATCAGGATGTCATTAGTGACCTTCACTAAGGCTCTTTCAGTACTATGATGGATTCTAAACCCAGACTGAAACTCTTTAAGTAAACCATTTCCCTGCAGGTGGTCAAAAATTGGGTAGCAACAACTCTTTCTAAGATTTTTGAAATGAAAGGGAGATTAGACATTGGACTATAGTTAGCTAAAACTCTTGGATCCAGCGTTGGCTTTTTGAGTAAGGGTTTAATGCAGCACCTGGACTCCCCGGGAACCTACGCCAGGATCCTGTTTGTGGACTTCAGCTCCGCATTCAACACCATCCGCCCCGCTCTGCTCCGGGACAAGCTGTCCCTGCTCAACGTGCCTGACTCCCTCTGCAGGTGGATCATCGACTTCCTGACGGACCGGAGGCAGCATGTGCGGCTGGGAAAGACTGTCTCAGACTATACTAGCATCAGCACCGGATCACCCCAGGGCTGTGTACTTTCCCCCCTACTCTTCTCCCTTTACACCAACTCCTGCACCTCCAGCCACCAGTCTGTCAAGTTGATCAAGTTTGCGGACGACACCACCCTCATCGGGCTCATCTCCAACGGCGACGAGTCCGCCTACAGGAGAGAGGTGGCCCAGCTGGCGTCCTGGTGCAGCAATAACAACCTGCAGCTGAACGCTCTGAAGACAGTGGAGATGATTGTAGACTTCAGGAAAGTCACTACTCCTCTGCCCCCCCTCACCCTCTCAGGCTCTCCCATCACCACTGCTGATTCCTTCCGCTTCCTAGGCACTACCATCACCAGGGACCTCAAATGGGAGCTGACCATCAGCTCACTCATCAAAAAAGCCCAGCAGAGGATGTTCTTCCTGCGGCAGCTGAGGAAGCTCAAGCTACCCACCAAGATGTTAGTGCAGTTCTACACAGCCATCATCGAGTCCATCCTCACCACCTCCATAACCGTGTGGTACGCAGGAGCCACTGCCAGGGACAGACTAAGGCTGCAGCGCGTCGTGCGCACTGCTGAGAAGGTGATCGGCTGCAAGCTCCCATCTCTCCAGGATCTGTACATCTCCAGGACCCGGAGGCGTGCTGGCCGGATCATAGCCGATCCCTCACACCCTGGTCATGTACTGTTTGCCCCCCTCCCCTCTGGTAGAAGACTTCGGTCCATCCAGACTAAAACCTCCCGTCACATGAACAGCTTCTTCCCCTCTGCCATTAGACTGCTGAACACTAAGTGACTCTCGTGCACCATGTACAGCAGCTCAACCAGACTCATGTCAATCATCACTGTTTTCTTCCTGCATTACCGACTGCACTATATAGTTCTCCACAGTATCTGCTGCTGGCTAATATATATTTTAACTGTTGACCAGTATCACTTAATCTTATCCTACACTTTATTACATGTATAGTTTATTTCTCTTATCTTATCATGTTTAATGTTGCAGCATTGTACCGAGACAAATTCCTAGTTTGTGTACTACATGAACAATGGCAATAAACCTGATTCTGATTCTGATTCTGATTCTGATTCTAATTACAGCCATTTTAAAAGCCTGCGGTACATGGCCTAAAGTTAATGAAGAATTGATTACTTGAAGAATAAAGCTACCAATAAGTGGGAAGACTTCTTTAAATTACCTGGTAGGAATAGGGTCTAAAAGACAAGTTGAAGGCTTGGATGAGGAAATTATTTTGTCTAACTCTAAAAGGTCAGTTGGAGTAAACTCATCCAAACAAATATCAATTGAAGGAGTTGTAGAAGTTATTGTATTTAAGTTAATGGTGGGAAAAATTGATTGATTTTATCTCTGATAGATAAAATTTTATTATTGAAAAAGTTCATAACATCCTGACTAGTAAGCTCTAAGGGAATGCTAGGATTGACAGAGTCCTGACTCTTTGTCAGCCTGGCTACAGAGCTGAAAAGAAGCCTAGGATTATTCTTGTTGTCTTCTATTAATGCAGAATAATGACCATGTCTAGAGTCTGATGTAGAGAAGCTGGAACGCTATCTACCATGTTATCAATTACAGAAGGAATAAGCTGTCTATAGCTTATTTCTGTTGTGTTGACACATGGCATAGAGGAAACAATCTGCATAAATTTGGTAACATCATCATCTGAGAGGCATCTACTGCAGTAATATTTTTCTTTAGGAGCCAAATAGTCAGAAAAAATAGCAAAATCAAAGGTTAACAGACAATGGTCTGACAGTACAGGGTTATGAGGAGACACTACCAGATTTTCTGTTTCTAAGCCATATGTCAGAACAAGGTCCAACGTATGGTGGAGATAATGGGTAGAATTTCCTACTTTCTTGGAAAACCCCATTGAATCTAATATTGAATTAAATGCCATATCAAGGCAATCACTGTCTACAGCTACATGTATATTAAAGTCCCCTACTATAATTATTCTATCTGATTTCAGCACTAAATCAGCTAAGAATTTGACAAATTTAGATAAAAACTCCTAAGTAGGTTAATGGAGGACGATAAACTATGGCAAATATAATTGGTTTAGCCTAAAATTGCTAAAATGCCCAATACTGAGGACCAGGCCCTCAAAGGAATTATAACGTGTTTTTTGCTTTACATTAACTAGTAATTTGGAATGGTAAATTGTTGCTACTCCTCCTCCATGACTAGAACTTCTGGGATTTTGACAGTTTAAATAACCAGAGGGAGTTGATTCATTCAAACCAGCATAATCCTCTTGCCCTAACCAAGTCTCTGTAAGGGATATTAAATCAATCTGATGATGAATTAACAGATCATGGACTAGCAGAGACTTGGGAGTTAGAGACCTAATATTTAACAAACCATATTTAATTTTTAAAGTATGAGGAGGAACAGAGGCCAAACCATTCAGTTTAGAGGCTTCATGTTTAATTTGCGTTTTACCAACTTTTTGTTTAATCATTTTGGAATTTTTATACATTATATTTTTATTTGCTTTGGATGGAGTAGACAATGGTTCTCTGATGGGGAAGACAGGGGCTAAGTTGAGGGGTGGCGGATGAAAAGGAGCTGCAAAGAGGTGTGTAAGACTGCGACTCTGCTTCCTGGTCCCAACTCTGAGTTGTCAAGGTTTTGGAAATTTGGATAAAAATGATGCCAGATTGTTAGATAAATGAGACGCACCATCCAAAGTGGGATGGACGCTGTCTCGTCTAATAAGACCAGGTTTTCCCCCAAATGAGTTCCAATTGTCAATGTAGCCCACGTTGTTTGCAGGACACCACACAGACAGCCAGCGGTTGAAGGACTGACTAGCGGCTAAACATGTCATCACTGGTCAGATTGGGGAGGGGCCCAGCAAATACTACAGAGACAGACATTGTTTTGGCAAAGTCACACACCGATTTCACATTAGTTTTTTTTCACTTCCAGCTGCTGGAGTTGGATGTCATTAATGCCAGCGTGGATAACAATTGTGGAGTATTTACAGTTACTTTTAGCCAGCATTTTCAAATTTGACTCGATGTCGCCTGCTCTGGCCCCAGGAATGCATTTGACTATGGCTGCTGGAGTCTCTAGGTTCACATTTCTGACTACAGAGTTGCCAATGATCAGAGTTTTTTCCTCAGCGGGTGTGTCGCTGAGCGGGGAAAAATGATTAGAAACATGAACAGGTTGGTGGTTAACCGGAGCCTTGCGACTAGGCTTCCTTCTCACCGTCACCCACCTAGTCTCCTCGCTGCTGAGGAGGACCAGCGGACTGCTAACAAGCTGCCCTATGCTAGGGAGCTAGGCAGCTAGGGGACGTCCGTCAAGATTAATTGGCGCAGACGGTGTTTCAATGCAGCGGAGCCGGGATTCAAAATCAGACAACCTCGCCTCGAGCGCCTCAAAAAGACAACATTTATTACATTTACCGTTATCAGTAAAAGAGGCAGAGGTGCAACTAAACATCTGACAGAGAGAGCACACCAGAGGAGAAGGGGAAGGAGAGCTAGTAGCCATAGCAAATGGCTAACCCGAAGCTAACAAAAACACTGATGAAAGGTGAACAGAAGGCTAAAGAGGATGATTAGATGACACTGAGTGTGCACACAGGTGCAAGAGGCTTGACAAACAGAAGTGAGAGCTAACAATAGAAGGAAAAAAGTGATTAAAATAAAATTAAAGGCGAAATCCTCAGGAGAATGAGGAGAGCTAACCAAAGAGCAAACCACAGGCAGCCAGCAACACAGGAAGTGAAGATACGTTACCACAGGAAGCCAAGCCTCTCCTGGAGGTGCAGACTTTAGCTTGGGCTTATGCGGTCATGGCTAGGACTGACTATGCGACATTTAAATTACGACCAGTTTGTGAATGAGTTTAATGAGGTGTTCGACCACTCCAACCGTGATACTGTACTGACCTCCCGGCTACTTAACTTAAGGCAGGGTAGCAAATTTGTAACCGATTACACCGTCAACTTCCGGGTTTTAGCTGCGGAGGTGGGGTGGGAAGACACCTCTCTGTGCAGCGTATTTATTCGTAGCCTTAGCCCTAGTCTGCGGAATGAGCTAGCCCATTTGGAGAAGCCCAGTAAATTAACCAAGCTCATTTCTCTGGCCATCAGCTTAGACAACCGACTGAGGGAACAGGCAAGTGAGGGTAAGACTTCCGGTCGCTCCGGTACCCAGTTTTGCCAAGCCCTATCTCTTCCCCCCCACCCCCCATCGTCCATATGACTGTGCCATTAATCTCTGGCTCGGAGCTCCATTACCATCCAGTCGGCTGTACAGCCTGTCAGCTCCGGAGCAGGAGGCTATGGAAACTTACAAGGAGTCCTTGAACTCAGGCATAATCCGGCCTTCATCCTCGGTGGTGGTGGTGGGGGGGTTTCTTCGTGGGCAAAAAGGACAGCTCACTGAGACTAAATACACTCTCCCTCTCATCAATACAACATTTCACTCCCTCCGGGGGCCCTCCTGGTTTACCAAACTAGACCTTGGCAATCCCTACCATCTGGTGCGGATTCGGGAGGGTGATGAGTGGAAGACAGGGTTCCGGACCCCTAGCGGGCACTTTGAGTACCTCATTATGCCATTTGGGCTGACCAACGCTCCCGCTGTTTTCAAACGGCTGATCAACGATGTGTTGAGGGATATTTTTTGCTCATTTGTCTTTGTATACCTTGATGATATCCTATTTTTTTTCACAGTCCCTTGATGAACACCGGGTGCACGTGAGACGAGTCCTGCAGCCGCTATTGGAGAACAAGTTGTTTGTGAAGGCGGAGAAGTGCGAATTCCACACGTCAGCTATGTCTTTCCTGGGCTTCACCATCTCACATAATGAGATCATCGCGGACATCATCGGTGGTAGAGTGGCCGACTCCCTCCTCTCGGAAGCAGCTGCAACAGTTTCTGGGATTTGCTAACTTCTACCGCCGCTTCATTAAAAACTACAACATTATTGCACTTCCTCTTACTCATCTCACCTCCTCCAAGGTGACCTTCTGGTGGACGGAGGAGGCTGAGGTGGCCTTTGTGGAGTTAAAATCTCAATTTTCCTCTCCTCCAATCTTGGCGCAGGTGGATCCCGCGCTGCAGTGCCTGGTTGAAGTGGACCCATCAGACTCTGGTGTGGGAGCTGTGCTATCCCAACGCTCCCCGGTAGACGACAAAATCTGCCCCTGCACATTCATCTCCCACCGTTTCTCCCCGGCGGAGAGGAACTATGACATTGGAGACAGGGAGCTCCTGGCGGTCAAGCTGGCACTGGAGGAGTGGTGCCATTGGCTGGAGGCTGCCTCCCAGCCGTTCATCATTTGGACGGACCACAAGAACTTGGAATACCTCAGGACGGCCAAACGTCTGAACGCGCACCAAGCCCGTTGGTCTCTTTTTTTTGGCCATTTTGATTTCACCATCACCTATTGCCCTGGTTCCAAGAACACCAAGCCAGACAAAAGCCTGATGCCTAAATCTAGGCAATTCGCATCAGATGCTGCGGAGGTATTGGCGCACCCCATCATCCCCCAGTCGTGCATCGTTGGTGCCCTCTCGTGGGGTATCGAGGAGAGGGTCCTGAGAGCGCAGGAGACCAAGGCAGACCCGGGAGGGGGACCTCCGGGGAGGTTGTATGTTCCATCTGCCGTCCCGGGTGAGGTGATTAATTGGGCCCACTCCTACAAAGGTTTTTTTGTTGGCCATCATTCCGGAAGGATCTTGGGGAGTACATCCACGCCTGTTCCCAGTGCGCCACCGGCAAGACGTCCTCCTCTCCTCCTGCCGGCCTGCTGCATCCTCTCCCTATTCCTGGCAGGCCCTGGTCTCATGTGGTCTTGGACTTTGTCACCGGCCTCCCATCCTCCAACAACCACACCGTCATCCTCACCATCATGGACAGGTTCTCTAAGGCAGCCCATTTCGTCCCCCTGCAGGGTCTGCCAACGGCGAAGGAGACCGTGGATCTGCTCACCCTCCATGTGGTAAGGCTGCACAGCATCCCTTTGGACATCATTTCTGACCATGGGCCTCAGTTCGTTTCTTCAGGTGTGGAAGGCCTTCTGCAATGCATTCGGGGCTACGGTCAGCCTGTCATCGAGGTATCATCCGCAGAGCAATGGCCAATGTGAGCGTGCCAATCAGGAACTGGAGGCAGCACTACTGTGCGTCACCACTGCCAACCCAGTGTCCTGGAGTATCTACCTGCCATGGATTGAGTACGCTCACAACACCACCGTGTCGTTGGCCATAAGCATGTCTCCTTTTGAGGCCTCTCTGGGCTACAATTCCCCGCTGTTTCCCGAGGAGGAGGGGGACATCGCTGTACCCTCTGTGCGAGCCCACCTGAGACGCTGCCGCTGGTTGTGGAATGCTACCCAGACCATGCTGCGGCGCACAGCGGAGCCCAACAAAACCACTGCCAATTGTTGCACAACATCGGCTCCACCCTACCGGGTTGGTCAACAGGTATGGCTTTCCATGAAAAATATCAGTCTCAAGGCTGAGTCGAAAAAGCTCTCTCAGCGTTTTATTGGGCCATTCGCTATCACTCAAATTGTGAATCCCGTTGCTGTGCGCCTAGCTCTCCCCTCCCTCTTCATTTGTCCCACCTTTCACATCTCTCAGGTAATGCCGTTCTGCTCCAGCCCTCAGTGTCCTCCTCCCAAGATGCCACCTCCACCAGTTGTGATCGATGGCGACCCGGCGTGGAAGGTCAACGCCATCTTGGACGTCCGTCGCTGGGGTCGCGGCCTACAATACCTGGTTGACTGGGAGGGCTACAGCCCTGAATGTAGGTCCTTGGTGCGTCCCTCCTTCGTGTTGGATCCTCAGTTCATCAAGGACTTCCAGCGGATGCACCCGGGTAGGTTGGATCGGTCTCCGAGAGGTGCCACGTAGAGGGGGAGTACTGTGGTGATTCGCTCTGCCTGCCTGTTGACTGATTCTCCGCAGCTGCGTGCACACCTGCCCTCCTCATAAGCTAGACTTTTTAAGCCATGTTGCCCTCAGGTCTGCATGGAGTCGTCTTTCTCCCTGGTCTAACGAGACCATCTCTACACTTCATCAATCACCGAGATTACTCTCAACCTCATTGTTCTCCGGAGGATACTCCTCTCCTTCCTCGCCTTCCTAAAGAAAACCACCTCCATCTCATTGTCCTCCATGGAGTGCTACTCCCAGATGCCAAGTAAGCTCCTCTCATCACTTTCATCTCTCCACACTTGCTCCTCGGTGCACAGGTGGAAATCCGTGGCGGCGGACCTCCTCCACCTGGCGGCAGACCGAATACTCCGTGCACTTCATCACTCCTTCTACCTGTCCCTTTGCAACCGGGGCTGAAGACACTGTCTTCCTGGCCGGAGCCTTCGGGACCAAACCTGAGCTGATCTCCAACTCACCAAAAGTAAGGCTAACAACACAGTACAGCTCCCCCAGTGTATGGTTACTAACTCCCCTATCTCTGCTTCTCCATAGGGTTGCCAGGCAGTATGGTGCTCTGCTCGCCCCGGCTGCTATATTCACACACACACACGCATACACTCAAGCACACATTAAACAATAAAGATAACTGAGTTGATTTCTTGGTCTGTGTCTGCTTTCTGGGTCTAAAAACATTTCACTTTTAGCTCAGAAAGCTAATATGGCGGCAATCAGTCATCATCACCATCACTTAGTTGGCTTTGTAGGTGGAAAATAGCCACGGGATACAAGTGACATTTATCTGGGATAATCATAAGACTTTGTAAATGTAATACAGAGCGTAAATGATGGACAGAACGCAAAATAATTACCATTTTGGGTGAAAATGCAGTGACCACGCCTGCCATCCATCCCCCCTTTGTCAACAGTAAGTGAGGAATTTCTGTTTTTTTTTTTTTTTAATATTGTACTGATTTCTTGTTCATATACTTTGAAGATAAGATGATGAGGTACCTCTGTACAAAAAAACAGTGACAAAAGACTGAACCATTCTTTTTGTAGATACATCCAAAGTCCAGTTTTGACTGTTATGGAATTTAAAGATGTGCTGTGACATTATGCAAATTAGATGCATATATTTATTCCTATATAAAACTTTGGATCATATTTTACATCTTTCTCATTGACAGGGAGACATTTTCTCTTATCACTTTCAAGTTATATTCTTGGAAATCTGAACTATTTTATTGACAAAAAGTATTTACCACTCTTGTCCACTAGGGGTTATTGTCGTAATTCGGCAACAGATGCACTCAAAGAGTTAAATACGAGTAGGGCCCCTAGAACAGATCAAATTCCAGCTGAACTGCTACAGGCAGGGTTATTACCCATAGCTAGCCATCTACACAAGCTCCTGTTAAAGTGCTGGGCTACAAAACAGATTTCCCAGGAGTTTAAAGATTCAAAGATAACTATGTTATACAAGAATAAAGGTGACAGAGGAGATTGTAATAATTCTTGCGGTATTTCGTTGCTAAGCATTGCACAGAAAGTACTGGCCCGAATTCTCCTACAAAGACTCCAGGAGATTGCAGAAGAGATTTACCCTGAAGCTCAATGTGGGTTTAGGGCTAACCGATCAATGTCACATTTGATCTTTGCTCATCGACAAATGCAGGAGAAAGCTAAAGAACAGCAACAGCCCCTTTACACTGCATTTGTCAATCTCACAAAGGCTTTCAAGTATGTGAACAGGAATTTATTATTCCTAATACTTGAGAAAGCAGGCTGCTTTCCTAATCTTCTGTCTCTCATACATTGTTTTCATGATGGCATGCAAGCTACCATACAGTTCAGTGGAGAACCATCCAATTGCTTCTCTATCAAACGAGGTGTTAAACAACGTTGTGTATTAGCTCCCACTCTGTTTGGGATTTACTTCTCATATGTGTTCAGTCATGATTATTCCAACTTAGCCAAACATACTGGGGTGGAGAAACTGTCACGCGATGATGGAAACTTCTTCAGTGTAACCAAATTCAAGACGCGAACCAAGGCACAGAAGTTTATTGTTAGATAGCTTCTATAAGCTGATGATGCAGCACTTTGTGCTTCAGCTTAAGAACAATTGCAGGAGATGTGGGAATGCTTTGCTGACTTGTGTAGTAAATTTGGTCTGGTGATTAATCAGAAGAAAACTGTTATGATGTCACTTTCAGTGGATGGTCACACTTTTGTCATAAATGATACACCATTGGAAGGTGTTGAAAAGTTTACCAATCTCGACTCAACTATATCTCACAACAACACTCTTGACACAGAGCTCTCAATTTGGCTTGGAAAACCTTCAACCATCTTCGGTCGGCTTACCAGTCATATATGGAGAAACAGACACCTCTCTGTATGTACCAAAACCATAGTATATGAAGGATTCCAGTATCTAAGCATTCTTCTATATGGAGCAGAAAGCTGGCCTACATACTACCATCAAGCGTCTCAAATTAATGCCTTCCACACAAGGAGTCTGCGGGTCATACTCGGACAGAACTGGTGCGACAAGATCTCAAATGAAGAGCTCTTTCAAATCACCTCTTTCATCGAGACTGAAGCTCACCAGATTTAGATAGGCTGGTCATGTTAACAGAATGGCAAGTAATCGGATCCCAGATTGCCAGATGCTACATGAAGTACTGGAAAAAGGAATACGCCCTACCAGAAGGCCAAGGCTAAGATATAAAGATGTACTAAAAAGAGACCTAAAGGATTTTGGCATCAGATCACAAACCTGGACCACTCTCACACAGGACCTAGCTGTTTGGAGATCATTATTTCACCAGGGCTGTGATCTTGACAAGCAGAACTAACTTAAAAAAACACAAGAAAAGGTGCACAAGATAAGCCGACAGATGATTTTCCTAGTATTGCCATTTATGACAGTTGCTTGCTTATACTATACTACTATATAATATACGGCAGAAACTTTGTCCCTCTGCTAACTAAGAAGCCACTTGACCGTGGGCTCTCATCTTTTGAATGGTGATGCCACGATACCTGAAGAGTGCACCTGACATGGTCTCACTTACCGCTTGACCAAAAAAGAAGTCAAAGGTGACCTTTTTAAACCAACCTTTACTGGTGGAGGTGTATGCCGGGGGAGGAATGAAGTGCACCTGACACTGTTGGCAGACTTTAAGATCCACCGGGCACAGGTGTCATTGTCTTGCATGGACCAGGGAGCATTTACGCTGGACAAGGGACCAGTGGTCCTCAGTGCTGTTTTCTGATGAAAGTCAATTCATGCTGAGCAGAAATGATGGCCGCCAATAATGTTGGAGAGATCAAGGAGAGCGCTATGCATCAGCCACTGTTGTCAGCAGATGAACCTTTGGTGGTGGTGGTGTTACAGTATGGGCAGGTGTGTCTTGTCAATACAGAACTGCCCTACACCTTGTGAATGTTACAGTGACAAGATGATACTACTTCAATAACATCATTAATCCAGTCATTGTGCCCCTGCATGAACAACAAAGGCCTAATTTCATCTTCATGGACAAGAATGCTCCAGCTCATCGACGACTGCTGGAGGCTGGCGTACCTCAAAAGGAGTGGCCTGCACTTTCTCCAGACCTGAATCTCATAGAAAACCTGTGGGATCAGCTGAGTCACCATTTAGAGGCTCGTAATCCTGCACCCCACAACCTCTATGACCTGAGGGCCGCCCTTCAAGTAGAGTGGAATGCCATGCCTCAGCAGACAACAAGTCAACTTGTGAACAGCATGAGACATTGTTGTCAAGCTGTAATTGATGCTCAAGGACCCGTGACAAGTTACTGAGACATTGACATTTTTAGTTATGGTATACCCACCACTGTTGGCTTTTATTTCAATAAATTATTTGAGATAAGGAAATCACCATTGCATGCTTCTACTTAAATGCCCTACTTTCATGATATAATATCACTGTAGTGTGAACTTTTTACATTTTCCATAAATTTCACCCAAAAGCCAAATATCACTAACTTTTTGTTAGTAGTGTATATGGAAGGCATTCCTATTCAAAACGTTGCCATGATGTGTAGTTACATTTCTGTTGATCGACAGAAAAGTATGTCCATGTACATATTCAGTACTTGGTGGGGTTCCTTTTCCATGAATTACTGCATCAGTGCTATGTAGCATGAAGGCAATCAGCCTGTGGTACTGCTGAGGTGTTACGGAGGCCCCGATTTCTTTGATAGCAGCCTTTAGCTTGTCTGCATTGCTGGGTCTGGTGTCTCTGATCTTCCTCTTGACAATCCTCCATAGATTCTCTACGTGGTTTAGGTCAGGAGAGGTTGCTGGACAGTCAAGTACAGTGATACCATGGTCATAAAGCCAGGTTTTGGTACTTTTGGCAGTGTGGACAGGTGCCAGGTACTGGTAGAAAAGGAAATCAGCATCTCCACAAAGCTTGTCAGAAGAGGGAAGCATGAAGTGCTCTAAACTTTAATGGTAGACTGCTGCACTGACTTTGGACTTGATAAAACACAGTGGACCAATGCCAGCAGATGACATGGCTCCCCAAATCATAAATGACTGTGGAAACTTCACTCTGGACCTCAAGCAACGTGGATTCAATGCTTCTCCTCTCTTCCTCCAAACTCTGGGACCTTGATTTGCCCATGAAATGAAAAATGTACTCTGATCTGAAAAGCAGTCATCTGCTGGTTTTTAGGGGTTTGTGTCTTATTTGCCAACTCACTAAAAATAGAGATTGTTTTATACTGGGAAAGTCTAATCTGTGATTTTGCGTAGCTTCTGGGCTAACACTGACACTCTTTGTACTTTACTGAAGCCTGAAAAAAGCTTTGAATACACTTTAGTGTAATCCCAAGCCTTTGACAGAGACCTTTTTTTTTAAAAAAAGAGGCAAACTCTAAACCACTTACTGTGGCTAAAATTGCTGTCCCTGAAAATAACACTGACCAATCTCTCAATCAATGGCTATGACTTGCTCAAAAGAAGCCATTTATTACCATCTGCGGCTATTGGCTCTGACTGCCTTTCTCTTTTTCCTGGGCTGATCAGAATTATTCCCCTGTGTTACTTTGTTGTCCTGCCCAGTTGAGAGATCTCTCCATCTTTCTTGCCTCCCCCTGCTACCCTAGCCAATCATTTTTCTCTGTAGATAATTCTGAATTAGGAAGTGCCAGGAACAAAATAAATCTAAGCCAGTTTTCCATTGTGCCATTAACCTCAAACTAGTGCATGACCTTAGAAAGCAACTATTCCTGTCTGAAACTAGCAGCCCAGTCAGGCTTTACAGGCTCAAACGTAGGCTGTGTTTGAAAGTGGAATACAGAGGTGTAGCCTATATGAAGGCAATCACACATGCTAGACTTTGACAAATATGAAATGGACTGAACTGAGATGTATTTGACTGTGTGAATATTAATTACAGAATAACTGAAAATGAATGGGACATGCAATTTTAGCCAGTGTTTAAGAACCACTTTGTAGAAGAGCTTGGAAGAACGAGGCGATGTGATATATAAACCAAAGTTTATTATCAGCTCCTCTAACAAGTCTCATCCTAGTGCAGCAGCAGAAGAAGGAAAAAGAGACCGAACACCTTCGGCTCTATGAACTTATACTTGCACATAACAAAAGACATGCATATCAAAAGCTGACATCCCTCATTATCTTAATCCCCCCGTTGTCTTCGTACTCCTCCTCATGGCCCTGGGGGAGTCAGGGCAGCTTCTCCGGTCTCCACCGCAGTGCCTGGGAAGCTCTTTGATCTTCACTGGTGGTTGAGACTCTTTGTCCTGTTCTGAGGTGTGAAGTCGCCTTACATATGTAATCACCAAACATTCTCACATGCTTCAACATATGTAGGTTATGGAATATTTGATTAATATAGACCACAGCCCCCCCCAAACGACTAAGAAAAGGACAATAGAAAAATTCACAGTTTAAGATAATTACTATGACACACTAACTGCTACACCTCTTGCCACACAAGAAACTTTCCAGCAGCTATGCTCCTAAGAGAGTTCAGTGGTAATCATAACAGCATAGTAAAATCACAAGTCAGTCCTAAACTGTTACAGCACAATTAGTGAACAACTGTTGAGTAGTTTGCATCAGTCTCTGTGCCGTCTGGGTTTTAATCTTCTCCCGAATCTGCTGTGGGTCCGCTTGGGCGTCCTGCTGGGACCTTCCTGGAAGGAATCTGCAGCTTGGGAAGGAGAGTGATTAATTGTTCCCTGCAGGGGGGCTGAGTCTTTTCTCTTGGGGGGTCTACCCCGCCGAGGTGCTCTCGCCAACCGTGCAGGCTCGTCTCTCAACAAGAAGGCAGGTTTAAGTCTGTCAATGCTGACTGTTTCTTTTCTATCCCCAAAATCAAGCACAAAGTGTTTATCACCAGGTTCCAGCACTCTGAATGGCCCATCGTATGGTGGGCGGAAAGTTGGTTTTAAAGCTTCATGCCTAACAAAAACGAATTCAGTGTTCTTTAAAGCTTGTGGGACAAAAACCCGTGGAAAAGAGTGATGTGCCGGTCCGGGGAGAGAGTCCGGTCCGTTGCTGCCTAAAAACCTCGGGGCAGGGAGATGCCCTGGCTCTGGGTTCTCTGGTAAAAATTCACCTGGGAGCCTGAGAGGTTGTGCAAAAACTAATTCTGCTGGAGAGGCGTCTAGAACCTCTTTGGGCGCAGCACGCAACCCCAATAAAACCCAGGGAAGTTTATTTACCCAATTTGTATCCGTTAGTGAGGCTCTGAGGGCGGCATTTAAAGATCTGTGAAAACGCTCGCATAACCCATTAGCCTGAGGGTGATAAGCGGTGGTGCGGTGAATTGTCGCCCCTAAGCTGCTGGACATGGCTGACCAAAGCTCCGAGACAAATTGATGCCCCCTATCGGACGTGATGTCCGATGGGACGCCGAAACGTGCCACCCAGTTTGTCAAAAAAACGTGAGCGACTTCCTCCGCTGTGGTTGACGCCAGAGGGACCGCCTCAGGCCAGCGCGTGGTGCGGTCTATCATTGTTAACAGGTGTATGAAACCTTGGGAGGAAGGTAGTGGTCCCACGAGGTCGACATGAACGTGGTCGAACCTTCTAGCAGGGATTGGAAAAGGCTCCAGAGGGGCTTTTGTGTGTTTGTGTATTTTGGCGCTCTGACAAGAAATGCAAGTTTTTGCCCATTCTTTTATGTTTTTGTGCAGGCCAGGCTACACAAACTTTTCGGCGACCATTTTAACCGAGGTGCGCACACCTGGGTGCGCGAGGGAGTGAATTGAGTCAAAAATACGGCGGCGCCATGTAGCTGGGGCTAACGGGCGAGGTCGGCCGGTTGAGATATCGCATATTAGGGGGGGCACGCCGTCGCTTAAACCCCTTTCCTCCAGCCTTAACCCTGTTGGTCCAGACAAGAGTGCGCGCACGTCCGCGTCACTACTTTGTTCCTCTGCCATGGCTGCATAATCTATCCCTGCATGGATTGGGGCCGCGTATGTGTCCGCGTTGGTGAAGAGTTCCGCGGCTGAGGTAGTATAATCTGTCTCCTCGCGCTCTGACGATGTCACAGCGCGAGAGAGGCAGTCTGCTACCACGTTAAGTTTGCCTGCCACATGTCGAATGTCTGTGGTGAACTCTGAAATCGCAGCCAGCTGTCTTTGTTGCCTGCCTGACCATGGTTCGGAAATTTTAGCCATAGCAAAGGTGAGCGGTTTGTGGTCTACAAAAGCCGTGAAACTCCACCCTTCTAACCAGAACTGGAAGTGGCGGATGGATAAATGAAGCGCTAGCAGCTCCCTGTCAAAAGTGCTGTATTTACGCTCGGTTTGGTTTAGCGATTTGCTGAAGAATGCCAAAGGTTGCCAGATTCCGCTGACATGTTGTTCTACAACTGCCCCTATAGCTAGGTCCGAAGCGTCTGTGGTTAGCGCAATGCGGGCCGAGGGATCGGGGTGAACCAACAATGTGGCATTAGCTAGGGCACTTTTTACTTCCGCGAAGGCGTGTTCGCGCTCGGGGGTCCATGATGGAAGCTTTTTGTTTTCTGAGCGCGTCATATAGGGGCTGCATGAGCTGAGCTGCGGGGGGGAGGAAACGGTTGTAAAAATTAACCATTCCTAAAAATTCTTGCAGCGATTTGACCGTTTGTGGCCGTGGGAAACTTTTTATCGCGTGAACTTTGTCTGGAAGTGGGACCGCCCCCTTCGGAGAAACTCTGTGTCCTAAAAAATCAATTTGTGACACGCCGAATTTGCATTTGGCTGGATTGATTATTAACCCGTGCTCTTCTAGCCTCTGAAAAACCATAGTGAGATGCCGCTCGTGTTCTTCCTTAGACGGGCTGGCTACCAGCATATCGTCGAGGTAGACGAAAACAAAAGGGAGGTCGCGTAATACTGCGTCCATCATCCGCTGAAAGGTGTGAGCCATGCCTTTGAGGCCGAAAGGCATTCGCAAAAATTCAAAAAGGCCGAAAGGGGTTATTACAGCTGTTTTAGGAATGTCCTCTGCTCGAACTGGGACTTGATGATAACCGCGGACCAGGTCTATTTTTGAAAAAATGCGCGCACCCGCCAGATGCAGTGAAAAATCCTGAATGTGAGGAATTGGGTAGCGGTCATGCGCTGTCGCATTGTTTAATCTGCGGTAATCGCTGCACGGTCTCCAAGAACCGTCGGATTTCGGAACCATGTGAAGTGGTGAGGCCCAGGGGCTTTTCGAGCGTCTAATAATGCCTAATTTTTCAAGGGTGGTAAACTCGTCCCGAGCTATGGCGAGCTTGGCCGCGTCTAAGTGCCGAGCTTTGGCAAATATGGGTGGGCCCGTTGTGGAAATAAAATGTTCAACCCTGTGTTTAGCCACAGTGGCTGAGAATTTGGGAATTGTGAGTGCTGGAAATTGTGTGAGGAGTTGATCAAACTTACCTCCTGCTGTGGTGACGCTAGCCTGCACGGGTGGTGGAGAAAGTCGAGCTGAGCAGGGAATAGAAGCAAAGGACAGTGCATTAACCAAGCGCCTGTTCGCTAGATCAACTAATAACCCATGTGCACACAAAAAATCTGCGCCCAACAAGTTAAAACTCACCGCCGCTACAACAAATGTCCATCTGTAGTTGCGGCCGTGGATGCAGAGGTGCAGGCTCTTTTCGCCAAAAGTGTCGATGGTGGAGCCGTTGGCTTCCACCGCTCCATTACCCCGGGGGCCCATGGCCCGGTCTGCTTGGGAGGGCATGACAAAACTTAGTTGAGCTCCCGTGTCGATAAGGAACCGCTTGCCGGTGTGTCCGTCCGTCACATATAAAAGCTTGCTTTTTTCGCCGAGAACCGCCGCTGTTAACGGCTCTCGGCTTCGGCGTTTTCCGGAAATTGTGAATTTGCGGGGGGGGGACGCATTTGTAAGCCTTCTCTGCGAAGCGGTGGTGGTAATAACAAACGTCGCTCCGTCTGTTGCATCCTGGCTGTGTCGCTGTCACCGTGGGCTGATTCTGCTCGGTGATTTGTGGCTCCTCGTGGCTCCGGACATCAGCGTTGAGGTCTGCGGATGCTGCTGTGGGTGTCTGCTCCTTGCAGGCATTGACGAGCCGTTGAGCTTCGTGAGCTAGCGTGCGGAAGTCTTGCTGGGTGCTGCATCGCATGTTGGCCAGTGTCCCTCTCATGTGTGGCGGCAGCGTACTGAGGAATATGAAATGGAAGAGGAAGTTGTCATTGTCCTCTTCTTTAAGTTGCAGCAAGTCCTCCATGAGGGCCTTGGGTCTGCCTCCTCTGTGGCCGTAAACCGCCAGGATCCTCTCGGCTCTCTTCTCGGCTGAGGGGACGTAATTTGCCACGATGGTCACTTTCAGTTCTTCATATTTGTCCTGGGCCGGCGGCCGTTGGATTATGCTCCGCGCACATCTCGAAGTGGCGGCGTTGAGTTTGGCGACGATGTGATAGAACTTTGTATCGTCAGCCGTGATGCCCGCAAGTGCAAACTGGGCTTCAGCTTGCTGAAACCACGAGGCGGGGTCTTCCTGCCAGAAGTCCGGCAGGTTGACGGTGATGGCGTTTGTGTGGACCGTCACTGCTGTGTCCGCAGGGTGAGAGTGCCTTGTTTCGGCTCTCTCCGCGGCACTGGTGCTCGGTTGAGCCCTCTCTATCACTTCTGCCGTGGGGGAACGTCGTCCATCTGTTCCCCTATCTGCATGGGCGCCGGCGTCTGCCTGGGTCGCCACAGATGAGTCGATCGCGGGGGAACGCCTCTGGTCCATCCTCGCGTCAGGGTCACCAGTGTAGAAGAGCTTGGAAGAACGAGGCGATGTGATATATAAACCAAAGTTTATTATCAGCTCCTCTAACAAGTCTCATCCTTGTGCAGCAGCAGAAGAAGGAAAAAGAGACCGAACACCTTCGGCTCTATGAACTTATACTTGCACATAACAAAAGACATGCATATCCAAAGCTGACATCCCTCATTATCTTAATCCCCCCGTTGTCTTCGTACTCCTCCTCATGACCCTGGGGAGTCAGGGCAGCTCCTCCGGTCTCCACCGCAGTGCCTGGGAAGCTCTTTGATCTTCACTGGCGGTTGAGACTCTTTGTCCTGTTCTGAGGTGTGAAGTCGCCTTACATATGTAATCACCAAACATTCTCACATGCTTCAACATATGTAGGTTATGGAATATATGATTAATATACACTCACCGGCCACTTTATTAGGTACACCATGCTAGTAACGGGTTGGACTCCCTTTTGCCTTCAGAACTGCCTCAATTCTTCGTGGCATAGATTCAACAAGGTGCTGGAAGCATTCCTCAGAGAGTTTGGTCCATATTGACATGATGGCATCACACAGTTGGCGCAGATTTGTCGGCTGCACATCCATGATGCGAATCTCCCGTTCCACCACATCCCAAAGATGCTCTATTGGATTGAGATCTGGTGACTGTGGAGGCCATTTGAGTACAGTGAACTCATTGTCATGTTCAAGAAACCAGTCTGAGATGATTCCAGCTTTATGACATGGCGCATTATCCTGCTGAAAGTAGCCATCAGAAGTTGGGTACATTGTGGTCATAAAGGGATGGACATGGTCAGCAACAATACTCAGGTAGGCTGTAGCATTGCAACGATGCTCAATTGGTACCAAGGGGCCCAAAGAGTGCCAAGAAAATATTCCCCACACCATTACACCACCACCACCAGCCTGAACCATTGATACAAGGCAGGATGGATCCATGCTTTCATGTTGTTGACGCCAAATTCTGACCCTACCATCCGAATGTCGCAGCAGAAATCGAGACTCATCAGACCAGGCAACGTTTTTCCAATCTTCTATTGTCCAATTTCGATGAGCTTGTGCAAATTGTAGCCTCAGTTTCCTGTTCTTAGCTGAAAGGAGTGGCACCCAGCGTGGTCTTCTGCTGCTGTAGCCCATCTGCCTCAAAGTTCGACGTACTGTGCGTTCAGAGATGCTCTTCTGCCTACCTTGGTTGTAACGGGTGGTTATTTGAGTCACTGTTGCCTTTCTATCAGCTCGAACCAGTCTGGCCATTCTCCTCTGTCCTCTGGCATCAACAAGGCATTTCCGCCCACAGAACTGCCGCTCACTGGATATTTTTTCTTTTTCGGACCATTCTCTGTAAACCCTAGAGATGGTTGTGCGTGAAAATCCCAGTAGATCAGCAGTTTCTGAAATACTCAGACCAGCCCTTCTGGCACCAACAACCATGCCACGTTCAAAGTCACTCAAATCACCTTTCTTCCCCATACTGATGCTCGGTTTGAACTGCAGGAGATTGTCTTGACCATGTCTACATGCCTAAATGCACTGAGTTGCCGCCATGTGATTGGCTGATTAGAAATTAAGTGTTAACGAGCAGTTGGACAGGTGTACCTAATAAAGTGGCCGGTGAGTGTAGACCACATGCTTGTTTATTTTTTGTCAGAACACTCATTTGTGTGATCTTTTATGACTTATATTCACAAATGTTTTATGTTGCACTTTGGGGAATGGGAGTTGTTCAGTCACCATAATTTAGGTTATATGTGTAGTTTATAGGCTATTGTCAATAAAGTCGTGCAGTACAATAACAGGACAGGTTTACAAATATTTGAGACCCATTCTAGTGCATCCTTATACATTTTAGCAATGTTATAAGTACAAAACACTGAACACTATTATTATTATTATTATGATTCATTTCATTCATCCATCTTCTTCCGCTTAATCCTTTTTGGGTCGCGGGGGGGCTGGAGCCTATCCCAGCATCTTTGGGCGAGAGGCAGGGTCCACCCTGGACAGATCGCCAGTCCATCGCAGGGCCAACACAGAGAGACAGACAACCATTAACTCTCACAGTCATACCTAAGGACAATTTAGAATCCCCAGTTTGATGCCAATTAACCTAACCTGCATGTTTTTGGCATATGGGAGGAAACCGGAGAAATCCCGGAGTAAACCCACACAGACACGAGGATAACATGCAGACTCCACACAGATCACTGTTGGTCGGGGGCTGGGATCGAACCCAGGATCCCCCAGCCAAGGGTGAGTTGCTGTGCTGCCGCAGTGCTAACCACTCTGCCACCGCGCCACCCTGTAAATATTTAAATAAAAATGATTTATTTTGTTATTTGGACATTTTTGCATCTTTCTGTCATTTAGCCAAAGCGTGTGTCTGCATGTATTATGCAGCTGATCTGCTCATTCCGTTCTACAATGAAGCAGCAGTCGGGACTTTCACGTACCACTGACCGGGCAGGTTGAGTGTGCCTCCCCTCCATCGTTCGTGGAGCACACAGTGGGACACCGGTGTTGGCCTTTTAACGGGAGTCTCGGCTGCTGCCTTACCTGTGTGCCAGTAATGTCAATGCAGCACCACGGGTCCCCAGCACACACCCCCGCACCTCGTTTTCTCTATGGCAAATATATTGTAACGTCGTCGAGGCCGTGTTAAGGGGGGCAGGGATTTCCCAGCATGCTTTGCCAGCAGAGAACGTTACTTTGTGTGTGTATTTAATGTGATTACTGAGCTATTATACTGCTGTGTCATTATAACTGCTTTATAATGACCCAGCAGTGTTTATAGGCAGGATTAGGGCGAGATGTATCATCTGTGTGTAACCATGATTGAAACGGGGGTCTGGGAGGATGACCTCCCCTCCTGTCTGTGCTCAGTGGGGTGTTTGAATAAAGCCTGTTGTGTCGCAGCCATCTGCTCCCCTTCTTTGTGTGAGCTTCGCCTACGTCACACACAGTGTCCAATAGCCTCAGTAGGACTACGCACAGTCCCTCCCCTGGCAGCGGGAGTCATATGCCCTCTCCAGCCGACTCCCACCGCTGCCAGGACCTCCCAAGTGGCCGCTGGGCCGCGTCCAGGCATCCAGCCCCTGCCGAGCCCGGGAAAAGACCGGATCTCTGTCCTGCTCGCTCCGCTGCTGCTGTGTGCCGAGGGCCTCTGTGATGTCACCGCCAGGGGAAGCATCTGCGGGAGGCGGCCTGTCCCCGTCCATGCCACCTCGCTCTAGTTTAACGTCAGCGAGGGGCCAGTTTGTCGTGGGGTGGGTGCGGGGCAGTACCGTGCGATGTGCCCTGGCTCTCCGCAGCGGAAGCACCCTTCCTCACGTTGCTGCGGCCGTCTTCTCCGTGGACGTGCTGCCGTGGTCTACTGTAACTCCTCCTCCTCCCCCTCGCTCTCAGCCATGGCCTGGAAGGTTTCCCCCAGTGACCAGTCGTTCAGCGCGGCAGCCAGCTCAACCTGGGCCAGGTGGTCATCCAACAGGGTCTCGCCGTTGTAGCGGGGAATCTTGGCCCGCTGCCGGATGGATGGGACGGTCGCCTACCAGTCGATCGGCGCTCCTGATCGCCGTGGAATCGCCAGCCCATCCTGCCCTGAAAAGGGCGGGAAGCAGGGCTGGTTTGCACTGCTCCGCCCACTCTGCCTTGAAAAAGGCAGAAGGCGGGGTACGCTCGTCCCGTCGGGTCCGCTGCTCCGTCCATTGCGGCGAGCCACTCCGGGGGTCGGCGTCTCAGCTCTGCCATCCGTTCCCAGCCGAGCGATGAACCGCCCCGGCCGCTGGACCTCTGCCCGGATCCTGGCCACAATCTAGCTCCATCTCACTTCTGACACCAGTGTGACGTAGGCGAAGTTCACACAAAGAAGAGGAGCAGATGGTTGCGACACGACAGGCTTTATTCAAACACACCACTGAGCACAGACAGGAGGGGAGGTCATCCTCCCAGACCTCCGTTTCAATCATGGTTACACACACATGATACATCTCACCCTAATCCTGCCTATAAACACTGCTGGGTCATTATGAAGCAGCTATAATGACACAGCAGTATAATAACTCAGTAATCACATTAAACACACACACAAAGTAATGTTCTCTGCTGGCAAAGCATGCTGGGAAATCCCTGCCCCCCTTAACACGGCCTTGACGTTACAATATCCATTACACCTATGCAACAGTATGGTATATAGAAGTTCCATACTCATGGATGCACGGGTCCCCGGCAGTGCCCCCCCCCCCCATGTTTTCTATGATGAATACACAACTTTATGTTATATATTTTGATTAAGCCGCTCCATACTCGTGGATGCACGCCCTCGTAACCTCAGGAGAAAAGCAGCACTTCTAAAATCTTTATTTGCAAAGTGCTGTGGTGACTGACAGGTCGTGATGCTGTGTTATCCAATCACCATTGTCATGATGCCACGTATTGTCCAGTCAGCGTGGCCGTGATGCAGCATATTCTCCAATGAGCACAGAATCAATCCAAAACCCCACCCACAATTCTTGAAGCCAGGGGATGAAGACATAGAGCGGTCACACAGTGGTGGCTAAATGTTTATTGATAAAAATTTCATATATTGACTGAGCGACTCCATATTAAGAGATGCACAGCCTTCGTAGCTTCAGCAAAGCACATTTAAAATATTTGGTCAGTGTGACGAATTGTTTGAGAGATATCTGAGGAACACACACAGACAGACAGACACACAAACAGACAGAGAGATCATGAATTTATAGATAAGTAGGAGTATGATATAATTACTGACATATTCAAAAGCTAAGTGCATGAATTATAGTTTCTGAAACATCCATCCATCCATTTTCTATGACTTTTCTGAGAGTCACAGCTGCAGCAGTCCATTTTCAGAAACATACTATCGTATCAATTTACAGAGAAAATACTGTATATTATTAATTAAAAACAAAAACAAAAAACAGAATTATGTTCCTGATATAGACCCGTTATTCTCCTTTGGGTGATAACAAAATATTGTCTAAAATACTTACATTTAGATTGGAAGTGTTGACTTCCATAGTGGATGCAAATCAGAAAGGCTTTACTAAAAGTCAATATTCTTATTTTAAAACAAGGTGGTTATTTAATATGTTTCACTATTTAAAGGCCAAATGTCGCGTAATTTTTTTTTTCTAAATGACAACGAATTTAGATAAAATACACATAGCTTAAACCAAATATTCATACCGGAGACCATATCACCCACCTGTATTTACATAATTGCACAAAATACACCAGGTGAAGGCCCCACCTTGCTTGCTGGCTTGTGACAGCCAGTCCAGACCACGCCCATGTTTTTGACATCACCAGTTGTACCCTGGCTGCCCTGCCTATCCACATGCACACTTATCAACATTGGACAATCATGATGGAAAGTGACAGCGATTGTGAACAAATTACTTTAGTTTTGTCTTTTTTTTTTGTCTTTTTTTTTGTCAGTGGTTCAGACAGTGACAGAGGCATAGAACCTTACCGGTTCGAGCCGTCCGAGACGGAATCAGATGCTTTGTCTGATGACAACAGTTCCAACGATGACCAGAGAGCAGAACCAGTGGAAAATGTCATTGAACTGGACATTAATCGCCTCCAGAATTGCGAAGCCGAAGGGGGTCTGTCCAGGGCGCCCCATAAATATTAATTTTTCGGAAGCCATTATTACAGTGGAGGAGAGCCGCTGCTGTCAAGAAATTGACCAGATCAATATGAAAATGGAGGCGCATACCTGTCAAGTGAGACGTTTTCGCCGTACTTTAATACCGTAAAACGCGGCTATAAGGGACAGCGGAGTAATAATGGACATTTCTCTGGGAAATGTTTTCATACCTGTCAAGTGAGACGTTTTCGCCGTATTTTAATACCGTAAAACGCGGCTATAAGGGACAGCGGAGTAATAATGGACATTTCTCTGGGAAATGTTTTCATACCTGTCAAGTGAGACGTTTACGCCGTATTTTGGTGCCAAGCGCGGCTGTGGGGGACGGCGGAGTGGTGGGGGACACTTTTCTGGGAAATGTTTTAAATGTAGTTCGTGTTGTTATTGTCAAATATTTTAAGGAAAATACGGGGAAAAAAAATTGAGTGTCTTGAGGAGCACATCCTGTGTGTGATCCCCCACAGCTGGTGCTGGCAGATGGCTCAGCCTGAGCTATTCGCACTACAGTGTGGACTCAATCAGTCTAATGGCCGCGGCGGGCAGATGGCTAAGCGGGAGCTATTATCACTACAATGAGAAGTGTGGACTCAGGCAGATCGCTCAGCGGGAGCTATTATCACTACATTGAGAAGTGTGGACTCAGGCAGATCGCTCAGCGGGAGCTATTATCACTACATTGAGAAGTGTGGACTCAGGCAGATCGCTTATAGCCACGTTTTACGGTGTTGAAGTACGGCGAAAACGTCTCACTTGACAGGTATGAAAACATTTCCCAGAGAAGTGTCCCTTATTACCCAGCTGTCCCTGATAGTCCCGTTTTAAGGTATGGGTGAAATATCCAATTTTTTCTTTCTTGTTGCTCACTTCAACCTTCCAGTCTCCATATAAACAATCAATTGAAATACCCCAAGCATCAAACTAGGGTACAATCTATTTCGTCACTTCCGCCTTCTTCCCCAGGCGATTCCAGGGGCCGTGTCAGGCCAAGCGTGGCAGTTTTAAATTAATGAATATTCCGTTATTACTGAAGCATATGCACCAAGACCCGAACGGATCGGTTCCCTTTTATATCTAGTTTCAAGATATTTAAAGTACCCTGTTACGTGACATTTGGCCTTTAAATTTCAATGAAGCTCCAGGCATCATTGTTTCTATGGATGCTGAAATGGTCGTTGACAGAACTGAATGTGAACATATGTTTGACGTGATGAAGAGACTTGGATTTGCTCCAGTTTTTTTTAAAGTGGATCAAAGTGTTCTATGAAAGGCCTACAGCATCTGTTTTATCAAATGGCCTTTTAGCAGCTCCTTTAAAGTAGAACTGAACCCACCTTTTGGCGCAAAAAGTAGAATAGCAGATTAATTCCTTATTACCTATTGTATTTTTCAACACATAAAAGAAATTTTTAGGCCGTGCGATGGCCAAGCTATAAGCCGATAAACTTTTGCCTCTGGCTGGCAGTGCCAAACAAACCGGAAGTAGTGCAGACGACGCTGCGTGACGTCACGAGTGTTATCCCTGAAAAAAACAACAATGGCAGATGATAGCAGTTCCAGCAGTTCCAGCAGTCAAGAAAAACAGAGTTTTCAGAGTGAAGAGGCATTCAGGATCGGTGACGAGACAGAGGAGGATGCAGGAGTGTGGCAGGTGGCAGGGGTGCACAAGGGTGAGCCCAGGAGACAGAGACCTAATGCACCTGTGACAGCAGCTGGCAGACGGCGATGCAGAGGCGAGGTCCGCCACCGGGGAATACAGTGATCCCTCACTTATCGCGTTTAATGGGGACCAGAACCGACCGCGAAAAGTGAAAAATCGCGAAGTAGCGTCACCCCCCCCCCCCCAAGGGCGTCACAAGCACTATTTTGCACAAAAAGGCACAAGAGAACAGCGAAAAGTGCCACTAAGCAACACCAGCGATAAAGAACAATGAATGCGGTCTTCCTTCGCTGGGTATGTGCACTCTGCAGGGAGAGAAGCTGGGTAAAACGTCTCGGCCAATCAGCTTGCGAGGTAAAACGTCTCGGCCAATCAGCTTGCGAGATTCCCGAGCGGTGAAGAGGTGGGCGGAGAGGAGTGGAGCGGTGGTCAGAGAGGTGGATTTTGAGTTGTGCGGGCTCTCCGTGTTGATACCTGATACATTAGAACATTAGGTATCAACACGGAGAGCCCGCACAACTCAAAATCCGCCTCTCTGACCACCGCTCCACTCCTCTCCGCCCACCTCTTCACCGCTCGGGAATCTCGCAAGCTGATTGGCCGAGACGTTTTACCTCGCAAGCTGATTGGCTGAGACATTTTACCCAGCTTCTTTATCACTCGTGTTGCTTAGTGGCACTTTTCGCTGTTCTCTTGTGCCTTTTTGTGCAAAATAGTGCTTGTGACGCCCTTGGGGGAGGGGGTGATGCTACTTCGCGGTTTTTTCACTTTTCGCGGTCGGTTCTGGTCCCCATTAAACGCGATAAGTGAGGGATCACTGTAATATCTATATCTAGAAACGCATCGCTTCCCGGTCGCTTTTCCTCCCCCTTTCTTTTCTTTCGTCGCCATGACAGCTTTCCTTGGCCACTGAACAGATCTTCCTAGGTGTTGGAAGTGTTTTGTAGTCGACTATCACCACAAAATGCACCAAAAACAACCAGTGTCGACGTGCTTGCAATGGTAAACATGGAGGACTGTGTCACACTCGTGACGTCACGCGGAACTCTGGCTGCACTTCCGGTTAATCGGCGGATTTGTCTGATTTTTCAGGGCGGGAAATTCAAAATCGTGATTTTTTCCAAGATTCCGGGATTTGTGGAGGGGGTGCCAATGATAAATTATCTTTATAATTGTATGTACTATCACCCAGTGCCGTTCAATGCTGTTCAGTTCAGTTCTACTTTAAGTCTAACCAGAGGGACAGCGCAGGGGAGTCCATTATCTCTGCTGTATTTGCTCTGGCCATTGAGCCTTCAGCTTTGGCTGTAAGACAAAATACACGTATTCGAGGAGTATCAGTGGGAATGAAACGAATATAAAATTATTTTACATGCAGATATACTGTTTTGACTAACAGACCCAGAGTGTCATGTGCTGGCAAACGCTCGTCCCCTCCTTCCTGCTCACCTGTCTCCTCATTAGACGCACCTGCTGTTTCCTGCTGGCCCAGCGTTTATAAGGAAGCGCTCTTCAGTGATTCAACGCTGGCTCATTTGGGTATGCTGCTCCAGCAGACAGCTCACTCAGTAAGCGGTCGTGTTGTTTATGACTTTGTCTTACACACGTTCTCCTCCACCTTCTCCAGGTTGCTGCAAACGTAGCGGTGCGTCTCCGGGGATTTGGTGCGCTCGCCAGCCTGTTGCTCCACCTCTACGCTGCTCGTCCTCTCCACCCGGTCAGACCCCACACACCATACTCAACCAGCAGTTCTTACCTGCTGGTTCCTTTCCTTCGCTGGGTTCTGAGCCGGTCACTCCTCATCTCCCACGTAAGTGGTATAATGTGATTCCCATTATTTCTCCATTCCTCTCTAATCAGTCTCGTCTATCGTCTGCAGGGTTCCTGCTTTTCTGGCGAGTGACTGACTTTTTCCACAAGTGTGCAAATTTGAAAATTCTAATAAAAGGTCAAACATTCTCTGTGTGTTCTCTAGGTGATTGCACTTTGCACTCAGGTTGCTTGTCCAGTCAATATGACAGAATGAGCCAGCCAGGGTCACAACCTGGCAAATACAAAATCAACAAAGCATTCCGCGCTCTGCCGCCTCAACGTCACAGAGAGGCAGGAGGCTGAGCACACTCAGCTGCTGCAGGCAATTACACAGCAGCTGAGTATCATTACTGATCAACTGGGTAGTGTGGCTGTTCCAGCCACTTCACCTCCACCATCTACTATCATTCGTCGAACCCTTGCCATTTCCAGACCTGATCCATATGCGGGGGAGGTGGGGGGATGCAAGGACTTTTTGTGTCAGATTTGGCTTTTTTTTTGAGCAGGTTGGGGGGGGGGGGGTTCCTGGATGATATTTCCAAAATCCACCAGTTTACTCTTCTGCCTCGAGGCCGTGCTCTTAGTTGGGCGCGGGCTGTTATCGATAGTCAGAGAGGTTGGCCACCCACGTTTGACCAATTTGTGTCCGAATTTTCCCACACTTTTGACCGCTCCAAGAGTGAAGGGAATATCATGAGTCACCTGATGTCGCTCTGAAAGGGCAGCCAGTCTGTGGCCGACTTCTCGGTGGAGTTTCGAGTCGAGGCAGCTGATTTGGCGTGGAACAAGGTTGCACTGCGCAGAGCGTTCCTCCATGGACTGAATCCTTGGCTCTGCGATGACCTGGCGGTTTATGCCGTTCCTGCCACCTTGGATGGTCTGATAGATCAGGTAGTCGGGCTGGATAATTGGTATCGCGAATGCGCTCGGGAGTGCAGTGCCTCCCCTCGCCCACTCGCCACACAACAAACTCCCGGCGCCTACTGACCTAGGTGAGTCCGATTCTGCCCCCAAGCCTATGGAGCTCAGCTCCGCTCGCCTTCCGCGGGCAGAGGCTGAACGGCGGCAGTGGATCTGGGCGTGTGCCTACTGTGGTTCCCTGAAGCACGATTTGAACACATGCCACCTTTGGCCAAAAAGATTCGGCCTGTCAGTAGCCGTGGGGGGGTCTGGCGGGTGGGACTCCACCTGATCCCCCCGGTAATTTTTCTATTTCGGCCCTGGTTCAGCTACTGGGGGTCGAGAGGAGGGTCTCCGCCCTGATTGATTCAGGGGCAGAGGGTAATTTTATCTCCTCTAAGCTGGTGCACGAGATGGGGATTCTGATGCTGGCTCCCCGTCCTGTGTGAACCCTTTCTGGCCAGATGGTGGCGTCTGTTACCCATTGCACGGTGCAATTATCCGTCCTGTTGTCTGGTAACCACCGGGAGAGGCTAACTTTTAACATGCTTCCAAGGGCCTCTCTTGCGGGGGTACTAGGCTATCCGTGGCTCTGGAGGCATAATCCAGTTCTTAATTGGGCACAAAATTCCATCACCTCCTGGAGCCCAAATTCTTTCGCTATGTGTCTAAATTCGGCCGAGTGTTCACCATCCCTCCCCGTGTCTTCTCCTCAGGTTGAGCCACTGGACCTCAGCCACGTGCCCGAGGCCTATCACAACCTTGGGGAGATCTTCAGCAAGTCACGAGCATTAGTGCTTCCTCTGCATCGCTCGTATGACTGTGCTATTGACCTCCTTTCGGGTGCAAGACTGCCGTCCAACAAGCTCTATAGTATTTCTGGGCCTGATAGGGAGGCGATGGAGAGGTACATTAAGGATTCATTGAACACCGGTCTCATTTGACCATCCTCGGCTCCCCTGGGGGTGGGTTTTTTCTTTGTGGACAAGAAGGACGGGTCTCTGGGTCCGTGCATTGACTACCGTGAACTTAATGCCATCACAGTCAAAGATAAATACCCTTTGCCCCTGATGAACTCTGCTTTTGGGCTCCTGCAGCGTTCGCGTGTATTCTCCAAGCTCGAACTGTGCAACGCATACCATCTAGTTAGAATATGTGAGGGGGACGAGTGGAAAACAGCATTTAAAACACACTTGGGGCAATTCGAGTTTTTGGTTATGCCTTTTTGAATTAACTAACGCCCCTGCTGTTTTCTAAAGTGTAATCATTGACGTCCTAAGCGATATGCTTAATCAGGTTGTTTTCGTCTATTTAGATGACATCCTGATGTTTTCTCGCACACCAGAGGAGCACGAGACCCACGTTAGAGCTGTGTTTCAACTGCTCTTAGAGAACCAACTGTATGTCAAGGCGAAGAAGTGCAAATTTTCCTCGACTTCCACTTCTTTCCTTGGCTTTATTGTAGCGGAGGGAGAGCTGAGGGCTGAACCGGCCAAGGCGAAGGCTGTGCTGGATTGGCCAACACCCCACTCTCCCAAGGAGCTGCAGCGCTTCTTCGGTTTTGCGAATTTCTATCGCAGGTTTATCCGCAACAATAGTGTGGTAGCACAGCCTTTAACGCAGCTGACCTCTGTTGAGGTACCATTTTTATGTACCGAGTCAGCTGAGCAGGCCTTTGCTAAATTAAAGGGCCTGTTCGCAGACAAATCCAACTTGTCTCAGGTTGACCCTCAGCTCCAATTTACCCTGGAGGTGGATGCTTCAGAAACGGGGGTTGACACTGTCTTGTCCCAGTGCTCTCCCCCAGACTTGAAGCTCCGCCCGTGTGTGTATTTCTCTCGGTGGCTCACCCCAGCCGAGAGGAATTATGACGTCGGGGATCACGAGCTGTTGGCCATTAAATTGACATTTGAAGAATGGAGACACTGGCTGGAGGAAGCCGTTCACCCGGTAGTCGTGTGGACCAACCACAAGAACTTCACTTCCGCCCTCCCAAGAGAGTAGACGCTTTTTTTTTTCTCTCCTGCTCTGACTTTTCCTCCCCTCCGAACTACTGGATCCCAGCTTGCTGTTGTCTGTCTGCGTCTATCTGCGACCGCCGAAAAGAAATTATGGAGTTAATAAGCTGGGCTTTGAACACAATTGACACTATTTTTTCAACAAGGAAAAGTGCTCCGGGGGAAGCTGTCTGCCCCGCTGGAACGGCTCCAGCGGGCTATTTACGTGACACAGGTAATTGGAGAATGCTGTGTCTCTCTAATCTCTCTCGTAATATTGGTGATCGGGATCTTTCTGATTGGGACTGGAATTGTCCTGGTTTACTGCAAATTGCTGAAGATGGATTCAACCTATCAAAATGCTGGCCAGGCGAGGTGCATCTATCAAATTGAAAAACTGGAGAAGACCCTGATAGCGACTACTGGAGAACTGTCTCGTAAGGTGGATTACATCATGGTTTCGCTCAGGTCTTTCCACGACGGATTTAAAGCCCCGCAATGACTGAAGGGATGTACTGAATCTACAGAAGAAATATAAGCCTTCTCTGTGATCAGTCCTATTTGGCTCATTCCCCATGAAAATTCCTCCTGGCTGTCTGCAGACTGTGTTTTTTTCAAAATCATGAGCACAAGGCCTTGGACAGCCAGCTGCACAGCGCCAGATAAGGACTGGGCGCCAGCCAGACAAAACATCTTCTGCCAAGGGTCCTTGGGTCTCTCTTATTATCATCAACACTGCTCAACACCGCACACACATTGATCCATGAACTGAATAAAGATATACACTGCTCTCTTGTGTCTCGTGAAATCCTGTGTAGCGAATGTATGTGCATTGAGAGCTTTTTTTTTTTCCTTGAACTCTTAATATTAATTAATTATGTAACCAGTATTTTGAATCAATGATTTTTTTGCTCCTTCCCATTGTATTATCCTTATGCTACCTGTACCCTCCTGCTGACAGGCGCGTTTCAGATGCGCCGCGGCACGGAAATGCAGGTCATTACTGTGTCAAGTCAAATTCTCTCGTATGTTATCAGTGTTCTGTTAATGTACTTGGCAATAAATCTTTTTCTGATTCTGATTTCTGATTCTGATTCTGAACTTAGAGTATCTGCGGTCGGCCTGCCGGCTTCATCCCAGGCAGGGTCGCTGGGCCCTATTTTTCCAGTGTTTTAATTTCACTGTCACCTATAGGCCCGGCTCCCGTAACGGGAAGCCTGAGCTTTCTCCAGGCAGTTCAGTCAGGACTTGGCTTACCCCCCTTCAGTCTCCCCACCCATTCTTCCACCTTTGTGCGTCCTGAGAACCCTTTCCTGGGAGATTGAGAGTAGAGTCAACCAGGCCCACTTCTCAGAGCCCGACCCAGCGGGATGTTCCCCTAACTGTCTTTACGTCCCTGCCGCCCTCCGCAGCGAAGTTTTCCAGTGGGGGCACACTGGATGTTTCGCCTGCTACCCGGGGGTGGTACATATTATTGACATCATTAGGCGAGTGTTTTGGTGGCCCACGCTGCAGCAGGATGTGCAGGAGTACGTGATGGCCTGTCAGACATGTGCCCGGAACAAGACCTCCCCTACCCCTCTCACTGGCCTTCTTCACCCCCTCTCCATCCCCAGTCAGCCTTGGTCCCACATTGCCATGGACTTTGTCACTGGTCTCCCCCCTTCCCATGGTAATACGGTGATTTTGACCACTGTGGACAGATTCTCTAAGGCTGTACATCTGGGTCCCCTTCCCAAGCTACCATCTGCCTCCAAGACTGCAGAATTATTATCATACCACATCATCAGGCTGCATGGAATCCCAAGGGTCTCACGGGTTTGGAAGTCATTCTGCCACTATCTTGGCACCACCATCAGCCTCATCTCTGGTTATCACCCGCAGAGCAATGGGCAGGCTGAGTGTGCCAACCAGTCCCTGGAAGCTGGCCTTCGTTGTGTGGCAGTCGATGACCCTTCTTCGTGGAGCTCCCATCTGACCTGGGTGGAGTAATTGCTGAATTCCACAGTCTCTTCAGCCACGGGTCGATCACCATTTGAGGCATCCGTGGGCTACACCCCCCACCCCCCCCACTTTCTATGATGGAGAGAGAGGTTGCAATGCTGTCCATGGGGGCCCATTTTCATTGCTGCCGCAGGGCCTGGAGTTCCACCAGAGCGGCTCCTCTTTGCTCCACTGAGCGTAATCAGTGCTACACTGACCACAAGAGGGTCCCAGCGCTGGACTACAAGACTGGACAGCAGGTCTGGGTGGCCATGGATCAGGTTCCGCTCAAGGTTTAGTCCTGGAAACTCACTCCCCGGTTTATGGGTCCCTTCCCCGTCACCAGCAACATCGGCGACTCTCCTGTCCGGTTCCAGCTCCCACAGGCGCTCCACGTGCACCCTACTTTCCACATCTCCAAGGTCAAGCCTCTCTTCTCCAGCTCTCTCTGCCCTCCCCCAAAGCAACCACTTCCTACTCAGGTCTTTGACAGGCACATGACTCACACCATCAAGGAGATCCTGGACGTTTGTGGTTGGGGCTGGGGGTTCCAGTACCTGGTGGACTGGGAGGGCTATGGCCCGGAGCATAGGTCATGGGTCCCTTGGTCTGGATTCCTTGACAAAGGTATGGTCCGGGCTTACCATCAAGCCCATCTGGAGAAGCTTGGGGTACCGCCAGGAGGCGTTCCTTGGGGGGAGTGGGCACTGTCATGTGCTGGCGAGCGCTCGCCCCCTCCTTCTTGCTCACCTGTCTCCTCATTAGAAGCACCTGCTGTTTCCTGCTGGCCCAGCGTTTATAAGGAAGCGCTCTTCAGTGATTCAGCGCTGGCTCGTTTGGGTATGCTGCTCCAGCAGACAGCTCACTCAGTAAGCGGTCGTGTTGTTTATGACTTTGTCTTACACACGTTCTCCTCCACCTTTTCTAGGTTGCTGCAAACGTAGCGGTGCGTCTCCGGGGATTTGGTGTGCTCGCCAGCCTGTTGCTCCACCTCTATGCTGCTCGTCCTCTTCACCCGGTCAGACCCCACACACCATACTCAACCAGCAGTTCTTACCTGCTGGTTCCTCTCCTTCGCTGGGTTCTGTACCGGTCACTCCTCACCTCCCACGTAAGTGGTATAATGTGATTCCCATTACTTCTCCATTCCTCTCTAATCAGTCTCGTCTATCATCTGCAGGGCTCCTGCTTTTCTGGCGAGTGACTGACTTTTTCCACAAGTGTGCGAATTTGAAAATTCTAATAAAAGGTCAGACGTTCTCTGTGTGTTCTCTTGGTGATTGCACTTTGCACTCAGGTTGCTTGTCCAGTCAATATGACACAGAGAAGTCATGGCTAGTATTAATTAAGTGTGTAAAAGATTTTGGATTAATATATGGATATAAATAAATTTTGATAAATCTGAAATAATGTCCTTGGGTGACAGCAGAAATATTGAACATCCATATATTAAACCTTTTTGTTGGGCTCCATTAGGATTTACATATTTAGGAATTAGAATTGGTTAGCTACATGCAGAAAATATTTTTAGTTTAATAAACAATCTCAAAGAAAGGTTAACAAGATGGCAAAATCTTCCAAAATCATTTCTGGGTAAAATTAATCTTATTTAAATGTCCGTCCTCCCAAAACTTATATACCCTGTGTCCATGTTGTTTTTAATTCTTCACTCTGAGGATTTGAAAGTTATTAATAAAGTAATTTCTGATTTAATTTGAGCTGGCAGGAAGCCTAAAGTTAAATTAGAAACACTACAGCTGCCAAAACTAACTAACTAACTAACTAACCTACACTTATATAGCGCTTTTCTAGTCACAAAGACCACTCAAAGCGCTTTCATTAATACTAACCCTCTATTCTAAGGGCCTATAGGAAACAGATATCTAGGGACAATTTAGAACAGCCAATTAACCTAACATGCATGTTTTTGGCATGTGGGAGGAAACCGGAGAAATCCCGGAGTAAACCCACGCAACACGGGGAGAACATGCAAACTCCACACAGATCACTGTTGGTCGGGGGCTGGGATCGAACCCACGATCCCCACAATCCCCCGGCCAAGGGTAAACTGTGCTGCCGCAGTGCTAACCACTGCGCCACCATGCAGCCGAAAGAACGAGGTTGTTGGGGTTTACCTCATACAGAGAACTTCAGTTTGTGCTTATAAGCTCAAATTCTTTCTTACGGGTTAATAAGTCAATAGGTTGTTACTGGCTTGAAAATGAATCAGTAATATGCAGACCTTTTTCCCCTGTTAATTTGTTAGATAAGCAGTTCAATGAATTAGCAAACATTGCTAAGATTAATCCTTTAATAAACTACAGTCATGTGAAAAAATTAGGACACCCAATTAAATATTCAGTTCTTTATTAAGAAATATTCACATATCTATGTCTAACCTTCTTTTTTGTTTTTATTAGCATTTTTTTTTTACATTTATTTTAGCGCTTTTAAGTGTGAATGAATGTGGGGGTGTCCTAAAAGTGATGGAGCCTGTCCTAATTTATTAGTCACTATTTGTTTAGAATTGCATTTTACAGAAAATTTGAACCCCCCCCCCCAAAAAAAAAAACAACAAAACTTTAATTCATTTTTTAAATTAGGAAATTGGGAATTAGGAAAGCTCAAACTGCGGTTTGATTCAAACAAATTAATGCTCAATTTAAGTAAGACAAAATTTATAGTTTTTAACAACCATCACAACAACTTAGTATCTAAACTCAGTGTAAATGGTGTAGAGATTGAAAGGGTATCCGAAACTAAATTTCTTGGTGTAATAATTGATAATAAACTGTGTTGGAAGTCACATATTAATTATATTAAAGGTAAAATATCTAAATCAATTGCAATACTACACAGAGCAAAATATTTGCTGAATCAACCCACACTATATACCTTGTATCATTCATTAATACTCCCACACATGACATATTGTACTGAAGTATGGGGAAATACATATAAAACAAACATATATCCAGTCTTTATGCTTCAGAAGAGAGTTATTAGAATAATAAACAAAGCTGCTTACAGGGAACCAACAAACCCACTTTTTCTTAAATTAAAAGCTCTCAAGTTGAAAGATCTGGTTGACTTTAAAACTGCAGTAATAATGTTTAAAGCTAAGAATCTATCACTGCCGCCAAATATTCAAAAGTTGTTCCAAATAACGGAGAAACAATATCATTTCAGAGGAACATGTATATTTCAAAAACCTTCAGTGAGATCTACCACCAAGCAACACTGTGTTTCAGTGCAAGGAGTCAGATTATGGAACGATTTTGGACCTGAATTAAAATCATGTACAACGCTTGGACAATTTAAACAAAAACTGAAGGAAGAAATACTCCAAACATATATACAAGATGACATGTAAAATCACATAAGGATTGTCATATCCAGTCTGTGTTGTGTTGTTAGTTTTTTTTTTTTTGTCACATTTTGTCTTAGCTTTGTTCTGAATTGTAATCGCTCTTGTTTTGTTTTTTCTTTTGAATTCTTGGATGGAATATGGGTGGGCAATATAAGCTGCGGCTTCAGCCATCACCCATTTCGGATAACTTATGTTGAACTGTATAATCAGAGGAGTTATTGTCTAATTTGACCTAGTTGGATTTTCTTCCCACTTTGTTATATTATTCTGTTTCTTTTAATCTGTACTTTTATCTATTCGAAATAAAGATTCATTCATTCAATTATTTTTAACAATGATATTAAATTCTCATATGTCCAAATATGTTAAAGAAACACATAGGCTTATACAGGGTGTCCTAATTTTTTCACATGACTGGATGTACTGGGAGCATGGAATAAATTAAGAACATTTTTTTAAATGCAACCATGCACTTATGACATTGACAGACAATCCAGAACTTTCACCATTAAGTATTGGATTAGATTTATATGGTGCTTTACATGTCAGGTAACATCTCAAAGTGATTCCATTATTCATTCACTCCACAGACAGACAATGGCAGTGGTAAGCTACTACTGTAGCCACAGCTGCCGTGGGGCAGACTGACAGAAATGTGGCTGCCAGTCCACACCAATGGCCTCCCCGACCACAACTGAACATTCCTACCCAGTGTCATGGACACTGGAGGCACAGTGGGTAAAGTGTCTTGCCCAGGGACACAACAGCAGGATGGCTGGGGAGAACGGGATTCGAACCACAAACCCTCTGGTAATTGGACAACCCATTCTACCTCCTGAGCCACTGTTGTGCACATTTACCTCCTCTGTTCTAGTTTTGCTGCACACCAAGCTGGAAGGCAGGAAGTTCCATTTTTATTTGGTCTTTGGCATTACCCAGCTGGGACCTGAACCCCAACCTCCCAGTCGGAGGGGGGGGGGGGGTCTACCTCTAGACCACTACTCCAGACCACAATTCATAAGCTTACAAAAAATCTGCATAGATGGAATCTATAATCATTTTGAGAATTGAAAGTTTGCAACATGTGATTCTCTGAAAACAAAATATTATATTCCAAATAAGGATTTAGAAGAATAGAGTAGGCTTTTGATAGAAAAATTCCATATTATCCACATTATTGTTCCATCCATCCATCCATCCATCCATCCATCCATCTTCTATCACTTTTCCGGTGGTCTGGGTCGCGGAGGCAGCAGTTCAAGCAGAGAAGCCCAGACTTCCCTCTCCCCAGCCACCTGCTCCAGCTCTTCAGAGAGGATACCAAGGCGTTCCCAGACCAGCTGGGAGACATAGTCTCTCCACCGAGTCCTGGGTCTGCCCCAGGGTCTCCTCCAAGTGGGACGTGCCCGAAACACCTCAAGTGGGAGGCGTCCAGGAGGCATCCTAATCAGATGCCCATACCACCTCAACTGACTCCTTTCTATGTGGAGGAGCAGCGGTTCTACTCTGAGCATCTCCCGGATGACTGAGCTCCTCACCCCATCTCTGAGGGTGAGTCCAGCAATCCTACGGAGAAAGCTCATTTAAGCCGCTTGTATCCACGATCTTGTTCTTTTGGTCATTACCCAAAGCTTGTGACCATAGATGAGAGTAGGAACGTAGATTGACTGATAAATCGACAGCTTTGCCTTAGAACTCAGCTCCCTCTTCACCACAACAGACCGGTACAACGTCCGCATCACTGCAGATGCTGCTCCAATCCGTCTGTCAGTCTCTTGCTTCATTTCCCCCTCAGTTGTAAATAAGACCCCAAGATACTTAATCTCCTCCACTTGGGGCAGGAGCTTGTCCCCAACCCAGAGAGGACAATCAACCTTTTTCCGGCTGAGGACCATGGACTTGGACTTGGAGGTGCTGATTCTCATCCCAGCCGCTTCACACTCAGCGGCAAACCGTTCCAGCAAGAGCTGTAGGTCATTGCTGGATGAAGCCAGCAGGACAACATCATCTGCAAACAACAGAGATGAGATCCTGTGGTCACTGCGCAAGACACCCTCCATTCCCTGGCTGCGCCTAGAAATCCTGTCCATAAAAATTATGAACAGGATCGGTGACAAAGGGCAGCCCTGGCGGAGTCCAACTCTCACTGGGAATGACTCCGACCCAGTGTTGGCAATACGAACCAAACTCTCACAACGGTTGTACAGAGACCGAATAGCTCGTAACAACAAGCTCGATACCCCATACTCCCAAAGCACCCCCCACAAAAAACCACGAGGGATGCGGTCAAATGCCTTCTCCAAGTCCACAAAACATATGTAAACTGGTCGGGCAAACTCCCATGAACCCTCGAGAATTTTCGAGAGGGTAAAGAGCTGGTCTGATGTGCCACGGCCAGGACGAAAACCACATTGCTCCTCCTGAATCCGAGGTTCGACCAACGGCCGGACTCTCCTCTCCAGTACCTTGGCATAGACCTTCCCAGGGAGGCTGAGGAGTGTGATCCCTCTAAAGTTGGAGCACACCCTCCGGTCCCCTTTTTTGAAGAGAGGAACCACCACCCCGGTTTGCCATGCCAAAGGCACTGCCCCCGACCTCCACACAATGTTGCAGAGGCGTGTCAACCATGACAGCCCTACATTCACAGCCGTGGAAAGCGAAGAACATGGCACTTGGGTGCATCAAACGTTTTACCCCACCTGAAACCCTCAGCAAGAGACTGTTATATATATATATATATATATATATATATATATATATATATATATATATATATATATATATATATATATATATATATATATATATATATATATATATATATAAGATAAGATAAGATAAGATAAGATAAGCCTTTATTAGTCCCACAATGGGGAAATTCCAGGATTGCAACAGCACAGGGATAGCAACACTCAGAGCAACAATCAGAAGCCAAGAAAAAACAAGAACATCTAGTAAACATATGTACATATTACTATAAATGTATATATATATAGACACACAGTGTGGAGCATTATGGTTGGTTGGTATATATATATATATATATATATATATATATATATATATATATATATACTGTATATATATATATATAAAACACATGTTAGGGAGAGAAAGAGAAAAAATACAAGGGAAAGAAAAGTGTGGTTAGTGTTACCTTATCATCATCATGATCCTGTAGTAATACTTAATATTGGTTATTATGTGGCACACATATTTGAGATGCTTAGGCTGCATATGTATATTACTATTACCTCACGTCTTAGAAGGAACAATGAGTCTGGACCTCCTGGGGATAACAGGAGGGTGTGAAATCTGTCTTTAGAAATGGTTCTGAGAAGACTTCCTGACCACCAGGGTTTTAGGTGGAGAAGAGAAGACCTGGGGGGGTGATGTATTGTCTCGGGGGATTGAATGACATTGTGACTCTGTACTTTGATGTCCCGGGTATAAAAAGGGGAGATGTGGGAAGTTCTTCCTCTTTTTCTGTTTGAGAGGATGTTGGAGACATGTGATTGATAATAAATCTGAATTGAAAAATAAATTCAGCCTCTTCATTTCACGCTCTCCACACTGGTGACCTTAAGACGTATAATGGGCAGAGACAATTCCCCCGAACCAGACTCGCCAGGGACCAGCTGGGCAAGCGCAGTCTCAGTCAAGCTACCAGAATTCTGGCAGGACAACCCGGACTCATGGTTCCTCCTGGCCAAAGCCCAGTTCGCTCTTGGGGGAGTAACAGCAGATGACACAAAGTTCTACCACGTCATCGCCAAACTCGACAGCCGCATAGCTCGACATGTGCGGAGCCTGGTGCAGCGCCCACCCGCTGGCGACAAATACGGCGGGTTGAAAGCTGCCCTCATCCAGCATTTCACTCCCTCAGCCCAGGAGAGAGCTGAGAGGCTCCTGGCCCTGCACGACTTGGGAGAAAGCACGCCTGTTGACCTGATGGAAGACATGCTGAAGCTGAGAGGCTCAGACAACGACAATTTCCTCTTCACTCACATCTTCCTGAGAACTCTACCATCGCAGCTGAGGGCGACCCTGGCGGGCTCTCAGTTTGTGACCCAGCGACACTTCCGTGCGCTGGCCCAGGAGGCGCAGCGGATCCTCAACGCCAGTGGACGGCACACGGCCACCGCAGCAGAGGCAGACCTCGGCGCGATGACCGGGAATGGCAAAAGGCCAGAGGCGACGGAGGCAGACACACCAACAGCGGCGGCGGCGAAGCCCTGACATCGCGGAGGAGACGACCTCTGTTTTTACCATCGTCGTTTCGCAGAGAGGGCACGCAAGTGTATACCGCCGTGTCAGTTCAAGAGCTCGGGAAACTCCAGGACCGGGAGTCGGTAGCAGCTGCGGCCCTCGGTGAACAGAACAAGCTGCTCTACCTAACGGATGCGCGTTCTGGGAGGCAATTCCTCGTGGACACAGGCTCCCAAGTGAGTTTCATCATGCCAACCTACGCTGACCGGCTGGCTGGCCCCGGGAGTCACGGAGCATCAGCGGCGAATGGCTCGAGCATTAAGACCTTCGGTGAAAGGACTCTACTTCTGTCCCTGCACGGCCGCACATATGAGTGGACTTTTATTATAGCGGTGGTGAGTTTCAACATGTTAGGTGCTGATTTTCTGTGCTCACATGGGTTGTTGGTTGATCTTCTCAATAGACACTTGGTTAATGCACTCTCTTTTTACTCTATCCCTTGTGCAGCTCGAGTGTCCCCGCCCACAGCACAAGCCAACGTCGCCACAGCAGGCGATAAGTTTCACACACTCCTCACTCAGTTTCCAGCACTCACGGTTCCCACGTTTTCAGCAGCCGTTGCTGAACATGGGGTGGAGCACTTTATCACTACCGCCGGTCCCCCCTTTTTTGCAAAAGCTCGGCGCTTGGATGCAGCTAAACTGACCATAGTGCGCGAGGAGTTCGCCAACCTGGAAAGGTTGGGCATCATCCGACGTTCGAATAGCCCATGGGCTTCCCCGCTTCACATGGTCCCTAAGGCTGACGGCTCGTGGCGACCTTGCGGTGATTTCCACAGGTTGAACAACACCACAGAGCACAACCGCTACCCAATTCCCCATATTCAGGATTTTGTGGTTCATCTGGCGGGGGCGTGCATTTTTTCTAAAATAGACTTGGTCCTCGGTTATCATCAAGTCCCAGTATGCGCTGAGGACATTCCCAAAACAGCGGTAATAACTCTGTGTAGCATCATCTCGCTTTGGCTAAGCAACAATTATTTTTCTGCTTAAAGACATTTTTGTTTCATCCAGGAATAATGCAAAGAAATGGATTTTCTTCCCCCAGGCCACAGCTGAAATCCCCTTTTGTTAAAACCAGCCTAAGGAATTTCCCCAATGTCCTGCCGCACTTTTATTGCCCCCATAAAACATGCAACAGATCCACACTCAGCTAATTTCCTTAAACTGTGGAAACGCTGGATTTAAACAACTTTAAAGTACATTATTACAAACTTAATTCTAAACCTTCATTCTTTTCAGGACTATGAAAATGCAGATGGACTCTGATGTTTTGATGTGGAAAATCAATAATATGTGTGAAATGCATTAATCTGTGATTTTATATACTGTATATATGCATGGTAATGTTAAATGAATGTTTATTCCTGCATGTTGATTTAGAAGCACTGCTTATAAGATACACTAAGGTTAGTTTAGTTATACATAAGTGTGTAACAGTACATTCCAATGTATTTAAAACTGTGTATTCCTGTGGACTGATATCATGTGTCACCAGTCTTCATAGAGCCCCAGCTTCTTCATCCTATTGGTCCCTCACAGACAAGGCCTGTTATTGGACTAAAGGTTCATCAAGCCCGCCCACGAAGGACGCTCATTGGCTGAGATTCCGGTCAGGGCAGAATCCCGCGAAACTCAACAGAGTTGATAAAAAGGAGAGAGACTCTTGTTCCACCCTCTTTTCCTCCCCGGATTTCTTCCCGGCTGTTCGCCTTGTCCTGATCTCCTCCATTGTCTACACACAGCAAGGAAGAACAAAGGACCACATGGCACTTTTCTGAACACAGAGCAGATAACTCATAACTTGTAATTCATGTAACTTTGTATTTTCTTTTTCTCTTAAATGCCTAGGAATTCCTATTTCTTTGAGCTCAATTCTTAATCGGAGTCAAACTCCAATTTTTTTTATTCATCACTTTTCTTTGTTAAACTTTCTGTAAAACCGCCGTTTGTTTAATTTTAATGTAAACTTTAATCTTGACTTTATTTTTATATTTTTCTTGACCAAGCACCCACCAGAAGCTATAATTTTTATCTAAAGTCCGAAAGTTTTCTTTTCTAATTTGAAATCGGATTAGATATCTTTGAATTATTATCGAAGACCTCTGCAGCCGTTTGTCTACCAGGAAGAAAAGACGCAGCTGAGGAATCAACGTGCAGCTGTTCATCACACGCTGAAGAAGCATCGTCACCGTCTGGCTAGAACCCAGTTACAACTCTGGGTCATACAGCCCAGAATCCAGCCTCCTTCGACTGCTTGAATCTAAAGGTCGAGCTGTGGACCCTTGAAGTATCTGCGGGCAGATATTTCCCCTCACATCCACAAAGTCTTGGGCTGAAGACGGACGACAGAATTAACATCACCAGAAGCACGTGAGCTGTAAAAACTTTAATTCCACTGCTGAATAAACTTCTGAGGCTCGGTAATAATTGTATATCTAATCAGATGCAAATTAAGAAGCCCTTAACATAACTCTTCTTTTCATTAAAATTCCGTTTTTATTTTCTTAAGATTAATTTAGGACTTTTTCATAATTAGCAAACTTTCTCCATAAATTTGCGTTGTTTTTAATAATCTGTTAACTCAAACTGATAGAAATTCATCTCTCAGTTTAACCCTGGTTCCGAAAATATTGACATTGTTAATCTATCATTCACAAGATTGATTTTATGATTAATGAAATTACTGCAATTCTGTTCATCATTTCATTTAATAAATATTTAAAAATGAGAAGTTGTTGGGAATTTATTTCATTCTGAGTCTGTTTCAAGCCCAGGTATCGAATTCACGGAAAATTGTTGAGACTGATTATTGATTAATTTATTGAGTGATCAAACAGGTATAAAGTGAAATTAAAGATCAAATTGCTTCTTAAAGATAGAAGCTGGTGCCCCTTACGAGTGTTATTAACTTTTCTGATGTATATGAAATGAGATTTGAGCTCAGATTCCAATACATCAATATAAATTAAATAATTCATACCTGATCATATTTATTATTTATTAATATCCATTTTTACGTTACATCTTTTGATGCCCCGCATGGAGGCCTGGCTGAACTTGAGACAACTCAAAAGGAAATTAATACATATCCTGTGTGATTTTGGTCAATTTTAACTCAGAAAACAAAGGTGGTTCATTGTCTGCAGCCAGTCTTTGTCTGTCTCTGTGTCACGAGGGGGAGGGGGTGAATTTCCCCCCCTGATTGCTGTGTGTGTTTATGTCTGCTGACCAGAGAAGGTGGGGGTGAAAAGCCCACTCTAGTCAGTTTTTAGTTTTTTTTTTGTTGTTTAATGCATGCTTAAACGTGATTACACGCTGAATAATTAAAATAGGCCTGGAAACAAAATAGCGAAGAAATCCTATTTGTTTTCCCCATTATTTCAACACCCCACAGGCGAAGCAAACCCTTGGGATTTAATTGAATTAACCATTGTATAAACTTGTTGAATAAAGTTTAGGGAGACTAAAGTTTTCCCGCCTTTGGAAAGCAAGGCGTGGTTTTATGGACTGAAGCTTGAGCTGAATCCACATGACACGTGCACGCTCAGTCGCGCACGCGACCGTCAAGCTGTGCATGAAAAAAACTGCGCATGTGTAGATCGGCTCAGCGACGCCATCTTAAGTCTAGGTAGAGTTCCCTGTAGCCGCCATTTTGAGTAGAGATCCTTGACTCCTTGTGACGTCATTGGGTTTCCTCTTCTGGAAGTGCAGACGAAAACTGCCTCCATCTTGTGGTGAAACATAGGGACTGCAATTTTTATTTAAACTTATAATCTTCAAAGACGGTTTATAACCAAATTAAGTCTTCAAAGCAACTTCAAAGCAATTCATATTATTCGGAATAAACTAAATTTAACACTAATCCAAACTTTTATGCCAAGAATAAAAGGAAAAGGACCTGTTGGCTTCTGAAAGTTTTTTTCAGTGGTGAAACCCCACTAACTGCATAGACACCTATAGCAGAAACATATACAAACACTCCTATTGTATTTAATCACTTATATAACCACATACTATGATCTTTTAAGCTAAAAGCAAACATATTTACACACTTTTAAGCAAAAAGTTGCAAACTTTGAAGCTATATGTGTGCTTATTTGGCTGTTTTTAAATGTGATATGGTGTGATTCCCTTCCCACAGAAACCCAGTTTTAGCTTAAGGATTCTAATGCTGATGTTTACTCAAGAGTAACATTAAAGTAGGATTAATCCTGTGCATTTTGACAAATTTACAGACTTAGTGAATATTTAAAATTTTTCCTTTTTCTCAAATTTAGGAAACCACATTAAGCAATTAACACTTAAGAGAAGCTCTAGGTGTTATTTAAACTCATTGTGTCATTTCTGATTCATGTTTTCTCTACAGGAAAAGAAAAACATTTAACCAACCAGCATAATTTTAGAATTTTTCCCAGGATTTAAGAAAAGTCAAAAAGGTGCAAACATTGATTATTCTGTAAATAAGAAATTTATAGATCACAATCAAGAAAGATCACTATTGGCTTCAATCCTAAGAAATCCTAGGACACCAAATATTCAAACAATTCACTTGTTTCTAATTTGTAAATATTTTAAACATTTAATGCTTCAAATGAAAATAGGCCTTAACAAATAAAACCAAAGGAAAGCCTTAACTTTAAAAGAAAGTGGAAACTTATAATCTTAAATCTTTAAAGCATTTAGCCTCTTTTGCTTTTGGATTTCTTTTGTAAATAAAATCCTCACTTTCAAAGTGACATTTTGCAAAATCCCAAAGCTAGTTATTGATGACAAATTCCAATACTAGACTTTGAAAATCAAAGGAAAGAAGTCAATCCACACAATAGAAATTTCAGTTTTGTTTTGCGAAACAAATTCAATCCAATTTCAATTCAACTTTATTTATCAACATACGGTTTCAACGAACAAATTATTTGAAGCATCTCTACATGTCTAAATAATTTCAAAATTCTATTTCCCATCCTGCAAGCCTACAAGTTGAAACAAATTCTAAAGGAACTTTCAACTATTACGGTTGTAAAATAAATCTCAAGGTTAAACCTTGTTGAACAAATTTAAGAATAATCATCAAGTTGAATTTTTTTTTAGAAGCTAAATAACAACAACGGTCAAACATGATGAGTCAACAGACAACCAACCAATTTACCAAACTGGATGACCTTCAAACAGCATTGGAAGCATGGACTTCTAATTTAATTTCTAGCTTCACAACACGGGTCAAAGAAACGCAGCCTGAAGAATTGGAGCAACTCACTGAAGAACTTTTGAATGAACACACTGAAAAACCACCGGAAGGCAAGGACCTCACCAGTGTGTTAGGTAAGTTTGCGCTAACATTAGTCGCAAGATTAAAGGTAGCCGAGAACGAGCTAGCAAATCAACAAACAACGATCCTATCTCTCCAAGAAGAGAATGAAACACTGAAAGAAAATTTGGAACAATCTCAAGAGGAGAATGACAAAACTCAAAATCAACTGGAGGAAGCATTACAAGATTTGGACCGTGCAGAGTCAGAAAAGGAACGGTTGATGCATAACAATGACACGCTTCACCAAGACAACAATGAACTTGAAGATGCCCTTCAAGACACAAAGAAGGAACTCAGAAAAGTTGAAGGTCAACTTGAAAATGTGAAGGACTACAAGGAATGTCAACTGCTCCTAAAGGAAAGACATGAACACCGGGACATCCACCGCGCTCCCTCACCCGATTCCCGTTTCAAATACGGACGACCGCGTGGACAGCGTGCGTGTGCCCCTTCAGACCGCGACCTTGACAAGATCGCGTGAAATATCACCAAATTTGATCCAGGACCTACGGGTTCACCTGATGCCAAAGTCTATTTACAGGACATTGATTACTACCTGCGTAAGTATCCTGATGCCACAATTGACGATCGCATCTATCTGATTAAACTAACATCTAACAGGTCAGTATCAAAATTCATAGACAGACAGCCGACAAACATCAAAGCAGATTACATGCTGCTCCGCGAAGCCATCGAAAAGGAGTTCTCCGATGACTGCCTACAAGCAGGGCTAACCGCAGCCCTAGCTGTGAAGCAAGGACGCTCAGAGCCAACACAAGCCTACTACCAGAGACTCCTACTTGCATATTTTGGATCTCAAAATACACCAGGGATGGAAGAAGACCACAATTTCAAGACCCTCTTCATCCAAAACCTCCATCCCACTGTGAGTCATTACCTAGGAGTTACAGCTAACCCAAGGTCAAACTCAATAAGTCAGCTGAGAGAGTTTGCACACTATGCGTTCCAAAAACTGCAACAAAGTCGCAACAAGCACTCTGAGCTTGCCACTGTGCTAGCTATTAGCGATGCATCTAACACCTTGGAGTTGGAAAGAGCCCCTCGCTCTACTCCACCTCTTACACCGCGAGTACATCAACAGCTGAAGCATTTTTCCAACCGACCTCAAGGTCAAAATCAAACTAGGTCCTCTGGATACCACTTTGGACCAACTTTGCGAAAACCCGACTACCGTCGTAGACCATATCCACAGGATAGGTCACGAGAACACGATGCGGACTACCATGATGACAGATACCGATACGAAGACACGCGTAACCGCGACAAATGGTCTCCATCCCATCACAGAAGCTCAGAAGCAGAGACCTATCACAAACCTTGGAAGGAAGAAGAAACTCCTACATTCAGTAGAGAAGCTATTGAAATTGTCCAACACCTCCTAGCAGAGATTCAAAGCAACAAAGAGAATAAAACTGCTAACATTCTAGCTATATCAGCTGTGCCAACTCAAAACAAACGTTCCAAACGAAGGAAACGCAAGAAGAAAATCCCTCATACAAATGAGGAAGGACCAAAGGACTCAACGCAGTCCAGTGCTGTAATGGCAGCCCAACCACAGGTCACAGACCACTCCTCTAACACCGTGTCGCAACTCTGTGTCGAACCACCGGTTCCACAATTCCTATGCGATTTAAACGAGAGGGGGGTGGCACGGAAATTCTACCTTCCACTGACCCTTGAAGACATGGTGTGTCAGGACGCTGTTTTAGACACCGCTGCTGACATCACTCTCATGTCTCACACCCTTTTTGACAAACTACGTGTAGCCGCTAACCGCGCTAACAAATATTTGAAACTGGAACCCTGTTCATTAGCTGTGCGACCATACGCGCTCACTAAAACAACCCTGTTGGGCGTATCGCTACTAAACATGTCCATTGGACCCATGACCTTGACACATCCGGTCTACGTGTCCAAACTTGACGCCATTCCATTACTTGTTGGCAAAGACCTACTGAACCGTTTTGAGCCACTGATTGATTTCAAGAACCTCAAACTATGGGCTCAAACGCAACACCCTCACCCATTTGACCCAACAAGAACAATTGAATCACAGTGCTTTGTTCTGAACACTTTGGACACCCCAAGTCTCACACAACTAGCACTGTTGGAACAACTGCAACCGAGTGAAAGCGACCGCCAAGACCAAGGTGAGTACTGTCCACGAGAAGTCAAAAGTCACCTTCAAATACAAGGTCAAGCCAAACACTCAAATGATCTTGAAAACTCAACAACCGAGCAGAAAACCCCAAACGGCCCTCTTAAAACCCTTCATACCCATGATTCAATGGTGGTGTCACATTTTGAAACCCACCCACCCGCCCATGAGGCCTGCATGGTCACAAGAGCCACACCAACCGGCTCTCTGGACCCTCTGAAACCTCAACTTTTTGCGACAAAGAAACCAACTTTTGCAAACGCAAGGCACCCAGTCACTCAACCGTGCAACCAAATGATCCATAAAACCGTCAAACACCGGTTGGATAAAACGGTACATGCGCTACCCGCGTCTGAACCCTATAACATACCAAAACTGAAACCACTTCATGCGACACAATCTTCTCTGCAGCTATGCAATGGCACTCCTGCTCATGCTTCCGATGACCCATCATCGCCACCGCTCAGAGTTCCTCGAAACCAGAGGGGGGTGATGACTGCCAATGCCCATAACACTCCAGCTGCAGAGCACAAAAGCGTCAAAACGACATACAAAGCTCCCAAGGCTGTATTTCAAAACCATTCGGACCGATTCGCCAAACAACACAAAGCGTACAACGATCAAAAACTTTTGCATGACAAACTGCAAAGGGGGGACAAGATCTTCCACCCCACATTCGTACCACAGACACCTGAAATAAATTTACAGGAAAGGAAAATCACTCCTAAATTCCTGCCCGAGAGGATGAATCCACACATTGTCAACAACAAACTTTGGCCACTCAAGAGCCAAATCCAGGAGCCCATTTTCAAATGGGCTCACCAAAATCAGAGTAACCTTTACCAAAACCCCATGGGACTTGTCGGGTACAACACTGTCAAAGTAAGTCCATAGATAAGATTAAAATCAAACCTACATCTGAGAAATAACTAGCTAACTACTGGCCTCAGGTACACTCAGTCAAATTTCTCCAATTAGTTAACTACATCAAACCTCCAGAAAGGAAAGGGTATATTAAAACCAAATTAGCCCTTAAAGTAATTTCAAAGACCTCTGTAAAATCTAATAAACTTCAATCAACTTACTATTACCAAATAGTATACACAAGACATTCAACACCATTAGCTTGAGCTAATAATCTTAAAACTCCCATCAAAGGTGAGAAAAACAAGCACAAGGTTTAGAGTTCAATCTCTTAAGCTCTATTCTGTAATTTCCCAGTTTCAGGATCAATAAAGTACATCCATCTAAAAGAAATCATTCCACCTCTAAGAGGAATTTTCATTTGCCAACCAGGTATCTAAAGAAAGATCAACAAGAAGATTAAGATCCAAAACCACTCACTTTTGTTTGCCAAGATGATGGCCCTCCTGTTTATCAGTTTAGCCATCTGCCTAGCAATCACACCCACTGTTACCCAGTCAGAATTGGGCCAAGCCAAAACGAAAGGTCAAAGATCCTCAGATGGATTCTTAATAACAGCCTCATTGTTAGAGCCTCTAGTTAACCTTAGCATGCCCACTGTTAACTCGGTCAACACCGCTAAACCGAAACGCCAGGTTGTCAAACCACAGATGGTTACCAAAATCTTACAAGACACTGTGTTGGTTTTGAATGCTTGCTCCGAAGCTTCAATCAAACTCAACAAGGTCTTGAACTCTTTGCTCTTTGTGTTAAAGGTTGACTATGCTCACACACAGCCAATGTATATGTTACTCTCAGAAGTAGCTAGAAACATTAGCTTTTCAGTTAACGCTTTAGCAATGAATATGCTCTGTCATCATATCCTTTTTGCAGTAAATCCAAATTTACTTCTCATTGCCATCCAAAGAATGATAACGACATCCTATGCCAACTCAGTTTTTCTGAACAAAAGCCTCAAACACCCTATGATTTGGACATCTGTGGAACCATGGTTTAGTCTAACTAAACAAATTCAATTTGAACCTCCTTGAGTCACCTCAATATTGATTAGTCTGAATCTACCTCAAATATGAAAGAATTTTATTTTTGCTTTTGACTAAGATTTTTGGATACATGCTTGTGTATATACAAATCATTTATACTCTATTTAGATTTTATGCACATTTAAACAGTTTTTGAAATTTTGACTAGATATTTTTTCAGCAAACCCAAAACATTTATGTCAAGTATGTTAAAACCCACATACTCCTAGTTTTTTTTTTTGCACCCAGAATTTTTAAGTCTTTACAGGCTTATACAGAACTTTAGTATATCCTAGAAAATTATACAATGTTTATATTTGGTCATGCCAAAATTATTTTTGAAATTTCCAGAAGTTTTTCAGAAAACCAAATTTGAGGACCTACACTTTGGAATAGATACTGTTTACAAGCTTAAGACTTATCGACATCAGAACTTTAGTTCAGCATTTGGATCAAGCCTCGCCAAATTGGGATTTGATGCCTAGGATTGCTATCAACGCTGAATCAACGTCACCATTGATACCAGAGGGGGGACTGTAGCATCATCTCGCTTTGGCTCAGCAACAATTATTTTTCTGCTTAAAGACATTTTTGTTTCATCCAGGAATAATGCAAAGAAATGGATTTTCTTCCCCCAGGCCACAGCTGAAATCCCCTTTTGTTAAAACCAGCCTAAGGAATTTCCCCAATGTCCTGCCGCACTTTTATTGCCCCCATAAAACATGCAACAGATCCACACTCAGCTAATTTCCTTAAACTGTGGAAACGCTGGATTTAAACAACTTTAAAGTACATTATTACAAACTCAATTCTAAACCTTCATTCTTTTCAGGACTATGAAAATGCAGATGGACTCTGATGTTTTGATGTGGAAAATCAATAATATGTGTGAAATGCATTAATCTGTGATTTTATATATATATGCATGGTAATGTTAAATGAATGTTTATTCCTGCATGTTGATTTAGAAGCACTGCTTATAAGATACACTAAGGTTAGTTTAGTTATACATAAGTGTGTAACAGTACATTCCAATGTATTTAAGACTGTGTATTCCTGTGGACTGATATCATGTGTCACCAGTCTTCATAGAACCCCAGCTTCTTCATCCTATTGGTCCCTCACAGACAAGGCCTGTTATTGGACTAAAGGTTCATCGAGCCCGCCCACGAAGGACGCTCATTGGCTGAGATTCCGGTCAGGGCAGAATCCCGCGAAACTCAACAGAGCTGATAAAAAGGAGAGAGACTCTTGTTCCACCCTCTTTTCCTCCCCGGATTTCTTCCCGGCTGCTCGCCTTGTCCTGATCTCCTCCATTGTCTACACACAGCAAGGAAGAACAAAGGACCACATGGCGCTTTTCTGAACACAGAGCAGATAACTCATAACTTGTAATTCATGTAACTTTGTATTTTCTTTTTCTCTTAAATGCCTAGGAATTCCTATTTCTTTGAGCTCAATTCTTAATCGGAGACAAACTCCAATTTTTTTTATTCATCACTTTTCTTTGTTAAACTTTCTGTAAAACCGCCGTTTGTTTAATTTTAATGTAAACTTTAATCTTGACTTTATTTTTATATTTTTCTTGACCAAGCACCCACCAGAAGCTATAATTTTTATCTAAAGTCCGAAAGTTTTCTTTTCTAATTTGAAATCGGATTAGATATCTTTGAATTATTATCGAAGACCTCTGCAGCCGTTTGTCTACCAGGAAGAAAAGACACAGCTGAGGAATCAACGTGCAGCTGTTCATCACACGCTGAAGAAGCATCGTCACCGTCTGGCTAGAACCCAGTTACAACTCTGGGTCATACAGCCCAGAATCCAGCCTCCTTCGACTGCTTGAATCTAAAGGTCGAGCTGTGGACCCTTGAAGTATCTGCGGGCAGATATTTCCCCTCACATCCACAAAGTCTTGGGCTGAAGACGGACGACAGAATTAACATCACCAGAAGCACGTGAGCTGTAAAAACTTTAATTCCACTGCTGAATAAACTTCTGAGGCTCGGTAATAATTGTATATCTAATCAGATGCAAATTAAGAAGCCCTTAACATAACTCTTCTTTTCATTAAAATTCCGTTTTTATTTTCTTAAGATTAATTTAGGACTTTTTCATAATTAGCAAACTTTCTCCATAAATTTGCGTTGTTTTTAATAATCTGTTAACTCAAACTGATAGAAATTCATCTCTCAGTTTAACCCTGGTTCCGAAAATATTGACATTGTTAATCTATCATTCACAAGATTGATTTTATGATTAATGAAATTACTGCAATTCTGTTCATCATTTCATTTAATAAATATTTAAAAATGAGAAGTTGTTGGGAATTTATTTCATTCTGAGTCTGTTTCAAGCCCAGGTATCGAATTCACGGAAAATTGTTGAGACTGATTATTGATTAATTTATTGAGTGATCAAACAGGTATAAAGTGAAATTAAAGATCAAATTGCTTCTTAAAGATAGAAGCTGGTGCCCCTTACGAGTGTTATTAACTTTTCTGATGTATATGAAATGAGATTTGAGCTCAGATTCCAATACATCAATATAAATTAAATAATTCATACCTGATCATATTTATTATTTATTAATATCCATTTTTACGTTACATCTGTTTGGACTTTTTGAGTTTTTGCGCATGCCGTTTGGGCTCAAAGGCGCCGCGCAAACCTTCCAGCGCATGATGGACGCGGTGTTACGCGATCTCCCTTTTGTGTTCATCTACCTGGATGACATTTTGGTAGCCAGCGCGTCCGAAGAAGAACACGAAAAGCACCTCAAGGCAGTTTTCCGGAGGTTGGGAGAGCACGGGTTAATAATCAACCCAGCAAAGTGGGGCACCGCGTTTCTCCAGAGGGAGCAGTTCTGCTGCCGGACAACGTGCGCGCAGTGGCAGATTTTCCCCAGCCACAAACGGTCAAAGCACTACAGGAGTTTTTGGGAATGGTGAATTTTTATAACCGTTTCCTCCCTCGTGCAGCGCAGCTCATGCAACCATTGTATGCCGCGCTTAAAAAACAAAAACCCTCAAATGTAATCGAATGGTCCCCGGAGCGGGAGCGCGCATTCTCGGAGGTAAAAAAAGCCCTTGCAGACGCTGCGTTGTTGGCTCATCCAGACCCAACGGCCCGCATAGCGCTCGACACTGATGCGTCAGACGTGGCCATAGGGGCGGTAGTGGAGCAACATGTTGCCGGGGCTTGGCTGCCGCTGGCCTTTTTCAGCAGGACCTTGCGCGAGGCCGAGCAAAAATACAACGCGTTCAACAGGGAGTTGTTAGCACTCCACTTAGCCATTCGTCACTTCCAGTTCTGGCTAGAAGGTCGGCATTTCACCGCGTTTGTCGACCACAAACCGCTCACTTTTGCGATGGCCAAAGTTTCGGAACCATGGTCGGGCCGGCAGCAGAGGCAGCTGGCTGCAATTTCAGAATTTGTTACCGATATTCAACACGTAGCGGGTAAACTTAATGTGGTGGCAGACTGCCTCTCTCGCGCCGTAACCGCTCCAGTCCGTGCAGAGGTAGATTATACTACCGCGGCCGCAGAGCAAAATGGCAGCACGGAAGTGTACGCGGCCCCAGTCCACGTGGGGATAGATTATGCAGCCATGGCTGCGGATCAGAGTAGCAACGCGGACGTGTGCGTGCTCCAGTCTGGACCAACAGGGTTAAGGCTGGAGGGCAGGAGGCTGCAAAATGGTATGCCCCCCCTAATCTGCGATGTCTCTACCGGATGACCGCGTCCGGTAGTGCCGGCCGCGTGGCCCTGCTGTGTTTTTGACTCGATTCACTCTCTGGCGCACCCGGGGGTGCGCGCGTCGGTAAAAATGGTGGGAGAAAAGTTTGTTTGGCCGAGCCTGCGCAAGCACGTTAAGGAGTGGGCAAGAGCCTGCATGGACAAAATACACAAACACACAAAAGCCCTCTTAGAGCCGTTTCACATCCCGGCCAAGAGGTTCGATCATGTACATGTCGACCTCGTAGGCCCCCTACCGTCATCGCAGGGGTGCACGCATCTTTTGACAATGGTGGACCGCGCCACGCGTTGGCCTGAAGTGGTCCCACTGGCATCAACCACAGCCGCAGAGGTGGCCCGCGCATTTTTAATGGCTTGGGTAGCGGGTTTTGGGGTCCCATCGGATATTACGTCCGACAGGGGGCCTAAATTTGTTTCCGAGCTTTGGTCAGCGATGGCCCGCAGCCTGGGAATAACAATCCACCGCACTACCGCGTACCACCCCCAGGCTAATGGTTTATGCAAGCGTTTTCATAGGTCATTGAAAGCAGCCCTCAGAGCGTCACTTACGGATACAAATTGGGTAAACAGACTACCATGGGTTTTATTAGGGTTGCGTTCTGCACCTAAAGAGGACTGAAAAGCCTCCCCAGCTGAGATGGTGTTCGCGCAACCACTCCGGCTGCCATGGGAGTTTCTTCCTGATAATCCGGCGCCAGAGCGTCCCCCTGCTAAGTGGTCACTGAACGACACGGTAGCGGACATGCTGCTGGGCCCCGTTCATTACACCTTTCCGCGTGTTTTTGTACCTAAATCTTTAAAAAAACGCCAAGTTTGTTTTTGTGAGGCACGAGGCTCAGCGCCCAACCCTGCGACCACCTTACGACAGCCCATATAGAGTGCTGGAAACAGGTGATAAGCATTTTTTGCTAGATTAAGGGGACAGGAGGGAAACAATTGTCTTAAACCTGCTTTTGTGATGGCTGATGAAACTGTTCAAGTGGCGAGGGCTCCTCGACGCGGCAGACCCCCCAGGGAGGATGCCCCCGAGCCCCCTCAGGGATTGACTAACAGTTCTCATCCTCAGATAGCGGATCCACTGCAGGATGGCACCGCGGGAGTGGCTAAGCCTGCTTACAGCAAGTTCGGAAGACCGTTGAAGCCCAGACAGCTTATGGACTGATGTTTGTGATTTTATCATGTGGTGTAGATTATGTTGTATTGTTTCACCTTCGACATTTGGGGGGGGGGGGGGGGGGGGTCATGTGGCACACATATTTGAGATGCTTAGGCTGCATATGTATATTACTGTTACCTCACGTCTTAGAAGGAACAATAAGTCTGGACCTCCTGGGGATAACAGGAGGGTGTGAAATCTGTCTTTAGAAATGGTTCTGAGAAGACTTCCTGACCACCAGGGTTTTAGGTGGAGAAGAGAAGACCTGGGGGGTGATGTATTGTCTCAGGGGATTGAATGACATTGTGACTCTGTACTTTGATGTCCCGGGTATAAAAAGGGGAGATGTGGGAAGTTCTTCCTCTTTTCTGTTTGAGAGGATGTTGGAGACATGTGATTGATAATAAATCTGAATTGAGAAATAAATTCAGCCTCTTCATTTCACGCTCTCCACAATTAAGTTGTTCCATTGCTTTTACACTGTATAGAGAATGTTTACTCCTTAATAACATTAACAGTTGGACAAGATATCTTTTATTGCTAAAATAATGCAGGCTGTTTTTGTTGTTTTTTTTACAGTTTTTTTTTGAGAGATTGACAGACGGATTGGAGCAGCATCTGCAGTGATGCAGACATTGTACCGGTCTGTTTTGGTGAAGAAGGAGCTGAGTTCTAAGGCAAAGCTGTCGATTTACCAGTCAACCTACGTTCCTACTCTCTCCTATGGTCACGAGCTTTGGGTAATGGCCAAAAGAACAAGATCGCGGATACAAGCGGCTGAAATGAGCTTTCTCCTTAGGATTGCTGGACTCACCCTCAGAGATAGGGTGAGTAGCTCAGTCATCCGGGAGAGGCTCAGAGTAGAACCGCTGCTCCTCCACATTGAAAGGAGCCAGTTGAGGCGGTTTAGGCATCTGATCAGGATGCCTCCAGGACGCCCCCCACTTGAGGTGTTTCAGGCACGTCCCACTGGGAGGAGACCCCAGGGCAGACCCAGGACTCACTGGAGAGACTATGTCTCCCAGCTGCTCTGGGAACGCCTTGGTATTCTCTCTGAAGAGCTGGAGCAGGTGGCTGGGGAGAGGGAAGTCTTGGCTTCTCTGCTTGAACTGCTGCCTCCACAACCCAGACCTCCGGAAAAGCAATAGAAGATGGATGGATGGATGGATGGATGGATGGATATTATTATTAATATGTATCATGCCTTTCCAATTTCATGTCTGATATTTATATGTGCATTCCATGCAGGATGAGTTCATCCATCCCTTTATATTATTTTTCCATATTATATTTCATATTATATGTCTGATATGACTTGTGATTCATGTATGGCCTTGAACAGCCCTAGTCTGCGTGTGAGTGTGCCTGAGTTAGCAATTTTAATCACCAGCTGTACTGATACATTTTTGGATGTCTAGTCCTATGTGACCGAGAAGGTACCGGCTCCTTGTTTCCTGGGAGCACAGATAAGAACTGTTACCCCCCGTCACCCATGGATAACACAGCTTTAAAAGCTAGAACAATGAATGGCTGATTCAGAGGTATGGATGGTCAGACTTGGGGCTGCCTCTGTATTTCTCCCTCATGAGGAATAAATGTACTGATGTGGAGCCCATAGTTATAACCTATGTAACTCACATGTGGCTGGCTGAATTCAGCCAAGAGAGACTTTGAGCTAGCCATGTGTATTGACTTCACACCTCAAGAGGAAGACGTGTCTGCACCCCCTGGGGACTCAGGAGAGGGGAGAAGATTACCCGGCCTGACCTTTGGGGGTCTGAAAGGAGAACAGAAGGACTCTGGGTGTTTGATTACAGATGAAAGGATGTAGCTGAGTATTTTGACTTTTGTGTGTGATGTATTGTTAGAGATGAATGTATAAATGTATGTGTGTGACTGCGTCCTGTGTCTTTTCACTCCGATTGAGACAGGACGTAGGATGAGTGAGAATTAAAGCAGTTACTGGAAAAATCATCCAGTCTCCTCAATTCTTGACTCCTACACTTATATCTAAATTTTCTGCCTGATTTTTGACTCAGATTAATTATACTGAAAATTATTCTAACAGCTTTATCGTCATTGTACAGTAGTACATTACAGTGAAATTGTGGGTGCTCCACCAGGCTACTGCGCAATAAAGTATCAGAGAAGGATTTGCTAAAACACGGTTACAGAATACACGATCAAATACACGACTGAAATAAAAATAAAAATAGCTCAGGGTAATACAAATTATACACAGGCATGGTAGTGGCTTTGCAGCTGGAACATAAGAGGGCAGAGTGCAGGCACACAACTGAACACATGACTGAGTTAAACTGCCCAAGGCTAATGGAAAATATACACAGTAGTGATTTCACGGATGGGTCCGTATACATGAAAGTGCGGAGTGCAAAGACAGGTGTGTTACTGTGATAATTAAAAAGCTCCTCTGTTCTGAGCATGTGAGTGTTCAGAAGGAGGGGGGATTGGCCTCTGACTGTTTGTAGTTCAGATGGCCCAGGGGAAGAAACTGTTCGTCAGTCTGGAGGTGTGGGACCTGAGCGATCTGAACCGTCGTCAAGAGGGAAGCAGGTCAAACAGGTGGTGGGCTGGATGTTAGGGGTCTCCTGTGATGACCTTGATTTTTCTGAGACAGGAGGATGTGGGCGGTACCAAAAATTTACCACACACCCTGACAGTAGGTGATCACGCTTTCCACTGAGCAGCCATAGAAGGCCAGCAGCAGCTTCTGTTCCAGGTAGTTCTTCCTCAGGACACGTGGGAAGTGCATCCACTGCTGGGCTTTCTTCACCAGGGCCTTGGTGTTGACAGACCTGGAGAGGTCAGAGAAGGTGTGGGTGCCAAGGAACCTGAAGGCAGGGACGGTTTCCAAATGGTCACCATTTTTGAGGATGGGGGGAGGGGTGTCCTTTCTGTTCTTTTTGGTGTCCATTATGAGTTCTTTGGTTTTTTGGATGTTCAGTTTCAGGATGTTTTCTTGGGCACCAAAGCAGCAGATTCTTTATCTCCACCCTGTATGCCTTCTTATCATCATCGGTGATGAACCCAGCCAAGGTGGTGATGTCCGCATACTTCACGATGACGGTAGTTGGGTGGGTTGGAATACAGTCAAAGTTGTACAGGGATTACAGTAGTGAGCTTAGCACCCAAGCCCTGAGGGAAGCCAGTGCTAAGAGACAGTGTGGAGGAGAAGTGGGGACCAAGTCTGGCTGTTTGTGGATGGTTGGTGAGAAAGTTTTTTTTTTTTTATCCAGGAGCAGGTGGGGGGGTGGGGGGTGGAGGAGGTGCAGTTTGTTGATCAGGATGTCTGGGATGATGGTGTTGAAAGCTGAGCTGTAGTCCACAAAGAGTAATCTCACGTAGCTCCTTGGGTTATCCATGTGGCTCAGCGCGCTGTGGAAAGTGGTGGCGATGGCGTCTTCTGTGGACCAATTCTCCCTGTAGGCAAACTGATAGGGGTCGAAGGAGGGGGGAAGACAGTCCCTGATGTGCTGGGACACCAGTCGCTCTAAACACTTCATGACTACAGACATGAGTGCTATGGGTCTGTTGTCATTCAGGCTGTCAATTGCAGACTTTTCTGGGGATGGGGATGATGGTGGAGGCCTTGATGCAGAAGGGGACGGTGGCGTGTGTAGGGTGAATTGTCTATAAAAATATTTGTCATAAGGTACAGGAATTATTTATTTTATTTAATAGTGGGTGTGAAAGGGGGCGGAGTTAAACCGTCACTTCTACACCCGCTAAATTAAATAAAAGCACTCGTGAAAGGGGCACCAGTCCTAACGGACAATAATATTAACTTTAATTTTAATTAATTTTGTACCTTAAATTACTTAATGAATCAGTCTCAAAGTTTCAGTGAGTTTTTGTCCTGCCATGATTACGAAACCTGTATATGCGAAAGGAAAACACTTCAACTGCTCTCATTCGCTCTTTTATTAAACTCATTCAGGTTACATGACATGGCGTTCAAATGATGAATAAACAGATTCAGATGATAACTGTAATATATCACATCAACTGATATTGGGTTCCTGAACATAAAATCCAGCGTTACACCTCTGTATAACCAAGGAGAAACTAGACTTATGTTTCAACGGTAAATGAGGCTGGAATGTTTTAACAAAACAACGCAATGTTATTGGGAAAATTAATAAGCTACTTATCTAAAAATGACTCCTGAATTAATCTACAAAAATTTAAGGGCAGTTACTTAAAAATGACTAAGAGTTTTCCTTCAGTTTACAGATTTATCCTGTGGCTGACAGACTAATTGAGCCCTGAAATACGGGCCATATTCAACTGTAATTTAATTGTTAGGACATCACGTTTTAACCCAGCAGATAGGTGAAATAAGAGTTTCACTCACAAGACAGCTGTAGGTCTACGTTTCAGCGGGTCGATACCGGCCGAGTTGGGAGTTAGGACGTCGGAGGAAGTGGCTGCTGCGATGCCTCCTCACAGCCGTGGAAGTGTAAACTCAGCTGGGGGCTCTCCAGACAATGGCAGCAGGGGATGGTCTGTTACAGAGCGGCATGACAAGTCCTTGGAAAAGTGTCCAAATTTGAGGTCTCTTGTAGTGGGATAGACAAAAAAAACTGAAGGAGGAATGTCTCAGTCTCTGTTCACTTTAACTTAGGCAAATTAAAGGTCCACTTTAATGGCGTGAAAAGTCATGAAAAAAAATGTTAGAAAAACATTTACTAGGATAAGAATGGCTTCTGAGGTGAAGGAAAAAGTTTGAGAATTTGATTCTCTAAAAGGGACGAGCTCTAAAGAAAAATGGTTTCTCCTCAGTGACCAGAATATAAGGAAAGACTTGACAAACACACAGAGAATAAAATAAAACTTCACAGGGCCTTGAAACAGTGGAATAAAATCTTCTGAGATCTAGATTATTATTCTGCTTCTTTAATCTTAATTTAGTTCCTTATCTTTCTCAAAATCTCTTTCTTTCTTCTTTCTGTGTTTCTAATTCTTAATTCTATCTTGCTACTTGTTACTTTATTTCTAGCTAATCTTCCTGCCTGTTCTTTGTCTGATCTGTTCTCTTTTCTCTACTTTTTCTGACTAAATTCAAATCTAACTTCTCTCTTTTAAAGTTACCTCGCCGGGTCGTAAAACTGATGATGTTGTCGCAAGACTGACCAATCGACTTTTTCAGAAGCAGTTTGAAATGGCTGCTATCCAATGTGAGAACATTTCTTTGTTTGAGAGCAGCCAATCAAATGAAGACACCATCCCATGAAATTTCAGAGGGAAAATTAACATTCAGTCAGTTCTTATGAAATCGATGCTCAATATAAAATCTAACTAAATTAAATGTCTTGGCTAATATTTTGGTGATCATGCATTTATATCACTACTCCAATATGTGTTTGAATAACACTCATGAATATAACATTTCTTATACATAATTATAATACATGCATTCACATTTAGATGAAAAATGCAGCAAAACATGCAGCAAACCATGGTTGGTGATAAAAGAGGGATGATTTTCAGTGTCCTTAGGATCCAGAGGATAAGCTGAAAGAAACTTAATGTTTAGAACAAATTAAAAGACATCCTACATACTGAAAACACATTCTGTAGGTATCCGCTAGGAGGTACTGTTGAGCTGTAGATGATTTCCTTTAGTATCTGGGCGAAGAAACCTGGACAGCATCGGCTATAAACCCGTCAGATTAAGTGGTTTATGACTCTTAAGAACATTGGTTTCCTGTGAAAAGGTACGTTATTAAATGCAGTGTTCACATTGAGAGGTCTGGTCTCCTGAGTTTTATGTTCCTTTGAGCCTTTAAAAGCAAATTTTGATCCTTACAATCTCTGCAAGAGGCAACTGTTTACATTGGGGTCCTGGGAAAGCAAGCATCTATGGTCAGGCCTGGAAGAGGCCTGCATGAGTTGACATAAAGGCCAGTGATATTCCTGAAAAGGCAGAAAAGTGATATTCCTGTGTAATGAATAAAATGAAATTCCTGTAAACTGGAAAGAAGTGATCTTCTGTCTTGGTTTGAGGAGACGATGATGCTACAGTTCCCCCCTTTGTAGCAATGGTGAGCGTCGGTCAGCGTTGGTACACACCCATGGCAGCTCCGTCTCCTTGGCAACACTTGACCTAAATACTGGGTTAAAAGGTTTTTGTGATGTCCATACACACTAGCATGCAAACAGTATCTATTACTAAGTACAGATCTTTGACTTTGGTTTACTGGAAGGACTTCCATGAATTTCCAAAAATAATTTGAATATGGACAAATGTAGATTATAGAATTGGCTTGGAGTAGTACGCTAAGGCATAGGTCTTGAAATGACTCAAAAATTCTAGCTACAAAAATAAGTGTGTAGTCTTACATACCTGAGGTAGGAATTTTGGTTCATGATGAAATAGCTATCATAGTTGTTTAAAAAAAATAGTTTGAATGGGTACAAAAATCAAAATGGAGTGCAAGAGCTATATATAAAAATATAGGTTGGTATATAAGCATGCATATAACTTCAAAAATTCTAAAAATAAAGAAAAATAAAAGTCAAAACAAAGAATGCAAAACAAAAATGTATTGCTTATCTGGGCTAGATGTTTAGGTTAAGCAATATTGAGTTAATTCAAGGATGTTCGAACTGAATTGGTTTAGCTGGACTAAACCATGGTTCCACAGAGGTCTTACTCAGAGGGTGTTTGAGACCTTTGTTCTGGAAGACTGAGTGAACATGGAAAGTCATCATTGTTCTTTGAGTGGCAATGAGGAATAACTTTGTGACATCTGAAACAGGGGCAAGAAGCGGTGAAGGCAGACTCGTTGTCAAAGTGTTAGCTGAAAGTTTAACATTTCTAGCTACCTTTCGAAGAAACACAAGCATTAGATGTGGGTGAGCAGGGTCACCCTCTAACATGAAGAGTGACAAGTCCAAGACCTTGTTGAGTTTGAATGAGGATTTAGAGCAAACATTCAAACTCAACACAGTATCTTGCAAAGTTTTGGTAACAGTTGGTGGTTCAACTATCTGGCATTTCAGTGTAGCGGTGTTGACTGATTTAACAGTAGACGTGCTAAGGCTAGCAAGGGGCCCTAATGATGAGGCCGTGGTTGAGAATCTACCTAAGGATTGTTGACTTCTTGTCTGGACTCTGTCCAGTTCTAACTGGGCGAAAGTAGGTGAGGGTGCTAGGTAGAGGGCTAAACTGAAAAACAGGAGGGCCATCATCCTGGCCAACGAATAGAAGTGAGTAATTTTAATCTTGAGCTTCTTGTCAGTTTTCCTTTTCTTGAGGTACCTGAGTGGTGGGTGAAAGTTATTCTTAGAGGTGGAACAACTTTGTTAGAGGCTGAGCTCTAAGCTATTAGTGTTTATCACCTTTAGAGGGTTTTGTGATTATTGACTTAAGCTAGTGATGTTGTTGATTTTGTTTGTACTACTTTGAAATAGTAACTTGATGAGACTGAATGAAATTTTGCGGGGTCTTTTAAGGTTAGATTTTAAGGAAGTCAGTTAGTTTGGGTTAACTTTCTCCTTTTGAAGGTTTAATGCAGTTACCTGATTGAGGAAGAGAAATGCGACCGAGAATGTCTGAGGCGGATAGTCAGCTAACAGTTATCTATCGGGCGCAAACAAGATTTAGGCTTGTTTACTGACTTAATGGAACAGTGTTGTCCCCGACAAGTCCCATGGGGTTTTTGTAAGCTTTGATTTGATTACGATGGACCCATTTGGAGATGGGGTCCTGGCGACCTTTGCTTATTTTGATTTGGTAAACGACCGGAGAGAGTTTATCTGTGATCGTGTGTGGACCTGTCCACCTGGGGAGGAACTTCCGAGCGAGTTTTCCTGCTTGTGTGTTGGTCTGTCCTGTCTGAGGAATGAAAGCATAATAGAAAACCTTGTCTCCCACTTGGAGTTCGTCATGTGTGGCTTTCTGATTGTAGTAGGCTTTGTGTCCTTCAGCTGATCAGTCATAATGTTTTTGGGCAAAGGCAAAAGTCTGTCGGAGATGTTTGGTCAGGTCAGTCATGTACTGGTGAGTAGTGTAAGCTGTAGCAACACTGGCTTCTCCAGGTTGGTAGAGTAAATGCAGGGGCAAAGTCATTTGCCGGCCTGTCATCATTTCAAAAGGTGACACCCCCGTAGCTTCATGGGGTGTGGCTCGGATGGCCATTAAGACCAGCGGGAGTTTTACATCCCAGTCTTTTTGGTGTGGTGAAACATACTTCTTCAGTATGTTGATCACAGTTCGGTGGGTTCTTTCAACCTGTCCGGAGGATTGTGGGTGGTGGCTAATATGGAAGTTAGCTTTAACTCCCAAGGTTTCCCACAGTTGTTGCATGACTTCGGCAGTGAAATGAGTGCCGCGGTCAGAGTTGATTCGGCTTGGCAGACCAAACCTAGAGAATACGTGGTTCATCAACAAGTAGGCCGTGGTTTCTGCCGTGTCATTAGGAGCAGGCAGGCACTCGACCCATTTGGTGAAAGCACATGTGACTGTGAGGAAGTATTTGTTTCCTCTGGCTGACCGTGGAAGGGGACCTACCCAGTCAATTTGGAGGTCAGACCATGGGAATGAAATGCCTCTTTTCTGTAGGGGTGCTCGATGCATCGTGTTGGTTGGTTGAAACTGGCAACATACGAGACATCCCTTGATGTAGTCGGCTACATCCTTTCGCATGTATGGCCAATATGCCACTTGTTTGAGCGCGTTGTACGTCGCTTTGACGCCTTTGTGTCCTGCAGTTGGGAGATCATGGTCATGAACAATCATCACCCCCCTGTGGTTACGAGGGACCACAAGCACAGGCGTAGGGAGTTCATCGGAAACATGAACTAGAATGCCATTTCGCAGCTGCAAGGATGATCGTGCGGCAAAAAGTGGCTTCAAGTCTGGAGTGTCAGCGAGATCCGAGTCGGATGGTGCATTAAGTGCAGGATCTGAGATGTATTGTATCATTTTATGGACCACAGGGTCAAGGTTTTGGAGAGAGATAAGGTCAGCGTCAGTGAAAACAGGGTCAACTGCAAGGGGACCTGTGGTTTGTGTCGTGTCTTGGGCCCTGTTAGTCTGGGCCCTAGTGACTGCGCAGACTGTAGGGGTGGGTGGGTGGGACTGTGAAGTCGGCACCTGAGCAGAATCAAAAGACCAGGGTGTGCCTTGTATAGCTCCTTGTTTTGCAAGTGAGTCCACAAGGTCATTCCATTCTTTGTCCTGACATGGTGTGCGCGAGTGACCTCTGACGTTTTTCCAGTACACCTGGAGGTTGTTGGAGGTGACCAGGTGATCACATGCCTTGAAAAGGTCTTGATGTTTAACCGGTTTGCGGTTGGAGGTTACAAAACCTTTGGCCTTCCAGAGTGCTAAATGACAAGTGAAACTGAGGCGTGCATAGTTGGAGTCAGTGCAGATGACCAATGTGCGAATGCCATGGTCTACAGCAAGTTGCAGTGTAATGAGCACACCTGCGATTTCCGCATACTGAGATGATTGGGAACCCAGTTGATAGTTGTGGGGTTCACAAGGCTGATTGTTCAGCCATGCCACACCCACACCAGCGCGAATGTGAGTTTCATGGTGAAAAGAACAACCATCGACATAGGCGGTGACCATATCTTGACAGATGTTCTGGTCAAAGTAGTGATGGTTTGAGTCTTCAGTGACTGTAGGTGGCTCTGCACGAATGGATGGTCCTGGAGTGTCCTCAGAGCACCATTGGCAGGCAGCCAAGTCTGTGCCGAGAGGGCTTCTCAACTTTTGTGCGTAGCGGACCTCCACATCAAAGCTTTGTAGAGCCATCAACCAGGAGGCTATTCTGGCATTTGTTACAACACCTTCTCTGATGCGTTGACTGTTAAGGAAGACCACTGGTTGGTGGTGAGTCTCAACTGTGATTCTCTGGCCTCCTACATAGTTGGAGAAATGTTTGACTGCCCCTACAGTGGCCAGAAGGGCTTTTTTGCAATCTGAGTATTTCAGTTCCGGGCCAGAGAGGGTTTTGCTGGCATAGGGCACGACTCGTTTGTCGTGGTCATAGATTTGGTATAATCCAGCACTTAAGCAGTTGGCAGAGAACCCCACTTGTAAGAAGAATGGCTGGTCGCAGTTGGGATAGGCCAAACATGGTGCTGTGCATAACTTTTGCTTCAACGCTAGCATAGCCTGTTCTTGAGCCTCAGACCAAATGAAAGGGGTGTCCTTTCGTAGGAGGACTGTAAGGGGTTTTACCACGTCTGCATAATCCTCCATGAACTGACGTGAGTAATTGCATACCCCTAGGAAGCTCCAGAGTTCGGAGATGTTGGTAGGGGCTTTGATGTTTAACACACCTTGAATTCGTGCCGTTTGTGGTAGGACCCCTTTGGATCCTACCAAGAGACCGACATAGTTGACTTTGGTTTTGCACCATTGGCATTTGGAGAGAGAAATTTTGGCTCCAGCTCGCGTGAGCTGGCCAAGGACATGGTCAATTTCAGTGAGGTGGGTGTCCAGAGTTGAACTCCGAATGAGAATGTCGTCAACATAGATGAGGTTACCTCTGTCTCGGGCGTCTGGACATGCTTTGTTCAAGAAAATGTTGAACTCTGCAGGAGAGTTGGCATAACCGAAAGAGCATCGGGTGAATGTGTATTGGCGATTCGCGAACGTGAAGGCCAATTTGTGTTGGTCTTCAGCTTGGACAGGAATAGTCCAAAAACCAGAAGCAATGTCCAGTGTTGAGAAGTATTTGGCATCTTTGACTCTAGGGAGTTCTTGCTCCAGTTGAGTCATAGGCCACCTAGAGAGAGGAACTTGAGTGTTCAATTTCCTGTAATCAATGGTGAGTCTCCACTTACCATTGGGCTTTAGGACAGGCCATAAGGAAGCCGAGTAGGTACTGTTGCATGGCCTGATTATACCATGGTCCAGTAAATCATCGATTATTTCTTGTACTGGGCCGTACGAGGCCAAGGGAATCTTGTACTGCCTGACGTAGGTTGGAGGGACGTCAGGTGGTATAGGAATACGTACTGAGTGGATTGTGGTCAGTCCACAGTCCAAGGAGTCTTTGGAGAAGGATTGTTCATACTCAAGAAGAACTTGGTGAAGTTTTTCACGTTCTTCGTCAGAGGTTAGGGCATCAGCATCAGCTACCACCTGTGCAATCTCTTCAGCGATAGTGAGGACTGGTTTCGGCGGAGCATCGCTGGGATTGTCATTGGTTTGCTGATCGGACTCCGATGGAAGGAGTTCAATGGCTTGGACAAGCATGCCATGTGTCAACACAACGGAAATAAGCTATAGACAGCTTGCTCCTTCTGTAATTGATAACATGGTGGATAGTGTTTCAGCTTCTCTGCATCAGGCTCTAGACTTGGTGGCCCCCTTAAAAAAGAAAAAGGCTAATCAGAGATTTTTAACTCCTTGGTTCAACACAGAAACTCGTAGCTTAAAACAGAAGACTCGTCAATTAGAAAGAAAATGGCGCTCTACTAATTTAGATGAAATCTATTTAGCTTGGAGAAATCATCTTTTAATTTATAAAAAATCTCTTAGAAAAGCTAGAACGAGTTATTACTCTGCATTAATAGAAGAGAACAAGGATAATCCCAGGTTTCTTTTCAGTACTGTAGCCAGGTTGACAAAGAGTCAGGACTCTGTCAATCCTAGCATCCCCTTAGAGCTTACTAGTCAGGACTTTATGAACTTTTTCAATAATAAAATTTCATCCATCAGAGATAAAATCAATCAGATTCTTCCCACAGTTAACTTAAATACTGTAACTACTACAACTCCTTCTATTGATGTCTGTCTTGATGAGTTTACTCCAATCAACCTTTGTGAGTTAGACAAAATAGTTTCCTCATCCAAACCTTCAACTTGTCTTTTAGACCCTATTCCTACCAGGTTATTTAAAGAAGTCTTCCCACTTATTGGTAGCTTTATTCTTCATATAATCAATTCTTCATTAACTTTAGGCCATGTACCGCAGGCTTTTAAAACGGCTGTAATTAAACCCTTACTCAAAAAGCCAACGCTAGATCCAGGAGATTTAGCTAACTATAGACCAATCTCTAATCTCCCTTTCATTTCAAAAATCTTAGAAAGAGTTGTTGCTACGCAATTATTTGACCACCTGCAGGGAAATGGTTTATTTGAGGAGTTTCAATCTGGGTTTAGAATCCATCATAGTACTGAAACAGCCTTAGCGAAGGTCACTAACGACCTCCTCATTGCATCTGATAATGGACTAGTTTCTGTACTTGTCCTTTTAGATCTTAGTGCAGCTTTTGATACTATTGATCATAATATTCTACTTGATAGATTAGAACACTATGTTGGACTTAATGGAACTTCGTTGCAGTGGTTTAGATCTTATTTATCTGATAGGTTCCAGTTTGTTCATGTAAATGATGAGTTTTCTCTCAGCTCAAAGCTTAGTCATGGAGTTCCACAGGGATCTGTGCTTGGCCCTACTCTTTTTAGTTTATATATGCTTCCGTTAGGCAACATTATTAGAAAGCACTGTATACATTTTCACTGTTATGCAGATGACACACAATTATACCTGTCAATGAAGCCAGATGATACTAATCAATTAGCCAAGTTAGAAGCCTGTCTTAAGGAAATCAAAGTTTGGATGACTTGTAATTTCCTGCTATTAAATTCAGATAAGACTGAAGTCATTCTTGTTGGTCCAAAAAACCTTAGAAATTCCTTTCCAAATCAAACTTTCAGTTTGGATGCAGTTACTCTTTCTCTTAATAGCTCTGTGAGGAACCTTGGAGTTATTTTTGATCAGGATTTGTCCTTCAATTCACATATTAAATTTGTTTCTAAGACTGCCTTCTATCATTTGCGTAATATTGCCAAGATTAGGAGCATCTTGTCTCAGAGTAATGCTGAGAAGCTGATCCACGCTTTTGTTAGCTCGAGATTAGATTATTGTAATTCTTTATTATCAGGCTGTCCTAAAACATCTTTAAAAAGTCTTCAGCTGATCCAAAATGCTGCAGCAAGAGTTTTAACAGGTACTAGAAAGAGAGATCATATCTCTCCGGTTCTGGCCTCCCTTCATTGGCTTCCCATAGAGTTTAGAATTAAGTTTAAAATCCTTCTTCTTACTTACAAAGCTCTAAACAATCAGGCTCCTTTTTATTTAAAAGATCTGATACTACCGTATCATCCTAACAGAGCACTACGCTCCCAAAATGCAGGTTTACTTGTAATACCTAGAATCTCCAAAAGTACAATGGGAGGCAGAGCCTTTAATTATCAAGCTCCTCTCCTGTGGAATCAGCTGCCAATCTGGATTCGGGAGTCAGACTTGATCTCTGTTTTTAAGAATAGGGCTAAAACCTACCTTTTTGATATAGCCTACAATTAGCGAGGGATCATGCGTTTCTGAACCCTCCCTTAGTTATGCTGCTAATAGGTTTAGTCAGCCGGGGGACCTTCAGTAATGCACTGGGCCTCACTCCTTTCCTCACTCTCTATGAAATATTTTTTTTTTTGCTGGTCATTAACATTTGTTTGTTCTCTCCCATAGATTGAGTCCCCATCGTGCTGTTTGCTCTCTACATGTCTGTTCTTTTCTTCTTCTCTGTCCCCTCACCCCCCAGCCAGTCGCAGCAGATGACTGCCCCTCCCTGAGCCTGGTTCTGCTGGAGGTTTCTTCCTGTTAAAAGGGAGTTTTTCCTCTCCACCGTCGCCAAGTGCTTGCTCACAGGGGATCGCCTGATTGCTGGGGTCTTTCTGCAACTGTGGGGGTCCTCCCTACAGTTGATAGTGCTATGAGATGACTGTTGTTGTGAAATGGCGCTATATAAATAAAGTTGAATTGAATTGAATTGAATTGAATTTGGTCATTGTTAGTCAAGTCGATTCGTCCCACTGACTCTTTGTCAGGGGTTGGTATTGACACAAGAGCGATGGCCTTAGAAGGCTTAGTGTAAATGACTGTAGGTTCAAGAGAGTCGGCCCAAAGAGAATCAGGGAGGCCGTCTAGCATCGGAACAGTCAATTCAAAATCGTGGAAATCTGTGGTGATGAGCCAGCCAAGAGGCGTGGCCTTGGGCAGGACGATGGTCTCTGCCGTGGGATTGTTAACCGGTAATGTGGTGGTTCTGTATTCTAGGCTTAGAAGGGGCATGGCCTCCAGAGTTAAGCCTAGATTGTCAAGCAAAGGAGCCGGTTGGAAAAATGCTTGTGGATGCATAAGTCTCTGTCCTGTTTGAATGCATAGTTGGACCGGGTAGCACGTGACATTAGCAGGTATGAGACAATGTTGAGTGTTCAGTACCTGGCAGGCCTCAGGGATGGTCTGGCCTGACTTTAGAGTGTCAAGATCTGGTTTAGAGTGAGCGTCTCGAACTGAGGTGAGAGACCATAAGACATTGTTTATGGTATCAACCTGGGTTCCAAGTCTCACAAGAAGATCACTGCCGATGTAGACTGCATGTGGCAGGTCGGGAACGACCAAGAAGGGATGCGTTAGCAGTCTGTGGTTCCACTGAAGGTGGAGGGCGCAGACACTTCTGGCGACCAATGTTTTGTTTGATTTGGTCCCAGCAGGGAAATGAAAAGACTGGTTAGTGATCATAAGGTCAGGGTATTTCTCGTGTAGAGAGTCGAAAAGTGTCTGGCTGATCGCAGATTTATCAGCCCAGAGAGCCAGTACCACGTCTTCTACGTGGGAGCTTTGGATAGCTAGTCCTTTGACCACTTGGGGGCAGTACTCTTCATCGACTGCCCCTGGTTTTAGGGTGCAAAGAAATGAACTGTGTTCATTTAAGGTTGGGTTGTCAGATGTGGTGACCTGAAAAGGGGTGCCTGTTTCAGCCTGGTCCCCAGGGTCACTTTCCGTCAAACTTTGTTGGGTCAGCAGTGCGAGTGGGTTGACTCCTGGAACATCCAAGGTGTCAAGAGTGTAGCACTGTGATCCGGTTGCTTCAGGTAGAGTGGTTGGAAGAGGTTGTCGAACTTGAGCCCATAGCTTGAGATTCTTGAAGTCTATCAGAGGCTCAAAGCGATTAAGTAGATCTTTGCCTATCAGCAATGGAATTGAGTTGAGATTGGACACATAGACCGGGTGGATCAAGGTCATGGGCCCAATGGAGATTTGTATCAATGACATGTGTGACACAGTCGTGTTTGAGGGTGCATAAGGTTGAATAGCTAAGGAGCAAGGTCTTAGTTTCAAGTCTTTGTGCGCATAATTAGCAGTGACACGTAGGTGTTCAAAAAGGTCACGCGACATGAGTGTGATGTCCGTGGCAGTATCTAGTAGGGCTTCGTGCGTCATCACATCTTCCAGGGTCAATGACAGGAAAAATTTCCGTGCAACCCCCCTTTCGGTTAAATCACACAGAAATTCTTGGACCGGTGGTTCAACGCAGATTAAAGAGTCGCCGGTTTCGGGCGAGTGAGGTTTTCCAGGTAGCTGGACTACCAAAATGGCACTGGGTGGCGTTGCATTTTGGAGCTCCTCCTGAGTTTCGGGCGGAGGATGCTCGGTTGTGTCTTTGGTATCCTTCCCTTTTGTAGTAGGAGAATCCTCAGGGTTGACTTGTGGCAAATCTAAAGGATCGTTTGGGGTGGTCACAATATTTATGGCTAGGACATCTGGTTTCTTGTCCTCTTTTGCCTCCTTTTTCCTCTTCAGTTCGTCAAGTATGCGTTGGAGAGTCCCCAGGTCTTCTTGGCTGAAAATGGGCTTTTCTTTCTTCTCCCAGGGTTTGGAGTTAAACTTTCCAGGGGGAGGTCTTGCTTCCCTGTTGAAGTTTTTCCGGCGGTACGAAGGAGGTGACCACCTCCCGCGATTATGCAGGTCTCGAAATCGATATCTGTCATCCCGGGTATCCGTACCGTATTCTCGTGACTTACCTGGGCTAGCCAGGGCTGCACGGTGGCGCAGTGGTTAGCACTGCGGCAGCACAGTTTACCCTTGGCCGGGGGATTGTGGGGATCGTGGGATCGTGGGTTCGATCCCAGCCCCCGACCAACAGTGATCTGTGTGGAGTTTGCATGTTCTCCCCGTGTTGCGTGGGTTTACTCCGGGATTTCTCCGGTTTCCTCCCACATGCCAAAAACATGCATGTTAGGTTAATTGGCTGTTCTAAATTGTCCCTAGATATCTGTTTCCTATAGGCCCTTAGAATAGAGGGTTAGTATTAATGAAAGCGCTTTGAGTGGTCTTTGTGACTAGAAAAGCGCTATATATAAGTGCAGGTTAGTTAGTTAGTTAGTTACCTGGTGGACTCAGTCTCCGACGGTAGTCAGGTTTTGGTGATGTTGTCATGGCACTTGGTGTCAAAAATTTTTCCGGGCCATGACTCGACTTATCTTGATTAGAGGACTGTCGTCGTTTTATTTGTGACCGAGATGCTGGAACAGGGGCTGGCCTTGGGGCGCCCTCTAGGTCCAGGGTGTCTGATGCGGTGTTGACTGCTAACACCGCGGTAGACTCGGTATGCTTCTGATTGCTTTGTCGCTGTTTCTGGAATGCATAATGTGCAAACTCTCTTAGTTGGTTTATCAAGTTTGTCTTTGGGTTAGCCATGACTCCAAGGTGGTGTCCAATCGTGGGATGGAGATTCTGAATGAACAGAGCCTTGAAATTGTGGTCTTCTTCCATCTCAGGCGTGTTTTGAGATCCGAAATATGCACGCAGGAGTCGCTGGTAGTATGCCTGTGGAGGCTCTAAGCGACCCTGTTTCACAGCTAGGGCTGTCGCTAGCCCTGACTGTAAGCAGTCGTCGGAAAACTCTCTTTCGATGGCTTCATAGAGCTTTCGGCGATTCATCTTGATGTCAAATGGTTGCCGATCTATAAATTTTGATACCGACCTTTTGGATGTCAACTTGATCAAATAAATGCGGTCGTCAACCGTAGCATCAGGGTATTTACGCAAGTAGTAGTCGATGTCTTGCAAATAAGCCCTGGTATCAGGTGACCCACTGGTTGAGGGGTCAAATTTCGTGACGTGGCGAGCGATCTTATTGAGATCTCCATCGGATGGAATTTGCACACGTCTTTCACGTTGCCGTTCGGGTCTGAACGGGTCAGGTGAGTGTGAGCCGGGGGAGTCCCCATCCCATGAGGGGATGCCCCCCTTTGTCGAGGGAACCGGCCTGTTCATGGATTCTGATCTCAGATCCCTTTGTTTGCGGTGGTCTTCCAGCTCTTCTTGGGCGTCCTGAAGACCTTGTTGTGCTTCTCGTAGGAGCAGTTTGCTTTTCCCATAATTGGAGCTTGTTTCGTCCAATTGACCTTCAACTTCCTTGAGTTGATTCTCTTTGTAAAGCAGGGCGGTTCTCAATTCCTCGTTTTCTTGCTGAAGTGAGGTATTGTTGTCTTCTAGTCGTTGCTTTTCTTCCTCTGCTTGTTCCAGATCTAGCAATGTCTGATCGAGCGTAGCTTGGGTGTCTTCTTTCTCTATGCGAGCTTGTTCCTGCTTTTTCACAAGGGATTTGTTCTCTTCCTGAAGAAAAAGGATGGTTGTTTGTCGTTTCACCAGTTCCTTTTCAGCGTAGAGTACTTGGGTTTCGGCTTGTTTTAGCCTTGCAACTAATGCTAGTGCAAACTTTCCTAACACACCGGGGATTTCCTTTGCTTTCGGTGGGTTAGCTTCGCATTCATCCGAAAGTTTTTCCGTGATTTGCTTCAAATCTTTTGGTAGAGTATCCCGAACTTGTTTGGAGAAACCGGGTATAAGGTCGGAAGCCAACTCTTCCAATATTGCTTGAAGGTCATTTAATTCGTCAAGTGGATTCGACATGTTTGACCGTTTGTGTAACGCTTAGCTTGAAATCAATTCATTGATTATAGCTAAAGTTGTGCGTCAAGAGTTAACCTTGAGTGTCGTTTTACAGTGAGGGTAATTACAAGCTTCTTTTTGGAGTTTGTTTCAACTTCCAGGCTTGTAAGAAGGAAAGCAAATATTTTGGAATTCTTTAGAAATGTGGAATAGGTGTTAGTTTATTTGTTGACACTGTATTTTGATTTGTATTTCACAAGACAAAAGCAAAAAAATGTTTTGTGTTGATTGACTTCTTTCAGTTCAGTTATCAAAGTGTAGTTTTGGAATAGTCCTCAACTAGGTTGTGAATTTTTTGTTGAATCTCACTTGAAAGTAAAGATTTTATTTACAAAAGAAAAAGAAAGCAGCAAAAATAGAAAAGGTTAAATGCTTTAAGGCTTTAGGGTTACAGTATAAGTCTTCACTTTGTTTTAAAGTTAGAACTGGCTTTGTTCTGTTTGTTAAAGCTTATCTTCATTTAAAGCCTTTCAATGTTTTAATATTTACAAGTTAGGAAACAAATGAATTGTCTTTGCGTATTGTCACTAAGGCTTCCTTAGGATTAAAGTTAATGATTATTTAAAAGAGGAGAAAAATATTAAAAATATTTTACAGACTAGTCAAAGTTTTCACTTTTTGACTTATTTCAAATCCTGGTGAGAAATAGTGAGTTGTTTAAATGTTTTCCTTCTCCTGGGGAGGAAATATGAATCAAAAGCAACACTGACTGTAAATAAGCTAAAGCTTTCAAGTGTTAATTGCTGGATGTGGTTTCCTAATTTTGGAGAATTTTGGTTAAATATTTAGTAAATCACTAAATTCTTTACCAACATGCACAGGAGTAACATTAACTTGAGTTTAAATGAACATTGTCATTTATTTGAGTCCCTAAGTTGAATGGCTTCCTGTGAAAGAAATTGCACAAAGTGATCTTTAAAACAAAACACATATATATAGCTTCAAAAGTTTGCAGACTTTTAGCATAAGATGTGTGAATATATGTTTTTAACTAAAAAGATTAAAATATGTGGTTAACATATGTGAGTAAATACAAAGTCTATGCTTCTATGTTCTTTCAGTGTGTATGTATGCAGTCAAAAGCTCTTCCACCAATGAGAACAAACTTCAAACACACAAGTTTCCTTTTCCTTTTGGTTCTTGGGATAAAACTTTGAATTGGGTTTAAATTTAGATTGTTCCGGATAATTCGGATTGATTTAAAGTCAATTTGGAAGCTCTGTTTGATTATAAATCAGCTTAATAGATTTGCTCTGCTTTAATCCGAGTGTGCATTCATGCAAGAAATGCAACTCCTATAGTTGACCACACGATGGAGGCAGTTGTCTCTGCCCTCCCAGGGGGAGGAGACACTGGTGACGTCGCTCTGGGCGGGTCTATCGGTCTCACTCAAAATGGCGGCTAGGGTGACTCCCTCTTAGCGCCTTCAAGATGGCGTCTGCACGCTTACTCTGCTCATGCGCAGTTTTTCGTGCACGCCTTTCGGTCACGCGCGCGACTGTGCGTGTTCACGTGACACGACGCGGGCGCGAGTCTCAGCGACAACGCCACGCCTTGCTTTCCAAAATGAGAGTTTAATCTCCAACTTTCACAAATAATGTAACCCCTTTAATTTCGGGTATAGCTTAGCGCTACTTTCCCCAGCGGTTTATTCAGTGACCAGATCAAACCGCGTCCAGCTTAATCTGACGTCACCACGCTTGGGTAATTAAATTACAGAACTGGCCAGTTTAATTACTCCTTTCGGGATAATCACCGAAAGGTTAAACTGGCGAGAGACAGGAAGGTTTTCTTCGCGTTTCTGTCGCTCTAGGCCTTTGTTTCTTAATCCAGCATATAATAATACTGTTTAAACTTCTTTGCATGCATCAAAAACTGTTGACTTTTTAGTGGGCGAATCACTCACCCCCCCTTTGCAGCTATCAGCCACCAGCGGGGGTTAGGTAAACAAACACAGCAGATACACACAGGCAGGAGGAGAGATGCAGACCTCAGTCTCAAACAAACACACAGACTCGCCAAATAGTGGATCAATATTTGCAGGAACAAATTATGATTTCAATGAATTTTCCTTTTGCATATACGTTTCCCAATTACAGAGGCCTCACAAACGGGTCACCATTAATAATGTAGGATGAAGAGCCTATAAAATTATTTGTCATAAGGTACAGGAATTATTTATTTTATTTAATAGTGAAAGGGGCGGAGTTGAACCGTCACTTCTACACCCGCTAAATTAAATAAAAGCACTCGTAAAAGGGGCACCAGTCCTAACGGACAATAAGATTAACTTCAATTTTAATTAATTTTGTACCTTAAATTACTTAATGAATCAGTCTCAAAGTTTCAGTGAGTTTTTGTCCTGCCGTGATTAGGAAACCTGTATATGCGAAAGGAAAACGCTTCAACTGCTCTTATTCACTTGTTTATTAAAATCATTCAGGTTACATGACATGGCGTTCAAATGATGAATAAACAGATTCAGATGATGACAGCGTACAATATCACATCAACTGATATTGAGTTCCTGAACATAAAATCCAGCATTGCACCTCTGCAGAACCAAGGAGAAACTAGACTTATGTTTCAACGGTAAGTGAGGCTGGAATGTTTTAACAAAACAACGCAATTTTATGGGGAAAATTCATAAGCTAATTATCTAAAAATGACTCCTGAATTAATCTACAAAATTTTAAGGGCAGTTACTTAAAATGACTAAGAGTTTTTGCTTCAGTTTACAGCTCTATCCTGCGGCTGAGAGACTAATTGAGCTCTGAAATACGGGCCATATTCAATTGTAATTTAATTGTTAGGACATCACGTTTTAACCCAGGAAATAGGAGAAATAAGAGTCTCACTCACACACGGCCGTTGGTCCAAGTTCCGCGGGTCGGTACCGCTGGGTTTTGAAGTTAGGACGTCGGAGGAAGCTGCTGCAAGATGCCTCCTCACAGCCTTGGAGGTGATAACTCAGCTGGGGGCTCTCCAGACAATGGCAGCAGTGGGTGGTCTGTCACAGAGCGGCGTGAAAAGTCCTTTGAAAAAGAGTCCAAATTTGGGGTCTCTTGTAGTGGGATCGACCCGAAAACTGAAGAAAAATCTTCTCAGTCTCTGTTATCTTTAACTAGGCAAATTAAAGGTCCACTTTAATGGCGTGGAAAGTCATTAAAAAAAAGTGTTAGAAAAACATTTACTAGGATAAGAATGGCTTCTGAGGTGAAGGAAAAAGTTTGAGAATTTGATTCTCTAAAAAGGGACGAGCTCTAAAGAAAAATGGTTTCTCCTCAGTTTCCAGAATATAAGAAAAGATTTGACAAACACACAGAGAATAAAATAAAACTTCACAGGGCCTTGAAACAGTGGAATAAGATCTTCTTCTGAGGTCTAGATTACTATTCTGCTTCTTTAATCTGAATTTAGTTCCTAATCTTTCTCAAAATCTCTTTCTTCTTTCTGTGTTTCTAATTCTTAATTCTATTTCTAGCTAATCTTCCTGCCTGTTGTCTGATCTCTGACTTTTTTAAAACTCTTAACTGTGCTGTGACTCAACTGTTAACCCTGTTTTCCTGTACTCAAATCTAACTTCTGTCTTTTAAAGTTACCTCGCCGGGTCGTAAAACTGATGAGGTCGGTCGTCAAACGACCAATCTACTCTTTCAGAATCAGTTTGAAATGGCTGTTATCCAATGTGAAAACATTTCTTTGTTTGAGAGCAGCCAACCAAATGGAGACACCATCCCATGAATTTTCAGAGGGAAAAATCAACAGTCAGTTCTTATAAGATAAATGCTCAATATAAAATCTAACTAAATTAAATGACTTGGCTAATATATGGTGATCATGCATTTATACCATTACTCCAATAACACTCATGAATATAACATTTCTTATACATAATTATAATACATGCATTCACATTTAGATCAAGATTAGAACAGCAGAACATGCAGCAAACCATGGTTGGTGATAAGGGGGATGATTTTCAGTGTCCTTAGGATCCAGGATAAGCTGAAAGAAACTTAATATTTAGAACAAATTAAAAGTCATCCTACGTACTGAAAACACATTCCGTAGGTATCCGCTAGGAGGTACTGTTGAGCTGTAGATGATTTCCTTAGTATCTGGCGAAGGCCTGGACAGCATAGGCTATAAAACCGTCAGATTAAGTGGTTTATGACTCTTTTAAAAACACTGGTTTCCTGTGAAAAGGTACGTTATCAAATGCAGTGTTCATGTTGAGAGGTCTGGTCTCCTGAGTTTTATGTTCCTTTGAGCCTTTAAAAGCAAACTCTGATCCTTACAATCTCTGCAAGCGGCAATTGTTTACATTGGGGTCCTGGGAAAGCAAGCATCTTTGGTCAGGTCTGGAAGAAGCCTGCATGAGTCAGCAAAAAGCCAGTGATATTCCTGAGAAGGCAGAAAGGTGATATTCCTGTGTAATGAATAAATTGAAATTCCTGTAAACTGGAGAGAAGTGATCTTGTCTTGGTTTTGAGGAGGACGATGATGCTACACTAGACTTCTTCGCCTACTCAACCCATCCTGCTTTGGAGTTCTGCCTCCTCTGCTTCGTCCTCCTCAGCGCTTCTCCTGGGAGTCTGAACTCCCCACTGGAAAGTAAGCCTTCATCTATTCCTCCACTTTCCATTCTTCTCCATCTACCCTGTGCACAGGTAGAATCCTCCTGGCGGCGGACCTGAGCACAACCTTCACCTCACCTTCACTGTGCAAACTTGCGCCTCTTCACCTCGTTGGTAGCGGGGCCTTTGACACGGAGCAACTGGACTGAAGCCTCAGGAGTTCTTCGGCGCCTCATCTCTCCTGCCTACTCCTAAGACAGCACATTCTCTGGTGCGATCCTCCATACCTCAAACACTCATCCGTCTGTCTATATTTCTTTCACGCCGCGCCGCTCATCAGCGGCGCCACCTGCTCGCACACCTGTCAACCATCAGTGGCGGGGAATATAAGCCGCCTCACCCTGAGCTTCGGCCTGAAGCCGTTAGACTTCATCTCCCTTCCATGAGAAGCAATTACTCTTTCTTCAGCACCACGCTAAGCGGTAAGAAGATCACTTACCTCACCTTTTCCAGTCTGCTCCCCTGTGCACAGGTGGATTCCTCGGTGGCGGACAACTCCGTCCCTCGTCCCTCCTCGCTGCTGCACCGAGTCCTGCAAGTGGCTGTCTCCCGGGGTCCCGTCCTTGAAGTGCCAGTCATCGGTCCCATACAAGTAAGCTTCTCTCCCTCGCCTATTCTCCTCCTGTGTTGGTGTGTGCCCGTCACCCTGTGTCTGTTCTTTCCCATAGGGTTGCCGGCTGAACGGTCTCCTGCCTCTGTGCCCGAAGCAGACGCCACCACCAACACATTTACATTCCGCTGACACACACCCATACATCCCTGTTGTTAATAAACAGTTTGAACTACTCTGAGCCTGTGTGTGTGTGTCTCCTGAGCCGAACGTTATGTCAGTACGGCTTCAACAGAGCGGCTCGGCAGACGGCGGGCTCGCACACCGGTTTACCACCCTCGAGGCTCGAGTGGATCAAGTTGTTTATCAGCAACAGGTGATCCTTAATCAATTAGTAAATTTAACTAACCGATTGAACCGCCTGGACCCCCAACAGCCGTTCCCCCCGGCTCGCCAGGGTGGCGCGGCTCCTGCTGTTCCAGCGGCCGTCGAGCCGGCTCCGGCGGCACCAGTTCGGCTCACACCAATTCCGACCCCCGCCCGCTTTAGCGGTAAGCTCGGCGGAGAGCGGGGGTTTATTATGCAGTGTGAGTCCGTGTTCCACCGTGTGCCCGGAGATTTTCCCTCGGATCACAGCCGAATTGGTTACATAGGGAATCTTCTGGAGGGGCGCGCGTTAACTTGGACCTACGCCGTAATGGCGAGGCCCAGTTATGGCACCCTCACCTACGACCAATTCGTGAGGCGCTTTCTGGAGGTCTCTGACCATTCTCAAACCGAGACGGTCCAGACCGATCGGCTTCTTGCTCTCCAGCAGGGAAGCCGGTCGGCAGCGGACTACGCGGTCGACTTCCGGGTAGCGGCGGAGGAATTGGGCTGGGAGGAACGCTCCCTCTGTGGCCTGTTCCTCCGCAGCCTCAATGACGATCTGAGGGATGAACTGGCTGGACGGGATATCCCTGAAACGCTAGCGGAGCTAACTTCCCTAGCCATCAGCTTGGACAACAGGCTGCGCGAGCGCTCCTCAGGACGGAAGTCGTCTACTTCGCGCCCTCGGGGAGCCTCGCTGCGCCTGCCCCAAGCGCGCCCCCTGGCGACGCCGCCACCATCGCGCCCCGAGGAATCGGAGCCGATGGTGACGGGCTGGACAAAGCTCTCCCCGGCAGAGAGACAACGCCGCCGTGAGTTGAATCTCTGCATGTATTGTGGAGACAGTCAACACACGGTGGAGCTTTGTCCACAAAAAGCCAAACGGCGGGGTCCGCGAGTCACTGTAGGGGGCCTCGCGGATGTCAATCGGTTAGACCCTCTCACTCAATTAAAGCTGCCCATCCGTTTCTGCCACAACCCCACTGGGCATCTCACCCACGCACTGGTGGATTCGGGTGCAGAAGGCAGCTTCATTTCACAGAGCCTGGCAACCCGTTTGGGCATCCGCTGTCAGGCACTGAAAAATCCCATCTCCCTTGTCAACCTCTCCCGTGCCTCCCTTGGGAGAGTGTCACACCAAACCATCCCCGTTCCGGTCATCATCTCGGGAAACCACCGGGAGGAGATGACCTTCTATGTCCTTCCCAACTCTGTGTCGCCCGTCATCCTGGGGTATCCCTGGCTTCGTCTTCACAACCCGGTCCTGGATTGGAAATCAGCTGGGGTATCGGCATGGAGTACATTCTGCATGGGCACCTGCCTTCAGTCCGCTGCCTGCTCTCCATCCGCTCCTCCCCCTGCGACGGACCTGTCTCTGGTGCCTCCGGAATTTCACGACCTGGGTATGGTGTTCAGCAAAACGAAAGCTATGTCTCTCCCCCCTCATTGGCCCTATGACTGTGCCATCAACCTCCGCCAGGGGGCTCCCTTACCTTCTGGTCGGCTCTATAGCCTGTCAGCGCCGGAGAAGGAGACGATGAACGCCTACCTGAAAGAGTCATTAAGTGCTGGGATAATCCGCCCATCATCGTCACCCGTGGGGGCAGGGTTCTTCTTCGTGGGAAAAAAGGATGGGTCCCTCCGCCCTTGTATTGACTACCGGGCCCTCAACGATATCACGGAGAAGGACCGTTACACCCTGCCCCTCATGGACACTGCCTTCCACTCCCTCCAGGGGGCGACCTGGTTCACCAAGCTGGATCTACGCAGCGCTTACCACCTCGTCCGGATCCGGGAGGGAGATGAGTGGAAGACAGCCTTCCGTACCCCGAACGGCCACTTTGAATACCTGGTAATGCCGTTCGGGTTGACCAACGCTCTTGCCGTCTTTCAGTGCCTCATAAATGACGTCCTCCGGGATTTCATCGGCCTTTTCGTGTTCGTCTACCTGGATGATATTCTCATCTTCTCCAAGTCCAGGGACAAGCACCAGGTCCACGTGAGGCGGGTCCTCCAAAGGCTGCTGGAGAATCGTCTGTACGTGAAGGCAGAAAAATGTGAATTTTACGCCAGGACTACGTCCTTCCTGGGGTTCATCATCGCCCACGACAAGGTGCTCCCAGACCCGGAGAAGGTGAAGGCGGTGGTGGAATGGCCTACACCTGCATCCCGGAAGCAGGTGCAACAGTTCGTTGGCTTCGCCAATTTCTACCGCCGCTTTGTCCTCAACTTCAGCTCCATCGTTGGACCACTGACCCGCCTCACGTCCCTGAAGGTCCTGTTCCGGTGGACCGAAGAGGTCGCTGCCGCCTTTAAGGCGCTGAAGGCGGAGTTCTCCTCCTCCCGGGTCCTTCGCCAGGTCGACCCCGCGCTGCAGTGCATCATTGAGGTAGACGCCTCGGACACGGGAGTGGGGGCAGTGCTGTCCCAGCGGTCGCCGGACGATGGTGCCAAACGGCCCTGCGCCTTCTTCTCCCGGCGCTTGTCCCCGGCGGAGAGGAACTACGATGTGGGGGACAGAGAGCTCTTGGCCATCAAACTTGCCCTGCAGGAGTGGCGCCACTGGCTAGAGGGGGTGAACCTGCCGTCCTCACGGACCACAAGAACTTAGAGTTTCTACGATCTGCCAAGCGCCTGAACGCCCGCCAGGCGCGCTGGTCTTTGTTCTTCGCCAGGTTCCAATTTTCAATCCCCTTCAGGCCTGGCTCTAAGAACGGCCTGCCTGACGCCCTCTCTAGGCAGTTCACTCCCGTGGAGTCGGAGGAGACGCCCCACTCCATCCTGCCCAGGTCGTGCGTCGTGGGAGCCATCTCGTGGGACATCAAGAGCAAGATCCAGAAGGCACAGGAGGTGGAACCTGACCCTGGCGGCGGACCTGAGGGGAGGCTGTTCGTGCCATCCGCGGTCCGAGGAGAGGTCATCCACTGGCTACACACCTCCAAGCTCACCTGTCACCCTGGCACCTCCCGGATGATAGACCTCCTCCAACGGTCCTTTTGGTGGCCGGGCCTGCGGAGGGATGCAGCCCGCTACGCCCGGGCTTGCCCAATCTGTGCCACCTGCAAGTCGGGAAATGCCCCTCCAGCGGGTCTGCTCCAGCCCCTGCCCGTCCCTGGCAGGCCCTGGTCGCACATCGCGTTGGATTTCGTCACCGGACTCCCTGTATCCAACTCCTATGACACCATCCTGACCATTGTGGACCGCTTCTCCAAGGCCGTGCACTTCGTCCCCCTGCAAGGCCTCCCTACTGCCCTGGAGACGGCGGATCTCCTCGTCCAACACGTGGTCAGGCTGCACGGGATTCCGGTGGACGTGGTCTCGGACCGGGGCCCCCAATTTTCATCTGAGGTTTGGAGGTCATTCTGCAACGCCATCGGAGCCAAGGTGAGCCTCTCCTCCGGCCATCACCCCCAATCCAACGGGCAGTGTGAACGGACCAATCAGGAGCTGGAGGCTGCGCTCCGCTGTGTGACCAGATCCAAACCCACGTCCTGGAGCAACCATCTTGCCTGGGTTGAATATGCTCATAACACCGCTCGCTCTTCTGCTACAGGGATGTCTCCCTTCAAGGCGTCCCTGGGTTACGACCCCCCGCTGTTTCCGGAGCAGGAGAGTGAGGTAACTGTCCCCTCAGTTAAAGCACATCTCAGGCAGTTCCGCTCCACCTGGGCCGCCGCGCACAATGCGCTTTTACGCACAGCGGAGCGCAACAGGACTGTGGCGGACTGGCATAGAAGACCTGCCCCGGCGTACAGAGTTGGGCAACGTGTCTACGTTTCCACCCAGGACGTCACTCTAAAAGGCGAGAGGAGAAAGCTGGCACAGCGATTCATGGGTCCCTACCCCATCACCCGGATCATCAACCCGGTGGCTGTGCGCGTGGCTATTCCCCCCTCCCTCCGCATCCACCCCACCTTCCACGTGTCAAAGGTGAAGCTGGCAGTCACCGACCCCCTTTGCCCTCCTCCTGCGGCGCAACCCGCGCCCCGGATGATTGGTGGCCATCCTGCCTGGTCCGTCTCCTCCATCCTAGACTCCCGGCGCCGGGGTCGCGGGTTGCAGTACTTGGTGGACTGGGAGGGCTATGGGCCCGAGCATCGACAGTGGGTGCCCCCGTCGTTCGTGTTGGACCCATCGCTCATCGCCGACTTCCACCGGGCGCACCCTGAGAAGCCATTGCCAGGAGGCGCTGCTAGAGGGGGGAGTACTGTCACGCCGCGCCGCTCATCAGCGGCGCCACCTGCTCGCACACCTGTCAACCATCAGCGGCGGGGAATATAAGCCGCCTCTCCCTGAGCTTCGGCCTGAAGCCGTTAGACTTCATCTCCCTTCCATGAAAAGCAATTACTCTTTCTTCAGCACCACGCTAAGCGGTAAGAAGATCACTTACCTCACCTTTTCCAGTCTGCTCCCCTGTGCACAGGTGGATTCCTCGGCGGCGGACAACTCCGTCCCTCGTCCCTCCTCGCTGCTGCACCGAGTCCTGCAGGTGGCTGTCTCCCGGGGTCCCGTCCTTGAAGTGCCAGTCATCGGTCCCATACAAGTAAGCTTCTCTCCCTCGCCTATTCTCCTCCTGTGTTGGTGTGTGCCCGTCACCCTGTGTCTGTTCTTTCCCATAGGGTTGCCGGCTGAACGGTCTCCTGCCTCTGTGCCCGAAGCAGACGCCACCACCAACACATTTACATTCCGCTGACACACACCCATACATCCCTGTTGTTAATAAACAGTTTGAACTACTCTGAGCCTGTGTGTGTGCGTCTCCTGAGCCGAACGTTATGTCAATTTCCTCCTAGGGTTGCCAGTCGAAACGGTGCTCTGCTCACCCTGCTGCTACATTCCTACATGCACGCACACACCACACTCACACTTCTTATATTAAAAGATAATTGTGTTTATTCTGAGTCCTCGTCTTTTCCTGGGTCACCTAATCATGTCAGACAGTTTCCTCTTGACTGTTCATATCTCTTTTTCAAAAGCAGGTTGAGGTGTAATTCCCCTTTTTTGACTGACATTAGTGAGTTAAGATCATAAGAAAACTCCACAATAGATTTGAAGCGTGAGTGTAAAGACACAATAGAAATATTTGGGTGGCAGCAGAAGCCTCTGAATTATTCGAGGCACAAAACAATATCCTGTTTCTAAAGGGAAGCTGTGACTGACAGTATCCTTGCTGTCAGTTCTCAGTCATTTATTTACTTGATGTGGTAATGACTTAATGTGATGTTGAAATAAAAAAAAACTCAGGTCACATTCAGTCATCACAGTTGTTTTTTTTTTTTTTTTAACTTCCAGTATAATACAGCTCAGATTTGCAGCTCAGTCTCATCCTTCCATCCGTCTCACTGAACTTGGCTCTCTGCCTCTCCCATATCGGCCCCTCCCTGATTCTCTGTGATGCTCTCTCTACTCGTCCTCTCCTCTTTTCACCCCCTTAATCATCCTCTGTTTCTCCTCCCTCCTTTTAGTCACACTCCCATCTGGACATCTCCTCCTCACCCCACCAACTCGCTTGTTGGTCGGCTCCCTCCCTACGTCTCTCTCTCTCTGCATTGCAGTATCTGTGTCAGCCATCGGCAGAGCAGGCTGTCTGGCATGTCAGTGTGTGTGTGTGTGTGTGTGTGTGTGTACACTGCAGCCCCTCCTACTGTAAGCAGCTGGACAGAAACTCAGATGTGTAGCTTTGGTTTGTCCCTCTCTCGTCTTTATCCTCATTATTTCACATTTCTCTTGCAACTTTTGTAAAATTGTCTACCAATCTGTGACACTCTTTTGTCCGACTTCTCTGCTCATCTCTTGCTCTGACCCCATTTCTACTCTGCATTTGTACTGTGCTAACAAAAAGTCAGATGCACATTAGCGTTCTCTCAATACTGGCACTCAGAAACGGACCACCCACAGGACTGACACACACTGGTCTCCCCCTCCGGTTGACTTCAGAATCGTCTGCCTCCGGCCTGCTGATGTACGGTCCACCTGCCATGACTAACCAGCCACTGGTGTTGGGAACAAACAGAACTCCCTAATTTAAAAACGCCTTGCTTGTTTTCTGCCCTGGAGCAGGTTCATCATATTTTTATTTGTTTATGCCCTCCAGGCACGCAGTCTTCTTTCCATCTGCGGTAACAACTAAAACATCAAATGCCCTGAGGTACGGTACTGTCATTGAATCAGCGCAAAATAAGGTTTGGTATAAACCTGATATGGTGAAGAGACACTTTGGAATTTCCTTCCACAAAAGTAACATTAGTAGATGGTTTTTAATTAAGCATAAGAAAAGATTCACATCCATTTGTACATCTTCTGTTTTTTTTTTTTTTGTTTTTGTTTTTTTTCTTGAAGCACAGCTATGGGGAAATAAGGAAATGATGTGCCTTCAATTTTCACCAAATCTTCTGCTTCTAAAATAGTCATAACCTCAGTTGCTGGCAAGGTGATGGGGAAAGAATAATTTCTTCAAAGTGACACATAACAAAAGTACAAGATTTCACTAGGTTTTCTACATTCATAGACAAATACAGTTGGAATCAAAATTCAACCCCCACTGCAAATTAGGTTGATTGGTAAAATGTACAAACTAGCAGCTGTCTGCAATAAACAGATCAAACCAGAACAGTTTAAATAGCTCAGCACAGCTATTATCACATGGTTTCTTCAAATTCAACACACAATTCCACTTTCAATGACTGCTGCAGAATTACACAATTATTCAACCCCTTCATGACAGGCTTAGTAGTCTTTAATAGAATACCCTTTAGCTGTTATAACCTGCTGCAAACGTGATGCATAGGAGACACCAGCTTCTAGCAGCGTTCCTGAGAAATTTTAGCCCAGTCCTCATTGGCAAAGGCCTCCAGTTCACTAATATTCTGGGGTTTGTCTGTTTTGCAGTTTTGTTTCATTGTGCCACAGAACAGAATCCCAAAAGCTCTTTGGCTTATTTATATAGTTTTGAGCAAATTGAAGGTGACTTTTCTTGTGTTTTTGGGTCAGTAGTGGTGTACATCTTTGAGTTCAGTGTTTAGCATGCCCCTTACTGTGGAAGCTGAAACCTCAGTGCTGCTGCCATCAAGTCTTGTTGCAGGTCTTCTGCAGTCAGTCCAGGGTTTTTGACCACCTGTCTCCTCAGGACTCTGGTGACAGCTGTTGATAGCTTCCTCTTTCTGTCATGTCCTTTAACTTTAAACTTGTGAACTATGCTTCAAACTGTATCCCTAGGAACGTTCAGTGCTTTTGCTGTTTTGTTTTTTTTTTTGTATCCTTTTCCTTGTTTGTGCAAGACAATGATCTCTTCTCTGAACTTTTTGCTATCAATTTTCTAGACTTAGCTGTATTTCTAACATACAATCCAGAGTCTCCATCAGCAGTCCAGGTGTTTGAGGTGTTCTATTTCAAGCACACCTGATGTAACAAATGGCACTCTTGAATGGTTGAATTAGATGTGCTGAATTCTACTCAGGAGTCTTTCATGAGGAATAATTTAGAGGCTGCGGTAGTAATTGTAAGATGTAGTGCTGAATTTGGATAAAAATCCTTGCAATATTAGTTTTATTTAAGTGTTTAAACTGTTCTTCTGTAATGTGTTTATTGCAAACACCTGAAATATTTTAAAATTTTGCCAATAACTCTAAAAGGCAGAGGGGTTTCAATAATTTTGATTGCAACTGTAAAGGTGCCTACACACCAAATTCGAACGGGCGGCGCAAATCCATACAAAATCAATGGAAATCGCGAATTTGCACATTCACGTCTAGGGGGATTACACAAGCTTTGAGATTCTGCCATCACCGGAGTAAAAGTATCAACACTAAAGAGTAAACTAGCTTCAAAATGAGACTGCCACTCACCGGGAGACAGAAGGACAGGGACCTCCTCAGCTGAATGGGAATGTCAGAGTTATTTACCCACGGATTCCTGCCACGGATGTGCTAACAAGGTTAGCAAGCTAGCAATGGAAATGCTCATCATCTTGTAAAGTTTTGGGGACGGGGACAACTTTCTCAGGTGAACCCCTCTGTCAGATAATGTAAACCTAAAGCATGACGTTTTTTGTGGGGGAATTTCCACAGTAGGTTGAATACTGCTGCAGAAGTTATAAAGGCAACTTCACCTCTCTGCATCTCACTCAGACGTCTATTCATGTATTTACATTGAGTTATAATGTAATTGTGCTGTGCAAAAAATTTACCCATTTGCGTTTAGTGTGAAAGCACCTTTAAAGTGCAAATTTGCAGCAAAGGTGTACTTTTTCATTTCAATATAATGTATGTACTTCATCAAAGGTTCTTTTAATAGTTCCAGAAAACCCTGCTGCTTTAGTGTTGTCTGTTGTAAATGAGTCAATAAGTTCTCTCTTTTCTTTTCTACAAGTTGATTTTACACAGAGCAGCTCAGGGCTGCATTTCCCAAAACCACAGTTGCTAACCACGATAGTAGCTTCATGGTATGCTGTCACACAAGTGTTGGTGCTTCCCGGTGAACAAGGGAGGAATTTTCCAAATCCACATTTGCAGCGAACATCTGCAAACACTATCATGACGTTGTATCGTTGCAATAACGACTCAAGACCTGTAGTAGGAGCGGAGTAGCTGGAGGAGACACAAATAATGACAGGAGACACAGTTGACAGAAGGCAAAAACTGGAGATTTACAGCAGAGAAAATAATGCTTTATCGGGCAAGGGACTATATTTGGTAACTTCTGCACCCATGCAACCCCCCCACCCCAGCATCTCACTGTGGAGAAATAGAAACACAGAGATTTATCCCAACCAATCAGAGATGGTCAAGCTACATAACAGGAAGTTGTCTTTTGACATCTGACCAATCAGCAATGACCTACAGCCTCTCAAACACCAGTCTTGATCCAGAACTCGCAAAGTGCAGGTTTGCATCCCTCCCAAGACAGGCACCCATAGTTCTATTACCAAAACTAACAATGGTATGTGGATGCATACCATCATGCATTATACAGTTGGATAGTTGTACTAAATATTGAGGTATGTGTCATTTGTATACGGTTTCCAGAACATAGTGAAATTCTTGCATGAAAAATGGTGACATTGTGGAGAGAGGAATAACTAGGCAGAGCGGTCCAGAACAAAGAAGGATTTATTAATTTCTTTCTCTCACATCATCCAGAATCACAAGCATCAGAAAACCCAGGTCACAGGCACCTCTCCTTTTATAGCCTACGACCCGCTCAGTCACCTGTGGTGCTGCAGTAACATGAAAGACTTTGCAATTCCCATTCTCTTTGTCACTGTTTGCATCAACACACCAACCCCCGCACCAACTCACAAACCCCCCCATGACGATTCCCCTCGTCCTTCCGTCTGAGTGGAAAAATGCTGACATACTTAGTGGGTCCCCCCACACCGCCCCCTCCTCCAGAAACTCAGACCAAGCCTTAACCCTCATGTCCTTTGGGCTTCAGCCTACATCCATAGTGGCTGTAATGGGGGGTCTGTAGCTCCGAGGTGTTGCTGTGCTGGTGTGGGGCTCTTGGGGGTGCGTCCGTCTGTGGGGGGACATTGGGAGGGGGGGGGGGAACATCTTTTGCATGCCATTGTGACTGATCTGACGAGCCATTTACCTGGGGAGTTCTCAGTGGGGGTCGTCCGTGCCGAGGAGCTTGGGCCAACACCACCTGCTTGTCTGCTAAAACGAAAGCGGGCTGAAGCCTATCTATACAGACTGTTTCTCTGTGTCCCCCCAAGTCTAACACAGAATGCTTCTCCCCGGGTTCCAGGACTCTGAACGGGCCATCGTAGGGCGAGCGCAAGGGGGTCCGGTGGGCATCGTGTCTGACAAATATGAACTCCGCGTCCTTCAAGGCCTTTGGCACAAAACTGCGTGGAAAACAGTGGTGGACCGGACTGGGTACCGTCCCTGCCACAGCGCTATGCAGTAAAAGCGGGGATGGATCAGTGTTCAACGCGGGGCTGTCCGGCAAAAATTCCCCTGGGAGCCGCAGCGGCTGGGAAAAAAAACAGCTCTGCTGGGGAGGCTGCCAAATCCTCCTTTGGTGCTGAACGCAACCCTAATAGAACCCACGGCAACCAGTCCAGTCCACCCAATTTGCATCCATAAGCGAAGCCCTGAGTGCTGCTTTAAGTGATCTATGGAAACACTCGCATAACCCATTGGCCTGGGGGTTGTACGTGGTCGTGTGATGAAGTGTGATGCCCAGGCTGCGGACCATGGTGGACCAGAGGTCGGAAACAAACTGCGGGCCCTGATCGGACGTGATATCCGTAGGGGTGCCAAAACATGCCACCCATGTTGTCAAAAAAGCGCGTGCAACGTGTGCGGACACGTTGGAAGCTAGCGGGACTACTTCAGGCCAGCACGTGGTGTGGTCCACCACTTTCAGGAGGTGCGTGAACCCCTGCAATGGCGAGAGGGGGCCCACAATGTCCACGTGAACATGGTCAAACCTCTTACCCGGGATATGGAACAGCTCCAAAGGGGCCTTTGTGTGCCTGTGCACTTTTGCTCACTGGCATGCTACGCAGGCTGCAGCCCACTCGTTCACCTGTTTGCGCAGGCTCGGCCAGACGAACTTTGCTCCCACCATTTTGAAAGTCCTGGGTGCGCCAGGGAGTGGACCGAATCAAAAACGCGGCGGCGCCAAGCTCGTGGTACCACCGGGCGCAGGCGGCCCATGGAGACGTTACAGACTGGGGGGGGGGGCATCTTGCAGTTCTCTGCTTTCCAGCCTTAACCCTGTTGGTCCAGACGGAAGCACGTAAACGTCCGCATTGCCGATCTGCTCAGCGGCCATGGCCGTGTAATCTATCCCCACGTAGAGTGGGGCCACTAATGCGCATGAGAGGCAGTCCGCCACCACATTGAGTTTACCGGCCACAAGCTGAATGTCGGCAGTAAACTCCGAGATCGCAGCCAGCTGTCTCTGCTGCCGGCCTGACCATGGTTCCGAAACCTTGGCCATTGCATACGTTAGCGGCTTGTGGTCCATGAACGCAGTGAAGGTGCCCCCTTCCAGCCAGAACTGGAAGTGGAGTATGGCCAGGTGGAGAGCCAGTAACTCCCTGTCGAAAGTTCTGTATTTACTCTCACTCTCACGCAAAGACCTGCTAAAAAAAGCAAGCGGCTGCCAAGAACCTGCGATGTGTTGCGTCACGACGGCTCCACGACAGCTCCTATGGCCACGTCCGACGTGTCGGTAGTGAGCGCTATCCAAACCACCGGGTCCGGGTGCGCCAGCAATGCGGCGTTCACCAGGACTGTTTTAACCTCGGAAAATTCCTGCTCTTGCTCAGGAGTCCAGTCGACTCTGTCCGCCGGTTTCTGTTTCTTAAGTGCGGTGTACAACGACTGCATGAGCTGGGCTGCTCAGGGGAGGAAACGGTCGTAAAAGTTAACCATCCCCAAAAACTCCTGCAGGGCCCTGACCGTCTGAGGCCAGGGAAAATCTGCCACTGCACACATTTTGTCCGGTAAGGGTATCATGCCCTCCGGTGAGATGCGGTGGCCCAAAAATTCAATTCCCGTCACCCCGAACTGGCACTTCACCGGGTTGATTATTAATCCAGGCTCCTCCAACATCTGGAAAACTGTCCTGAGGTGGGCTGTGTTCATCCTCGGACGTGTTGGTCCCCAGGATGTCATCCAAGTAGACAAACACAAACGGCAGATCGCACAACACCGCATCCATCATGCATTGGAATGTCTTCGCTGCACCTTTTAACCTGAAAGGCATGCGTAAAAACTCAAAAAGACGAAACGGGGTTATTACTGCCGTCTTAGGTATGTCCTCAGTGCGCACCGGGACCAGGTATCTTGGAAAAAATGCGTGCCCCAGTGAGGTGAATGGAAAAAATCCTGAATATGGGGGATCGGGTAGCGGTCGGGTGATGTGGCGTTGTTCAATCTGCGGAAATCTCCGCACAGTCGCCATGATCCCTCAGCTTTAGGAACCATATGTAGCAGGGATGCCCATGGGCTGTTTAAGCGCCTGATGATGCCCAACTTTTAAAAGTTGGCAAACTCCTCGCACGCTATGGCCAGTTTTCCAGGCGCCGAGGTCGTGCGAAAACGGGTGACCCCATGGTGGTAGTGAAATTTTTCACCCCGTGTTTAGTGACAGTCGCCGAAAAGGAGGAGCTCATTTAGCAGCAGACTACATCATCCCAGGTGCACAACCGAGAGGTTCCGCAGGTCCTTCCTACCAACGGCTGTCAGACTGTACAACCTAAGCAGGGCTGCTCGCAGAGATAGCAAAAAAGACGTAACAACCTAATAGTTTTTTTTGAATGCAAAAGATGCAATAGACTTACACAATGGTCCCCTCCGGCATACAACTAGGAAAATACCGGTCGCTATGGAGGGTGAGAATATGTATGGGTACATAATCATACCATGTAGGATAACTAAGTAGACGGTTGTGCTGTTTCATCCCATCTAGCAACAATGCTCTGCACTGTGTGTGTTTATGTATTTACATATTTATTCCATCTAGCTACAATGCTCCGCACTGGGTGTGTTTATATTTATATCCATCCATCCATCCATCCATCCATCTTCTACCGCTTTTCCGGAGGTCCGGGTCGCGGAGGCAGCAGTTCAAGCAGAGAAGCCCAGACTTCCCTCTCCCCAGCCACCTGCTCCAGCTCTTCAGAGGGGATACCAAGGCGTTCCCAGACTAGCTGGGAGACATAGTCTCTCCACCGAGTCCTGGGTCTGCCCCGGGGTCTCCTCCCAGTGGGACGTGCCTGAAACACCTCAAGTGGGAGGCGTCCAGGAGGCATCCTAATCAGATGCCCATACCACCTCAACTGACTCCTTTCAATGTGGAGGAGCAGCGGTTCTACTCTGAGCCTCTCCCGGATGACTGAGCTCCTCACCCTATCTCTGAGGGTGAGTCCAGCAATCCTACGGAGAAAGCTCATTTCAGCCGCTTGTATCCGCGATCTCGTTCTTTCGGTCATTACCCAAAGCTCGTGACCATAGGTGAGAGTAGGAACGTAGATTGACTGGTAAATCGACAGCTTTGCCTTAGAACTAAGCTCCCTCTTCACCACAACAGACCGGTACAACGTCCGCATCACTGCAGATGCTGCTCCAATCCGTCTGTCGATCTCTCGCTCCATTTTCCCCTCACTCGTGAACAAGACCCCAAGATACTTAAACTCCTCCACTTGGGGCAGGAGCCTGTCCCCAACCCGGAGAGGACAATCCACCTTTTTCCGGCTGAGGACCATGGACTCGGACTTGGAGGTGCTGATTCTCATCCCAGCCGCTTCACACTCAGCGGCAAACCGTCCCAGCAAGAGCTGTAGGTCATTGCTGGATGAAGCCAACAGGACAACATCATCTGCAAACAACAGAGATGAGATCCTGTGGTCACCAAGCATGACACCCTCCATTCCCTGGCTGCGCCTAGAAATCCTGTCCATAAAAATTATGAACAGGACCGGTGACAAAGGGCAGCCCTGGCGGAGTCCAACTCTCACTGGGAATGACTCCGACCGAGTGTTGGCAATGCGAACTAAACTCTCACAACGGTCGTACAGAGACCGAATAGCTCGTAACAACAAGCCCGATACCCCATACTCCCGAAGCACCCCCCACAAAAATCCACGAGGGACGCGGTCAAATGCCTTCTCCAAGTCCACAAAACACATGTAAACTGGTTGGGCAAACTCCCACGAACCCTCAAGAATTCTCGAGAGGGTAAAGAGCTGGTCCGATGTGCCACGGCCAGGACGAAAACCACATTGCTCCTCCTGAATCCGAGGTTCGACCAACGGCCGGACTCTCCTCTCCAGTACCTTGGCATAGACCTTCCCAGGGAGGCTGAGGAGTGTGATCCCTCTAAAGTTGGAGCACACCCTCCGGTCCCCTTTTTTGAAGAGAGGAACCACCACCCCGGTTTGCCATGCCAAAGGCACTGCCCCCGACCTCCACGCAATGTTGCAGAGGCGTGTCAACCATGACAACCCAACAACATCCAGGGCCTTGAGGTACTCGGGGCGAATCTCGTCCACCCCCGGGGCCCGGCCACCAAGGAGATTTTTAACCACCTTGGCGACCTCAGCCCCTGTGATAGGCGAGTCATCCCCCTCGTCCCCAAACCCTGCTTCCTCTGTGGAAGGCGTATCAGTGGGATTGAGGAGATCCTCGAAGTATTCCTTCCACCGCCCGACGATATCCCCAGTTGAAGTCAACAGTGTCCCATCCGCACCATACACAGTGTGGACGGGGAGCTGCTTTCCCCTCCTGAGCCGCCGAACAGTTTGCCAGAATCTCTTTGAAGCCGACCGAAAGTCTTGTTCCATGGCCTCACCGAACTCCTCCCATACCCGGGTTTTTGCTTCAGCAACCACCCGAGCTGCACTCCGCTTGGCCTGCCGGTACACCTCAGCTGCTTCGGGAGTCCCACAAGCCAACCAAGCTTGATAGGACTCCTTCTTCAGCTTAATGGCCCCCCTCACCACTGGTGTCCACCACTTGGTTCGGGGGTTGCCACCACGAGATGCACCGACCACCTTGCGGCCGCAGCTCTGGGCTGCCGCTTCAACAACAGAGGTGGAGAACATGGCCCATTCAGACTCCATGTCTCCAGACTCCCTCGGAATGTGGTTGAAGTTCTTCCGGAGGTGGGAGTTGAAGACCTCCCGGACAGGGGCCTCAGCCAGACGCTCCCAGCACACCCTCACTATACGTTTGGGTCTACCAGGTCTGAATGGCTTCCTCCCCTGCCATCGGATCCAACTCACCACCAGGTGGTGATCAGTTGACAGCTCTGCACCTCTCTTTACTCGGGTGTCCAAGACATACGGTCGCAGGTCTGATGATACGATAACAAAATCGATCATCGACCTGCGGCCTAGGGTGTCCTGGTGCCAGGTGCACATATGGACACCCTTATGCTTGAACATGGTGTTCGTTATAGACAGACTGTGGTTAGCACAGAAGTCCAATAACTGAACACCACTCGGGTTCAGATCGGGCAGGCCGTTCCTCCCAATCACCCCCCTCCAGGTTTCACTGTCGTTGCCCACGTGCGCATTGAAGTCCCCCAGTAGGACAATGGAGTCTCCAGGAGGAGCACCCTCCAGCACCCCAGTCACAGACTCCAAAAAGGGTGGGTACTCTGAAACATCATTTGGTGCATAGGCACAAATGATGGTCAGGACCCGTTTCCCAACCCGAAGGCGCAGGGAAGCAACCCTTTCGTCCACCGGGGAAAACTCCAATATAGAGGCAGCAAGGTGGGGCGATACAAGAATACCTACCCCTGCTCGTCGCCTCTCGCCCGGGGCAACTCCAGAAAAGGCCAAGCTCCAGCCCCTCTCCAGGAGACTGGTTCCGGAACCGGAGCTGTGTGTTGAGGTGAGGCCGACTATATCTAGCCGGTATCGCTCAATCTCGTACACCAGCTCAGGCTCCTTCCCCACCAGAGAGGTGACATTCCACGTACCAAAAGCCAGTTTAGAAAGCTTGGGATCAGTCCGCCAAGGTCTCCGCCTTTGACTGCCACCTAATCCACATAGCACCGGACTTCCATGATCCCTCCTGCAGGTGGTGAACCTACTGGAGGGCGGACCCATGTAACTCCTTCGGGCTGAGCCCGGCCGGGTCCCATGGGTGGAAACCCGGCCACCAGACGCTAGCCTTCGAGCCCCTTCCCCAGGCCTGGCTCCAGGGTGGGGCCCCGGTAACCCCATACCGGGCGGGGTACACTGAATCCTTGATATACAATTTATCATGAGAGTCTGTTGGATCGTTCTTCGTCTGGCCCTTCACCCAGGACCAGTTTGTCTTGGGAGACCCTATCAGAGGCAAATTGCCCCGGACAACATAGCTCCTGGGATCACTGGGGCACGCAAACCCCCCCACCACGATAAGGTGACGATCCATGAGGGGGTTTATATTTATATATCTATATATCTATCTATCTATATATATATCTATCTATCTATATATATATATATATATATCTATCTATATATCTATCTATCTATATATATATATATATATATATATATATATATATATATATATATATATATATATATATATATATATATATATATATATATATATATATATATATATATATATATATATATATATATATATATTTTATACATATATATATATGTATTTATATTTATATATCTATATATTTATTCCATCTAGCTACAATGCTCCGCACTGTGTGTTTATATATATACAGTATATATACATATTATTCCACCTAGCTGCAATGCTCCGTACTGTGGGTGTTTATATATCTACATATTTATTCCATCTAGCTACAATGCTCCGCACTCTGTGTTTATATACTCATATATTTATTCCATCCAGCTACAATGCTCTGCACTGTGTGTCTGTGTGTATATGTATATATATATATATATATATATATATATATATATATATATATATATATATATATATATATATATATATATATATCATTTCTTTTGCAACTTTCTACTTATTTATTCTATGCAAATAGGAGGACTATTGCTCTAGCCCATCCCACAATCAATGATCACAACAACGAGGAATAAAATAATGTAACAGACCCTGACTTCATCCCACTAACCTATGAACTTGACCTTTAATACCTGAGTTTCAAGGGTCTTTCTGACAACAGGAAAAGCCCGCAGCCTGCAATAAAGTTGTTTGAGTGGCAGTGATTGTGACAGCCATGACTAGCCAGAACCACAAGCCAAAAGACACACCAAGAAGAGCAAAAGTCCATCATGTTACAAACATCCTGTCATTTTAGTGCTTCAGATTGATGTGGAGGCAATTTCACTCCAGTGACAAAACTCAGGCCCCTGCAATCATTGATTGATTCTTTGATATGTTCAGCATTCTGAATATTGCATTCTAGAAGTCAGCCACAGATCCCCAAGCAGTCTCTGAAAGAGGTTATTATTGCCTACAAAGACAAGACATCTGGCAATCTAGAATGTCCTCATTGTGTGACTATTGGCTTATCTTATCTTATCTGAAGTAGTACATCTAGAGCAGGCACGACAAAATAAAGTTCAAGTTCTTTTCCAGGGCTTCTGAGGATGGTTTCATTCATGGCATAATGCTAATACTAACAGGATACAATACTGGTGACCCACAGTGGCCCTGTAACACCCAACCAGGAAGTCATGACTCCTGGCAGCAAGAAGGTTTCCAACCTGGCCAGTACCATGTCCTGCTCCACAATAACAGTCATCTTTGAGGGCAGCTTCCTCACCAGTGCGGTGATTGTGAGGTCTCTAATTGATAAGAATGGTAATGGCACAGGAACAGCCCAGGAAAACAAAATAGACAAGCCTCCAGTCCATCAAGGAGATGAAAAAGATGGCTGTCCCTTGTGTTACCTGCAACTACGATATTTTTTTTTTTTGTTACTTATTTGTACCCATAGGTAGATTTGGTTTGCAGTCTGGTTACAAGCCACCGGCTGCTGGTCGCTGCATGCGCGAGCGCCCTAAACCTACATGTTTTTGGTGTGCGGGAGGAAACCGGAGAAATCCCGGAGTAAACCCGCGCAACACGGGGAGAACATGCAAACTCCACACAGCTCACTGTTGGTCGGGGGCTGGGATCGAACCCACGATCTCATGATCCCTGCGATCCCCCGGCCGAGAGTAAAACTGTGCTCCCACAGTGCTAAACCACTGTGCCACCGGGCAGCCCCGATATGGCTCTCAGGTCAACAGACATGGCTCACGACCTCAGTCTAGGAACACTGCAATGATGCCAAAAGGAAGGAGGAACTGAGCTGCCCTGCTGTCATCAAAAGTTGTAATACCAACATGGGGGCTCTGCCTAGAGCAGCATGCTGGTCCACCCCTACCATACACCATGAAATCCAAGAGGAGGACCATGTTATTATTTGCATATGCAACTAATGTCAGCCACACAAATGCCTGAGCCATCTACAGGTGGGACTGCAAGGCCCGTACTGTGCATGGCCTGTTACGAAAGAACTTCACAAATGAGCCAGTCAAGGGTACTAGCAGCCAGAAAAAAGTAATGTCTCAACCCCAAAGTAGCTCAGCTTTTCAAATAACCCTGAGTACCTCTGATGTCACCAAACCTGTCCATGGACTTGACAGTCACTCTCCAAATGACTCTGTGCAGTTTGACCTGTTCCTTTTCCATGCGTGTCTACTCCACAAACCAGACCTGCAAGCAGTGCTTTAGAAGGTGCTGATCTTGAGGTCAAATATGGTCTTTGACCGCTCGTGACGGCGGTATAATTTAATAAAACCAACTTAAAACTCCATTGCTGCCTTTATTTTTTCATGCCGCAGCATAAGTATTGATCACATGAAGATTTTTCTCATTAAACATATTTCTGATGCAGCCATTGACATGAGCTCTACACCAGATATCAGTAACAACCCACGAAAGTCATACATACAAAAAGTCAAGGCAACTGTGTCCAGAAAACGTTTTATTCAATAAAATGAAATGACACAGGGAATAAGTAGGCTCAGGTTCAGGTTCAGGTTACTTTATTTGTACCCGTAGGTAGATTTGTTTTGGTAGCATGGTGCCAGGTACACCAAGTACTGAACACATTTGGTGAAATTATGTTTAAGTTTAATGTTTATTTGAAAGGGACATTAGATTAGATTAGATTAGATTAGATTCAACTTTATTGTCATTACACATGTATGAATACAAGGTAACGAAACACAGTTTAGCATCCAATCAGAAGTGCAAAGGACAGCAGTGCAGTATATACGGTAATTAACAGTATGTGCATTTTAAGCAAATATATGCAAATATATGCAGCAGTGCAGAAAGTTAAGAGTACTGTTATGTGCAAATAATGTGCAATAAGTTAGATGTAGTTATGCAGTTATGTACAGGTGAGGATGGTAAGAAATGATGGTAAGAGAGTCAGCGGGGAACTAAGTTCAATAAAGTGAAAGCTGTTGGAAAGAAACTGTTCCTAAACCTGCTGGTTCTAGTCCAAAGGCTTCTGAAATGTCTTCTGGAGGGGAGAAGCTGGAACAGTCCATGAGCAGGATGGTTGGAGTCCCTAAGAATGCTGCGTGCCCGGCGCAGACATCTTTTCCTGTAGACGTCCTCTATAACTGGAAGTGGAGTCCCTGTGATGCGTTGGGCGGTTTTCACTACCCGCTGCAGCGCCTTGCGGTCAGCGACAGAGCAGCTCCCATACCAGACTGTGATACAGTTGGTCAGGGTGCTCTCTATCACGCAGCGGTAGAAGTTGCCCAGGATGTCAGTTGACAGATGGTTCTTCTTCAGTGTCCTCAAGAAGAAGAGGCGCTGATGGGCCTTCTTGATCAGGCTGGTGGTGTTAACTGACCAGGACAGGTCCTCCGAGATGTGGGTCCCCAGGAATTTGAAGCTGGGGACACGTTCAACAGCTATGCCATTGATATGGATGGGGTCATGCGTCTCTTCCCTCTCCTTCCTTTAGTCCACTATGAGCTCCTTGGTTTTGCTGGTGTTAAGGATCAGGTTATTGTCAGCACGCCAAGTAGCCAAGTGCTCAACCTCTGCCCTGTAATCTGACTCGTCGTTGTCCCTGATGAGTCCAATCACTGTGGTGTCATCTGCGAACTTTATGATGGAATTGGATCCATACATAGGCCTGCAGTCATGGGTGTAGAGGGAGTAGAGGAATGGGCTGAGCACACAGCCCTGTGGTACACCAGTGTTGAGTGTGATGACGGAAGAACGGTTGGGGCCTGACCTAACATGCTGGGGTCTGTTGGTCAGAAAATCCATGATCCAGTTGCAGGTGGAGGTACTGATTCTCAGGTCCCCAAGTTTAGTGAGCAACTTGGAGGGGATAACTGTGTTGAATGCTGAGCTGAAGTCAATAACTAACTAACTAACTAACCTGCACTTATATAGCGCTTTTCAAGTCTCAAAGACCACTCAAAGCGCTTTCACTAGTACTAACCCTCTATTCTAAGGGCCTATAGGAAACAGATATCTAGGGACAATTTAGAACAACCAATTAACCTAACATGCATGTCTTTGGATTGTGGGAGGAAACCGGAGCCCCCGGAGTAAACCCACGCAGCACAGGGAGAACATGCAAACTCCATACAGAAAGGTTCCACCCCCTGCCAGCCTGGGGATTTGAACCAGGAACCTTCTAGCTGTAAGGATACAGTGCTAACCACTGCACCACCGTGCTGTCCAACCAGCATTCTTGCGTTGGTGTTCTTGTCATCCAGGTGTGAGAGTACATAGTGCAGCGCTGTAGAAACCGCATCCTCTGTACTCCTGTTGCTCCGGTAGGCGAACTGATGAGAGTCCAGTGTAGGGGGCAGGCCTTTTTTGAGCTGTGCCAAGACCAGTCGCTCAAAGCACTTCATGACTATGGGCGTCAGTGCCACAGGGCGATAGTCATTTAGGCACGATGGTGTTGAATGTTTCGGCACTGGTACTATTGAAGTGGTCTTGAAGCACGCTGGTACCACAGCCTGGGCCAGGGACAGATTGAAGATGTCTGTGAAGACCCCTGCCAGCTGCTCAGCGCATGCCCTCAGCACACGCCCAGGAATGCCATCAGGGCCAGCAGCCTTACGTACGTTGACATGACTCAGTGCATTACGGACGTCGGTGTGGGTGAGTGTGAGGTGGTGGAGGTCATCAGAGGGTGGGAAATTGATGTTCTTTTCGTTGTTGTCCTTGTCAAAACGAGCATAGAAGTCATTTAGCTCATTGAGAAAGGGCACAGTCATGGCTATAGGTATGGAGTTGCTGGGCTTATAATCAGAGATAGCTTGAATGCCCTGCCACATACATCGGGGGTCAGAGTCCCCAAAATGTTCCTCCACCTTCAGCTTGTAGCTGTGCTTGGCCTTCTTGATGCCCCTCTTCAGATCTGCCCTGGATGAACTGTAGGCCTGTGCATCACCAGATCTAAAGGCATTGTTACGTGCTTTTAGCAGAAGCCCCACTTCTCTGTTCATCCACGGCTTCTGATTTGGGTACGTGGTGATCTGTCTTTCCGTGGTGACACTGTCAATAGTGGTGTTGATATGGTCCAGGACTGAGTGGGTGTATGAGTTGATATTTATGTGGGAGCCACAGGTAGCCTGAGAGGTGAACATACTCCAGTCTGTGTTCCTAAACTTCTCCTGGAGTACAGAGTCATAATAGTAATAACAGTAATAATGAGCATTAATACAAATGAAAGTATATCAGATTTAGCAATACTGCTAATTTGCATCTGTAGAATCCCAATGGGTCACAAAAACACAAACAATCATGCACAAGCAGAACAACTGCAATGAAACTGTACAAAGTGGATATGCTAAAGCTCAAGACTTAAGGTGTTACAAAACAAAACACTAAAATGTCACATGAGTGAAGTGCTGTGTATGCACACACACACACACACACACACACACACACACACACACACACACACACACACAAACAAACACACACACACACACACACACACACACACACACACACACACACACACACATGCACCAAAGCACTTCAAAGCAACAACAAACAGCTACAGACAAGAGGCGGGGCATATGTGTGTGTGTGTGTGTGTGTGTGTGTGTGTGTGTGTGTGTGCCCATGCATCACACACATATATATATCACACATATATATGCATCACACACACACACACACACACACACACACACACACATATATACACAGTATATGTGTATGCTGCAGAGCAAACACTAGTTGTGGGTACAGTTTTGGTTGTTTAAAAGCCAGTTTTTACAATGAGTCTTAAAAATGATTACTGTGGTACTTTCACTGATTGCAGGTGGTATGTTTTTTCCACATCTTTTTGCCCCTCACTGATAGCACAGAGTGAGCAAATGTGGTGCATCTTTGGGTGACCTCACAGTCTCCCCTAGTGATTGCTCTGGTGATTGTACCAGTGACATTCCTCAGTTTAACATATTCTCAGGGTGTGTGTGTGTGTGGGGGGGGGGGGTCAAAGCCATTAATATTTTATAAATTGAACGGGCCAATTTCATAGTTTTATATTTTTCAGAAGTCAGAAAATTGTATTTCTTGTAAATGTGACAACAATGCTATGTGGGATGCTTCTTATCAAAACTTTTTATGGCTTTTCTGTATAAAGATTCAGTGGGTTTGATTATGGTTACACCCATGAGTGACCAGAGTGACCAGAGAGAAATTCATTCAGTATTTAGTACAAAAGCTTTTGTTGGTAAAAACAGCTTCCAGACGCTTCCTGTATGAAAAAACTAGGTGCAGGCATTGCTCAGGAGTGATTTTAGCCGATTCTTCCACATAAAATGTCTTCAAATCTCGGAGGTTCTGTGGGTGTCTTTTGTTAACTCTGATCTACAGTTTGTTCCATAGATTATCAATTTGATTCAGTTCAGTTGACTGACTGGGCCAATCTAGCAGCTTTATTTTACTTCTCTGGAGCCAGATGAAAGTTTCCTTGGCTGTGTGTTTGGGATCATTGTGTTGCTGAAATTTCCACCCTCATTTAATCTTCAGTCTTTTGGCCGATGGCAAGTTATATTTTTTGCACTGATTTCAGAGGTGATGGATTCCTAAATCCTGATGGATTTCAGCTGTTTTTTTTTTGGCTTTCTATGCATTTTTGCACTTCTTTTTCTTCATGTGCTCAATACTTATTCCCTGTGTTATTCCACTTTATAAAATATAACTTATTTTGTGAACACAGTTGACTTGATTTTGTTTTATGTATGGATTACTTTGGTTGTAACTGACATCTGTTTAAAATCTAAGGTCAGTGACTTCATCAGAAATATGTTAAATTAGAAAAATGCTGACGAGTTTGATCCTTATTTTCCTCGCTGTAGGTTATGGTATACAGTAATTACTGGAGAGTTTAATGTGGGTAATCGTAGAATTTGAGCAAAATTTAAGTTTCATCAACAGTAAAAAAAAAAAAAAATAAAGTTCTCTATTTAATAAATTGCTGTTATAGACAGTATTTAACAAAAACAAATAATGATTTATCAAATAAATGAACTTTCCCAGCTCAGAATCAAACCCCAACACCTCACATATGTTGGGCCAGTGTCAGTGAGCTTACATCAGGAATGCATCTTATCGAGGTTGTTTGCACATTGGCAAGATATTGGCTCAACATCAGCATTACATTAGCTTGTCACTGTGCAAACAACCTCCATAAGATGTATTCCTGTTGTAAACTTTATGCAGTACATTGGGCAAATGTTAGGCAGATGTATGTGTGCTGTTGTGAAAGATTACACTTTTATGAGGTATGTTACATGTGTGACACATTTGAAGAACTTTTGAAATCTGTCTCATTCATTATTTATTTATTTATTTTTGTAATTTCAATTTTTAAATCTTCATTTAAGTCTTTTTCTATAAAACTGATGTTGATGATAGAACTGATGATTTTTCCTTAAAAGCAACCCCCTCAAAAAAAAAAAAAAAAAAATCAGTTATTTTTTTTGTTTTTCTTTTTTCTATGTGATAATTAGCTTCAGTAATTAAGTCATCCACTACAGGGCACTTTGTCTTGCTTTCCGTCTTTCTTTTGAGATCCAGCTTTTATTTTGCCACATTAGACTGTTCAAAGTTTTACTGGCTCAGCTCAGCTTTGATGATTTTACAGTTCAAGAAAACCACATTATTATCTTAGGAAATTGCACAAGAGTATAAATCACATGTTTGTGCAAATCCTTTTTATATATGGCCTTGGGGCAGCTTCATTCTGTGTATAAGAGTGCATGAGTTTGCAATTATAAACCACATAGCTGTTAATGGATGTCTAGTCTATGAGTGAGTGTGGTGTTCAGATATTCATTAAGACAACACTGTTTTCAATTTGTCATATTCAGTTCTGTGTGACTGAGAGTGTATTTATCTCCCTGTTTCCTGTGAGTAAAATAAGATAAGGACTGTGTGCTTCGTGGACTCTCAAGGACAAGACTGTATGTCTTGCTGGACATTAATCTTCTGTTTTCCCATTGATAAAACAGCTTTACAAACCTTGAGCGTAGAATGTTTGATTCTGGAGTGTGGATGGTCAGACTTAGTACTCTGCCTCTGTATTTCTCCCTCATCGGCCATGAGGAAAATAAATCTACTTACATTTAAATATTCTGCCTGATTTTTTTTACTCAGAATGATTATGCTGAAATACAGTATAATCTAAAATTTGGTGCTCCAAACAAGGGACCCAATCATCTCATTCTGCCTCAGGTGCCCATGCCCGATTTCAGGGACTGCACAGCTGACAAAAGACCTCCCCAGGCTTACTGTAGTAGAAGCATTCGGAACCTGGGCGCTGGAGCAGACTGGGTGACAGGTCTAGAACTCTACAGGTGGGGTTTGGATGTAAGTATATTTATGTGTGTTAAGCTTATGACCCTGGGATGGGAGTCCCCGAGGATACCCTGGGATGAGAGTCCCCGAGGGTAAATGTGTTTGACACCACAAAGTCTGGTGTACATTTCTGCTCACTGTAGCCATAGTTTGGCTCAGTTTGGAGCAGTCCGGGTTTGATGGGGTAGATGCTGAGTGGTGTTGTTAAAGCGCAAAACCATTGACGTAAGAAGCTCCAATAAGATCGTAGAAAGCATTGATGGAATCAGTGTAAGAATCTCTGATAACATCGCAGCGAACACTGATTAAAGTGGACTGGTAGAAGAAGGGTTAGCCTTTAAGTAATAGCACTGATTTAAAAAAAAATACTGCAGTTTGTTTGTTTGTCTGGTTGTTCTGTGTTATGCGGTTTGTCCTGGCGAGACTGCAGAGGTGGAAGCACAAGTGCCGCGACAGTTGAAGCCATGTTTCTCTATTGTTTTCCTGGCTATTGTGAAGTGTAAAGGGATGGTTATGTGAATATTGTCTCGCGGGGTGATGATAAAAATTGTATATAAAATGGTAAATTTCTCTATGGGAACTTGTAAATAATAATTTTGGGTAGAAAATGAATTGTGTTCTCACAGGGGTGAAGAGGAAAACAAGAAGGGTTCATGTTACAGTGTGAGGATGCCAAATCCACCGTTTTTCCACTGAGGTTGCCATTTCAAACTTATTTTAAGTGATTTGTGATTGTGTGTGTGCTCAGCTGCCTAGCTGTGACCTTGAGTGAATCAGGGAGTGAAAGAGAGCTGGGTGTGTGTGTATGAGGGCCTGTGTGTGTGTGTGTGTGTGTGAGATTACTGCTGAATGGTCTGAGTGAGTGAGAAGAAGAAAAAAAAAATATATATATATATGGGTATTTTTGCAAAGCTTGGGAGTTTACAGTTTTTTTGGTGGCCAAACTAATGTTGTGCAACTGGTAAATATAATCATTTTTTAAAAATTTTATTTTGGGATGCCTGAGGGCAGATAAACAGCATTGGGCTATTTTTTTTTTCAATTTTTTGAAGTGTCAGTTTAATTTTTCAGCTGACAGTTGCTTTATTTTTCTTACCAAAGGAAAACAGTAAACTTTACAGGGGAAAAAAAGGTGATGGACTAACGGTCTGAGATAACAACAAGGGCCTCATCTTGGTTCCTCCCTCCCCCTGCTCCTCAGCCATGGCCCTGCCCCAGGAGTCCAGCGAATGACGTCACCCCACCTCTGCTCACCCGCACCCCTCCTGTCGACAACCAAGCCATGTCGGATAGCCAACAAGTTAAGTAAAAGTGCACGCACACTAATCACTGCCGCCATCATCAGTATGATAAATTAAACTGAAGATTACGGAATAATGCTTTCAATAAAAAATACCCAATGATTAAAAGCTTTAAATCCAGCTCATATGAAATGTTTCAAAGCACAAACAAGTTGATAGTGACAATGTTTATGCATATGATTTTCCTGAGGCTTTTGAGGTTTTTTTTTTTTTTAGCTGATTTAGGACAATTTTGATGTGCTGAATCCAAAAATCACATTGGTTTCGCTCAATCAGGTCAACTTTTTGAACTATGGCCACATGGTTTTTTTTTGTTTTTTTTTTTACATTTTTGTTTACATGTACGAGTGTTTTCGCTTTATATGATGCAAATTTTTTTTTTCTTGAAATTCTCTGAATTTTGAACAATGAAGATGAAACATTCAATTTGCATGTACTTTCCTTTATCAGTGTCTACTATTCAATTTACAATACAACTGTACAACTGCTGTACAACTGCTTACAACTTAGCATAAAAACCTGACTTGATCGAGAGAAACGGATTTCATTTTTGGATTCAGCGGTGCAAAATTGTCTTAAATCAGTTGAAAAACACATAACTTACAAAAAAATATTTTTGTTATGTTGTGTTATCAAACAGAGGCGTTAATGTTTCTTTGCAATATTATTGTTCTTTTGGAAATAGAAAAGTCACTCTTAATAAATGACTATGTGATTATTAAAGTTTTATTCCTTGTACTGTTCATGACAATAGGATTTAGAAAAAAATAAGAGGAAAAAGTCCCAATACTGGGCTCTCTGATTCTGTTGACATTAAAAAAAAAAAAAAAGACCAGTTGGTTGGTTTACTATCTTGTCAATTTAAAGAAACGACAGACTGTGTGAAAGTTGACATTGTTATACCCAGTGTATCAGTTAAGGGACATTATGAGGACAGACAAATATGCAATTCACTACTGAAATACTATGAAATCATCACTTTTTCTTTCTTACTATTCATATGGGTGTGCTTGAGTAAAAGTTAGCATTCTTATTTTTCTCTAACCCACTGAAAGTGAATCACCAAAATTCAAAATAAAATATATCATTTATGGTATTTATTTAGAGGAAAGGACTAAAATACCAAAGGACACAAAGATGTTGCTTTTGACGAGCTTCTGGATCAAGTAATGCAAAGAAAAACAAGTTTGTGCTATTTCTTGAAAAAATATAATGCTTAAGTCACAGGGACAGCAGTCTAAGCAGAGAAGACGGACTGCTGCCCAGCTGACTTATCACTATGACCTCTTCGGCAGATAACTAGAAAGAGTTAAAAACATTTAACATGAGGAAAGAAGAGATCTCTCCCACTCCAGCAGAACATTACAGAATAAGCTTGGGTCATTTTTCTAAATGTATAGGCAAAAACGAAAAGTGAACCATTAGTAACACGAAAAAAACTTAACAACACTAGATTAAGCACTGTAAAAACTTAAAAGGAGAAAAGTCTAATGACTATAACAGTAACACTTGCAAAAACATTCTGAAAAAAACAGATTTGCACTCCTGTTTGTGTGATTTCTGATGTGGAGAGGGGGGAGGCACAGCTTCCCTCGATTTTATTTTTTTTAGGATGGCACCGACTTTGAACGCTTTTGGTGGAGGGGAGGACAGAGGGAGGTTTGGGGCAGGCTGGCTGCGGCAAGGGGAACACAACATTTGTTATCAATCTGAACATCACGGTCATTGGCTGGGGGCAACGGTAGCGTGGGGGGAGGAGGATCTCACTGGCAGACCACAACATGTGACAAGCAGACCCGAAGCGAAGTAAAACAAATGACATTGACAATGACATAACACATATCAATTACCTGACTTTGACTTTGAAAATGCAGTGTTCACCTGAAATGGCATTGCAGTTCTGACACAGCACAATGATGCCTCTCACCAGATAATGGTATGACAGTATCATATTTCAGAAATGTGACAGGAATAAGGAATAATTGTGTTGTATGATTTTGGTGTGCTAAGGAAGTGGACTGTGATCACGGTGCCTGGCTTTTGGCCAAGCCAGGCCCAACGACTGCAGGCCAGATCAAAATTTAGGAAGAAACTTAGGAAATAAAGCATTCCTTGTGCAGATGGAAGCCAACTTCAAATTAAGCAATATGTCCACCCTTCCATTAACAGAAGGAGTAGAACATACTCTTTCACAAACATGCACTAACACAAATTCAAACTGTCTGTGGTCAACAGGACAGGCAGATGTGGCCTTAATGACTAATTCAAATTTGGTTACAATAAATGCTAAATTACATTAAATTTGCACAGACAGCTGGGTTAATTGTTCTAACTGAAATTTGTAAATTAGGCCGAGGGAAGACACTCACAAAAAGAGGCATGATTGCAGAAACCTCATTTTAAGGGTGTTATACTACTCACAAAATTTCATCTAAATTAACCATATGTAAATGTGCCACAAGTAATAATGGCACAGACTGTATCTCTAATGAAAACACTGGAACAAGGAAAAATTATCACATTGTTCAAGTAAGCAGCCATTTTGATGCATGGGCATCTCCATGCATTGGGGGGGGGGAGGGTGTACCACAATAATTAATTAGAAAAATAGATAATAACTAAAAATTATCAATAAATGATCAATAATGTAGGAAAGAAAAAATATAGGTGAAACAGTTTGGTAATGGAATCACAACATTCAATAGGAGACATTAAATTTACATCAATATATTTGCAGGTATTTAAGAAAATTATGTGCTGAGAAAATATTTGCAGATTATTGTGGAAAAAAAGATCCTAAGACTTTATAAGAAATACAGAAAAATTAAGAAGAGAAAAAAAAAGAAAAGAAAAAATACATCATCTTTATAAGAAATAAAGTAAACTAATAAAGAAAAGGAAAAACCATGCAAATTTATGGGAAGAGTTCCAAATGTCTAAGGAAAGTCCAATTTATGCTGATGAAGCTTACCGTGGGACTAAATTTAAAATTCTCTACAGAGACAACACAGACTTTTACTCAACTATGTAAGAAGAAAACAATGCTTAAGGGAGCTCAAAGCAAAAACAACTTGACCTTCCTTGCATAAACTTATTCTTTTCAAAACCTTTGCATGGATCTCATTGAGTTAAATAAGTGTGAAGGCTAAGATGTTGTTTACTAATTATTGACATACTTACTAAATAGTCCAAGGCCTTCCCTTGCACTAATCCAAATACTGCTGTGATAACACTGAAACCCTTTACTGAAACAATATCAAGATTTAAAATAACTGAAATGATTCACTTAGATAATGGAATACATTTAACGGAAAACACTGTACATCAAATCATATCACATTTAGGTACAGTACCCAACATTTACCTAGAAAACCATTTAGCTTACCTTCAACAATCTACAGGATTAGCATAATGCACAAAGAGAATTATGAAGGATGGATTAGGAAAATAGTGACAAAGAAAAATAGGAAAATTATGAATGACAAACCCTACTATTAAAGCCATTTAACTTATGTGATGGGGAAGGGTTTGTGGTTGATTACATGCAAAGAATGACAACTGACAGAGATTTTATCCATACTGCTCTTCCCAGGAGGGACCATGTGACGATGGAACAGTGGGAGGTGCACCCATCTTTTGGCCAAGCCAGGGGATCTGGTCATCAAAGAAAACTGGACCAAATACTCCCTGGCAAGGACAACACAAAGGTTATCCTGGCAACACCAACAGCTGTGAAAGGCAAAGGATGTGACACTTGGGTGCATCTAACGTTTTACCCCACTTGGAACCCTCAGCAAGAGACTGTTTGATACACACTACGAACTCAAAAAAAAAAAAAAATCCTCAGCAAGTGACTGTTTAACTGTTTCTCTATGCAAGTGTCGGCTGACGGTGCCCCCTGGTATCCAGTAATGGCTTCACATTGTGATGAAACTGTTTGTTTATCATGGAAGGTCAAAAATGAAAGGGAAAGAAGGTTGGCAACTGAAGGCGGTTGGTATTGTTACCTTTTCATCCTCATCATTCTCGGAGTAACACTTTTGCTTTGGTTATTTTTAAGTTGTTCCACTGTCTATACACCATACACAATTTTTATGTTTGTTAATTAATGCCACTATTACGTGAACAAATTATCGGCTACTGCCAAAATAATGCAGCTACCACAGGCTGTTTGTTTCATAAGAGAGGTTATATACAGGAATAACACAGCAAACATCACTTTGAATCACACCTGTCACAACAAATGCCACTCCACTGATTGGAAACATGATGACACTCCTTACTCTGCAAAGGCAAGGTTAATTTCATCAGGGAATTCCTCCTTTCTGAAGGTGATGTCCCTTTTGGCAGCTTAAAACTCTCTAAATGTGCAACAGCTTACAGTGTGTCTCTCCTCTGTACGACCAACAAAGTGGGCAAGTGTAATCGTGAAGATATACATCATCAATGCAGGGGGATGGTGGTTGTTGAGCGTACCCACATGTGGCCAGGAATTGGACAGGGTTGTGTACCCCATTTTGGCGACTGATCATACCCTCATTATGTCGGCAGGCCAGGTGGACAGGGTGTAGAGAGATGTTTTCTTACAACAGGATGCTACCCTTTTTGTTGCATGATGACATTTGGGGCAAAGATGTACCAGAGCAATTTCAGATGAAAAGTGCAAGAGTGAGGGCCCTTCATTCACTGTTTCCTTGAGTGAGAGTGGGCAAGAACACCTTATGGATTGAAACACTTAATTATAGGCTACAATCATTTGTAAAATTTATGACACAAAATAGAATGGTTCTTGATCATTTAACTGCCCCCTGTAGGGGTGTGTGCCCTGTTATAGGAGGTTTATGTTAAACTTTCTTCCCTGAAAATAATGCAAGTGTCCATATTATTACTTCGGCCACAGGCAACCTTACTGCCTTGTATAATGTCACTGATGCACAAAATTGAATAAGCTAGTGGTTCTCTTTATGAAGAAGCCTCATCATGAACTTGTTAGTCATTTTTATAGTGATAATTTTGGTCTTTTACTGTGTGCCTTGTGTCTGTAATATGATGATAAGGCTGTGATGGAATAAAATTGAACTGATTGAGACTGAATCAATAATCAATAGGCGGTTTCCAAGTTCTGAGCCATTTATTCCACTCTGATCAGAGGAGGGAAGAGTTACAGCATCAACCGTCTCAGAGCATGCTCACCCATTCTCCCTAACATACATTACAAATCTGGGGTTCTTATACCCTAAGCAAAACAGTCTTGAGTTTATCAATAGGCTGGAGACAGCTGGAGACAGCTCCAGGAGATATCCCCCCTGGAGACAGCTTAATTGCTTTAATCTATAGATGATTTCGGACATCCTGACCAGAGCAGGTTGGTATGACAAGAGCAGTAAAACCTGGGTTATTATCCATGTCATTATTTACAACCTTGCTTAGCCTAATCTCACAGTGAAAACAGACACTCCTACAGGCTCTGAAACAATGGAAAATCACAGAGGAAATCATAGAGAATCAGACACTCGCTCATTATACTCACCAAATACAGACATAATATATATATATATATATATATATATATATATATATATATATATATATATATATATATATATATATATATATATATATATATATACATAAAGAATGATACAGAGTTAATATTATATAGAATAATATAAAGAAACATGAAAATATCCTATCAGGCTGGTTCATGTAAACTGAGTGATATGTCTTCATACAATTGCTGCAGATGATGAGGATGGTAAAAGGGGCAATTCTAGCCTAAGGAGTGTGAAATTTGCAATTTTGTCTAAATCTGTTTTGAGTTTTTCCATATCATTTTCACATTACTATTTCTATCACATTACACTTATTGTTATCATATCATTAGTCGCTGTGTTCTTATGTGACACAGTTTAAATTGATTTATTATATTCACATTTATCACTACACATATTCACCTTGAATGACATATTCACTTTTAATTGCTACACATGTTATCATAGCCTTGTTTAAGTTTAAACTATCTCGTGAAATTGCTGCTAGTCTGCACAGACACATAGCAACATGTACATCCTCTCTCTCTCTCTCTCTCTCTCTCTCTCTCTCTCTCTCTCTCTCTCTCTCTCTCGTGCGCATGCGTGGGCGTTTGTGGGAGCAGGGGTGTGGAGTGGTGTAGAGTGAGTACTTTAAACTTTGTATTTTCTAACTTTTTCTCTATCTTGTGTGTTTGAGGTGTGTGTGTTTAATATAGTGGGTTGAGTGTGTGTGTGCTGGGGTGTGAGTGTTGGAGTGAGTGTGTTGGGGAACGGTAGCTTCTGCTGCCGGTTTTTCCCGGCCGGCATCATGCCGGTGATTGATGGTGGTGTGGAGTTTGAGCGCTTAACCCGGCGTCATGGCGTGAGAATCCTCCCGACAGTTCCCTGTTCTGTGGAGGAGGCCAGCCTCGCTGTAGGACAGGTGGTTGGGCATGGCAGCATAAAATCAGCATCGAGGATGAACAGCGCAATTGTGATCTTTCTGGATTCGACTGAAAAAGCTGATCAGGTGGTGGCACAGGGAGTGGTCATAGGTGACACTTTTACTCCCGTTTTACCGCTGGCGAATCCGTCTAGGAGGATCACCATCTCAAACGCTCCTCCTTTCGTTAAAAATGATCAGCTAATTAGAGAGTTGTCCCGTTTTGGCCAGGTTGTGTCCCCTATCAGAATGGTCTCTCTGGGTAGTAAATCACCCCTGCTGAAGCATGTTGTATGTCATAGGAGGCAGTGTTTCATGGTGTTGAAAGACAGCTCTGCTGAACTGAACGCGTCTTTTAATTTCAGGATTGACGGCTTTAGCTACTTGGTGTTTGCAACATCTGAAACCATGAAGTTTTTTGCGTGTGGCGCAGAAGGCCATCTTATTAGGTCATGTCCTGAAAAGGCGAACACAAAGAGCACTGGCGGTAAGAAAGGTGACGCCGCTGTTTCTGGTGGTCCGGAGGGTAGCGCTACATGTGGTGCGGCGGATGCCGCTGCGGCGCCCGCTTCTGCTGGGGCGGTCGCGGCCGCGTCCGCTTCTACTTCTGCGGGGGCGTCCGCGTCCGCATCCGCGTCCGCTTGTGCTGGGGCGGCCACGGCCGCCTCTGCTGGGGTGGCCGCGGCGGGCGCGATAGTTGCCCCCCCAAACAGTGATGGTGGGGAATTTCTGTCTGGCGGCAGCTCTGATCATTGTGACGAGCCTGTCGCCCGGGGTAAACAGGTGGAGGGTGTAAGTAAAAGTGCAGTTAAACGAAGGAACGTGAATGAACAGACTTTGCAGGCGGGGGAGGAGCGGTTTGAGGCTGTAGGGGACACAGAGCAAACACTGCATGACAAACGTTGCGTTTCATGAAGAAATGCAGGAATGTAGTTTTGCTGAAGAGGATCCTTTTAAAGCTGCACAAAAAAGAAAAAGTGCTGAAAACTTACAGAGCTCTGCTAAATCTAGTAGGGTTGGGAAGTTAGATTTACTAGATGAGAGCGTCTCTGACGAAAGTGGAGCTGAGTCTGAAATGATGCAGACGCAGACGCAGGAGGAGCAAAGCTCCTATTGTTTTTCCAAAATTAGGCAATTTCTCCAGGTGACCAAGGGGAGAAGAGCTGTGAAAGTGGAAAATTACTTTCCAGATCTGGAGTTATTTGTGGCATCAGCTTGCAAGCTGATGAAACTGAATAATGGGAATGAGACTTTTACTGATCAGGAAATTTTTCGTTTAAAGAAACTGGTTGTCAAACTGAAATCACAAATTACTAACAGTCATGTTGACTCTTAGTTTGTTTCTTCCCTTTTATGCTATGTGTGTGTTTTTTTACTGTACCCTATTTTTATCCTTTTTAATGCCCCACCTTAGAATTGGCACTCTCAATATTAATGGGGCCAGGGATGATGTAAAAAGGGCCTCTTTATACAAGCTTTTTAATTTAAAGAAACTTGACGTGCTGATGGTCCAGGAGACTCACAGCACTGTGGACATTGAGAGCCATTGGAGAAAAGAGTGGGATGGCTGCATTTTTTTTAGCCACAAATCCAGTAGCAGTGGGGGGGTGGCTGTACTTTTCTCTAGGGGTTGTGTGCCTGTCTCTTATGAGGTAGAAGAGGTGGTGAGAGGTCATTTCCTCTTATTAAAGGTACAGTTTGAAAACGTGAACTTCGTTTTTATAAACGTGTATGTGCCAACACAGAGAGCAGAGAGGATCAGGGTCTTTGACGTGCTTTCGGATACGGTTAAGTCCTGTGATCCAAATAGTTTTTTATTTCTGGGGGGTGATTTTAACTGTACATTAAACCACAGACTAGACAGGAACCATCAGGAGCCTCACCCTGCTTCTGCCAATAGGCTGAGAGAACTGGTGAAAACACATGAAATGGCCGATGTGTGGAGATCACATCATGGGGACCAGAGGCAGTACACCTGGAGCCATGTCAAAGATAACCTTTTATCTATGGCTAGGTTAGACCGTTTTTATGGTTTTAAACATCAAATGAGTGTTTTTAAAAATAGTTGTATCTGTCCTGTTGGTTTCACTGATCACTGCCTGCTGTTTTGTTCTGTGTTTATTGAAAATGTAAAGTGTAAGAGTGCTTTTTGGCATTTTAACAATACACTTTTAAATGATGTGTTTTTTAAAGAGGTTTTTCATGATGTTTGGAAGTCACACAGGGAACAAAAACCCTCTTTTAGTTCTCTCCAATTGTGGTGGGATTTTGGTAAGGCCCAGATAAAACAACTCTGCCAACAGTACACTCAAAATGTCACTCGTAGCTTGACCCAATCCTTGAAAGTTCTGGAGACTGAGGTGGTAGAACTAGAGGAGTTGCTCAGTTCTACAGGAAAACAGGAGCACTTAGAGGCTCTCAAGTCAAAAAGGTCAGCCTTGGCTAGCTTGCTAGGGGTCACCGCACAGGGTGCTCTGGTCCGCTCACGCTACATGGATGTAGCTCTGATGGACTCGCCCTCCCAGTACTTTTTTGGATTGGAGGGGAAAAATGGACAGAGAAAGCTCATTCACTCCTTGTTGGGCGATGACGGGAGAACAATCTCCACAGCAGCAGAGATCAGGAAACACGCTGCTAGCTTTTACAGTGAATTGTTTTAGAGCAGAGTGGAGGGAGGACACGGCACTGGGCCAGGTTTTCCTTGATGGTCTTCCAGTGCTCTCAGAGGACCTTGTTGCCGGCTTGGATGCTCCACTGTCTCTGTCTGAGCTGCATACGGCGCTAATGAGCCTCCAGAATGGAAAATCACCAGGCATAAGTGGTCTCTCTGTGGACTTTTTTAAGGAATTCTGGCCCCTGCTTGGTCCAGACCTGCTGGAGGTTCTCCAAGATAGCTTGGAAAGGGGGACCCTACCCACAACCTGCAGGAGGGCCATCATCACACTGTTGCCGAAAAAGGGGGACCTCCAGAGCCTAAAGAACTGGAGGCCAGTCTCTCTGCTCTGCACAGACTACAAGATTCTCTCAAAAGCTCTGGCCCGAAGACTGAGAAAGGTGATGAGCGAGCTCATTCATGTAGACCAGACTTACTGTGTGCCTGGCAGGCTGATTAGTGACAACGTCACTTTAATTCGGGATATTTTGGAGGTCTCTGGTTCATTGGCGGTAGAAACTGGTTTGATTTCAATTGACCAGGAAAAGGCGTTTGATCGGGTTGAACACCAATATTTATGGACAGTTTTAACAGCTTTTGGGTTCAGCCCAGGCTTCATAGCCAGGATACGGGTCTTGTACAGTGACATTGAGAGTGTGCTGAAGATAAATGGGGGCCTGTCTGCCCCTTTAAAAGTCCAGAGGGGGGTTCGGCAGGGCTGCCCTCTCTCAGGGATGCTGTACTCCCTCGCCATAGAGCCTTTGCTTCACTGCCTGAGAAGGGATCTATCAGGAGTTACTTTTCCTGGCTGTGACACCACGTTCAAGCTGTCGGCCTATGCAGATGATGTAGTCATTCTGCTAAACAAGCAGAGTGACATTGACGTTCTGGTTAGGAGTGTCAATCTTTTTGGCCAACTTTCCTCTGCAAAGATAAACTGGGGAAAAAGCGAGGCTCTGATGGTGGGGGAGAAACTAGAAAATCAGCTTACGCTGCCGGGTGGGTTGATTTGGAAAAAAGGAGGTTTTAAGTATCTTGGTGTCTTTATTGGAAATCAGCAGTTTGAGCAAAAAAATTTGGATGGGGTCATAGAGAAGATTAACGGGAGACTAAACAAGTGGAAGTGGCTAATGCCGAGAATATCTTTTAGAGGAAGAGTGCTCATTTTAAATAATCTTGTTTCCTCATCCCTGTGGCACCGCCTCATGTGCATGGACCCCCCTGCTGGTTTGTTTTCCAAAATTCAGTCTGTTTTGGTGGACTTTTTTTGGGGGGGTGGACTCCACTGGGTTCCTCAAGCCCTGTTATTTCTTCCCAAAGAGGAGGGGGGGCAAGGAGTGATTCATTTAGCTAGTAGAGGTGCTGCTTTTAGACTGACTTTCATACAGAGACTGCTGACGGGCCCCCAGGACCTGGTATGGAGGCCTTTGGCCTGTGTTATTTTACAGAGAGTCCTTGGGCTTGGGCTAGACCTCCCTGTGTTTTTAATGGATTTTAAGAACTCTAATGCACTGTCTTTACCCAGTTTTTACCGCAGTCTCTTTTCAGTGTGGACTCTTTTTAAAAAACAAAGAGGGCCATGCGATTCCCTCTACTGGTTGTTGAGGGAGCCGCTGGTTTTTGGTGGTCGCCTTGGTGTCCTGCCGGGAGTTGGAAGGACCTTCCTTGATAGGCTGTGTTCCAGGAACATTCTCACTCTGAAGCAAGTGGTGGGACTGGCTGGTCCTGGCCTCAACAACGCCTCAGCTTTAGCAGCTCATCTTGGTGTCAGGTCGATTCGTTTCATCGATGGTCTTCTTGCACACTGGAAACAGGAGCTTCATGGACTTGAGCACTCCCTACTCTTGGACTTTAGCAATGGCACGCTGCAGCCAGAAAGCACTGACCCCTTTCCCTCTCTCACGCTCCATATGGACTTTGACGTCGCTCCTTGCTCCTTACTGGCTTTCTGTGCTCCCACTGGTGTGGACTTTGGAGGAGCCAGTGGTAAGGCACTCTACAGACTGGTGGTGATGGCACTCAACAAGGACCGATTGAACACCTGTGTGGACACTCCTTGGAGAGCCTATTTTAAACTAGGAAAAGGGCATCGGCCTGCCTGGAGGGCTCTTTACAAAGCCCCTCTCCCTAAGAGGCATGGAGACTTACAGTGGAGGGTCCTGCATGGTATTATAGCAGTCAATGCTTTTGTTTCTGTGATTAACAGCAGTGTCAGTGATCAGTGTGTTTTTTGTTCCTCTAGGGAGACTGTTTTTCATTGTTTTATTGAATGTCAGCACCTGAGTGGCCTCTTTGAACTTCTCACAAAACTTTTTCATATTTTTAAGGAAGTTTTCTCTAAGCAGGTTTTCATTTGTGGTTTTATGTACAATCGTCGTTTTAAGCAGAAGTGTCAACTACTGAACTTTGTTTTAGGACAGGCAAAGTTGGCTATCTATGTAAGCCGGAGAAGAAAACTTGAAAATGTTGAGAATGATGTTGATGTCAAAATTTTATTTGTGAGGCTACTTAAAGCCAGAATCAGGCTGGACTTTCAGTTTTTTATGGGGAATGGGGATGTGGAAGGTTTCAGGACCCTCTGGTCCCTGGAGAATGTCCTCTGTTCAGTTCATGATGGACAGCTTTTTTTTGGGCGTTTTTTGGGGGATTAATTTTCTGTGTAACATAGCATGATATAGAAATTGTATTGACTGATGGACAAGTGTGTTTATTAAAGATCTTTTAAAAATCAAAAATCTCTCTCTCTCTCTCTCTCTCTCTCTCTCTCTCTCTCTCTCTCTCTCTCTCTCTCTCTCTCTCTCTCTCTCTCTCTCTCACACACACACACACACACATATATCATTATTCATTATTATTTAATTTACTTTACTGCCACTTGGATTGTTTTTCTTTTAATTATGATGCTTTATTAAGCATCGGGGGGGATATGATAGATACTACTTTTATATTATTCTTATATTATTCCATGTCTTTGATATTCTCATATATGCATTTTATATATAGCCTTGTGGCAGCTTCATTCTGTGTATAAGAGTGCATGAGTTAGCAAATATAAATCACATAGCTGTTAATGGATGTCCAGTCTATGAGTGAATGTGGTGTTCAGATATTTGTTAAGACACAGCTGTTTTCAATTTGTCATGTTCAGTTCTGTGTGACTGAGAGTGTATTTATATCTCTGTTTCCTTTGAGTAAAAAAAGATAAGGACTGTGTGCTTCGTGGACTCTCAAGGACAAGACTCTATGTCTTGCTGGACATTAATCTTCCATTTTCCCATTGATAAAACAGCTTTATAAACCTTGAGCGTGGAATGTTTGATTCAGGAGTATGGATGGTCAGACATAGTTCTCTGCCTCTGTATTTCTCCCTCATCAGCCATGAGGAAAATAAATATACTTACATTTAAATATTCTGCCTGATTTTTTGACTCAGAATGATTATGCTGAAAAATAATCTAACATGGATATTTCTGCAGGACAACTTAAAGACAAAGCTCTGCCCCCAGTGCTTTCAACTTCCCCAGCAATAATAATGACCCTTCTTTTGTGCTTTATAGATGTTTGTTATACAATTTATTCTTACCAGTTTTTCCTGAAAAAAGCCTCAGCCAGAATTTCCACTGACTCCGAATCTGGTCCATTATGGCTGCGATCTGGTCTCCACCAGAAACTCAATGTTCTACTTCCCACCTGTTATCATCCAGGCATTCTGTCCATGTTGTTTTTTTTTTTTGTTGTTGTTGTTGTTTTTGTTTTTGAAGAGTATGCACAATTCTGTTATCACTAGTTTGTTGGGTTATACTCAGTTCTTAGTTCAGTTTTTTTTTCTCCCTGATTCAGTTTATTTATGATTACTGTCTGCATTATTTGTCCTTTGTGTTCTTCAGTGTTCTTTGTCTGCACAGCCCCGCCTGTCTTGTTTGTAGCTGATTCTTTGTCAGTTCCTAATTTGCTCCGGCTGTCTCATGCTAGTTTAATTATTCTGCTCCCTACATACAAGCCAGTCTAAGTTTGTGTTAAGCTTCGTTCACACTATAGTGTCAGAGAAATCAGACAAAGTAGTCCAAGCGTTGGTGAAATTACGTTGGTGAGAAGGTTTTTTTTTTTTTCAAACCAGTGCACACCAACTTTTACAAACTTTTGCTAGCATTTACCAGCATTGCATTCAGCATTGGTAAACTTTTGCCATCTTAGACTAGCGTATGTGCAGCTGTTGCCAACTTAAGCAAATGGATACTCAGAACAGGTCAGCTGACATCAGTGTCAGGCGATGCTCATAAAAAGATGAGCATTTGTGGAGGCTTCCTGGCATTCTGGACGTGGATCACCCAAGTCTGTAGGACTTCCCAGGTTTGACTGGACTGTTCAACTTGCTGTACAACTGGTTTAATTCGCCCCACAGACTGGGTGAAAAGCTTGGAGTCTGTGCCAATGTCTCCAGCCTTTCCTCGCTCACCAGTTCCTGTCTTCCTCTCCCCAGCTCCACAATACTTCACGGGCTGGAGGAAATCTCCCTAGCAGTGGCTCCTGTGTCAGCAGTAATGCCGGCTCCACATCATTCTCCAGCTGCAGTGCCAGCTCCAACATCTGCTGTGCGGGTGCCCAGGACCGCTGCCCCTTCAGCTCCAGAACCTGCTCCAAGGTGCCTCCTGGCCCCAGTGCCAGCTCCTCATCGCTTCTCAGCTCCAGTACTTCTCCATGGTGCCTTCCAGCTCCAGCGCCAGCTCCACCGGCCATCTTTCCTGCAGTATATCCTGAGGTCGTCACCCAGCAGCAGGAGACCAGGATTTAAGCCTAGTACCTTTTCATTTATGTTCTACCACTATTTTTGAAAAGACTTGTCTTTCTCCTGGTGGGGGGACCCAGGCACACTGCCCACCAGTCTCTGCTGCTTATGACTGTGGTGTAGCCTCACTGACCTCCTGTTTTCCTCCATTGTCTGAGGTGATCATGTTGAGGATGGACCCCCAGGAGGACCATGACCCATCATTTTCATCATCGGAGTATGCCATCACCATCTTCAGAGGAGTCTTCTTCACCCTTTGTCCAAGATGTCAGGAGACCTCCACCCTTTGTCCAAGGGGTCAGGAGCCCTCCACCCTTTGTCCTTCCTGTGCTGCTGGCTGTTGGTGTGGTTTGCTCTGTGCTTAGCTCTCTTCACTCTCCTGAGGATTATTGCCTTTAAATGTATTTTTATCATTTTTTTTCTATCTACCATCACCTCTCACTTCTGTATAAAGAGCCTCTTGCATCCGTTTGCACACTGTGTCACCTAATCAACTATCTTGAGCCTTTTGTTCACCTTTCATCGGTGTTTGTGTTAGCTTCGGGTTAGCCACAAGCTATAGCTACTAGCTCTCCTTCCTCCTCATCTCTGGTGTGCTCTCTAGGTCAGATGTTTAGCTACACCTATGCCTCTTTTAGTAATAATTCCAAACGTAACAAATGTTGTCTTTTTGAGATGAGGTTGTCTGATTTGGAATCCCAGCTCAGCTGCAGTGAAACACCGTCAGCACCAGTTAATAATGACAGACTGCCCTTAGCTGCAGAGAAGTACCCTAGCAAAGGGCCTGTTAGCTTTCCCCCAGCTTCCACCTCTCCTGAGCAGCCAGGAGGAGAATGGGTGGGTGACGGTGAGAACGAAGCATAGTCGCAAGCCCTTGGTTCACCACCAAACTTGTTAATGTTTCTAATCGCTTTTCCCCAGCGACACACCTGCTGAGGAAAAAACTTTGATCACTGTCAACTCTATAGTCAGAAACGTGAAGCTAGAGACTCCAGCGGCCGTAGTCAAATACATTCCCCGGGTCAGAGCAGGCAACATCGGGTCAAATTTTAAAATGCTGGCTAAAAGCAAATGTAAATACTCCACAATGGTTATCCATGCTAGCATTAACAACATCTGACTCTGGCAGTCAGAAGTTATAAAACTTAGTGTGGAATTGGTGTGTACCTTTGCCAAAACAATGTCTGCCTCTGTAGTATTCTCTGGGCCCCTCCCCAACCTGACCAGTGATGACATGTTTAGCCGCTTGTCATCCTTCAGCCACTTGCTGTCTGTGTGGTGTCCTGCCAACAATGTGGGCTACATAGACAATTGGAACTCATTTTGAGGAAAACCTGGTCTTATTAGACAAGACGGTGTCCATCTCACTTTGGATAGTGCATGTTTTTTATCTTACAATCTGGCATCATTTTCATCTAAATTGCCAAAACCTTGACAACTTGGAGTTTGGACCAGGAAGCAGAGTTGCAGTCTTACAAGCCTCTCTGCAGCTCCTCTTCATCCGCCACCCCTCAACTTAGCCCCTGTCTCCCCCATAAGATAATCATTGTCTGCTCCCTCCAATGTAACTAAAAATATAAGGTATAAGCACCCCAAAGTGATTAAACAGAAAGTTGGTAAAACTCAGTTTAAACATGAAGTCTTTAAATTTAATGACTTGGCCTCTGTTCTTCCTCATAATTTAAAAATTAAATGTGGTTTGTTAAATATTTGGTCTCTAACTCACAAGTCTTTGCTAGTCCATGATCTGTTAATTGATCATCAGATTTATTTACTATCCCTTACAGATATATATATATATATATATTTTTTTTTTTAAGACAAGAGGATTATGTTGGTTTAAATGAATCAACTCTCTCTGGTTATTTAAACTGTCAAAATTCCAGAAGTTCAGGTCATGGAGGAGGAGTAGCAACAATTCACCATTCCAAATTACTATTTAATGTAAAGCAAAATCATGTTATCATTCCTTTGAGGGCCTGGTCCTCAGTATTGGGCATTTTAGCAATTTTAGGAGTTTGCATGTCTTCCCTATGTCTGCATGGGTTTACTTCGGGATAGCTCCGGTTTCCTCCCACATGCCAAAAACATGCAAGTTAGGTTAATTGGCATCAAACTGGTGATTCTAAAATTGTCCTTAGGTACGACTGTGAGAGTGAATAGTTGTCTGTCTCTCTGTGTTGGCCCTATGATGGACTGGTGATCTGTCCAGGGTGTACCCTGCCTCTCACCCAAAGATGCTGGGATAGGCTCCAGCCCCCCCGTGACCCGAAAAGGATTAAGTGGAAAAAGATGAATGAATTAATGAAGGTTAAACCCTATTTTAATTGCCATACTTTATGGTCCTCCCTCAGCCTACTCACAGTTTTTATCTGAATTTGCCTAATTCTTAGCAGACCACTAGGGGTTATGTTGCAGTTTGGAGACATACACAAGAGGTTTTAATATACATGTAAATGTAGATAGTGATTGCCGTAATATGGCATTTAATTCAATATTAGACTCGATGGGGTTTTCTCAGAAAGTAGGAAATTCTACCCAATATCTCCACCACACGTTGGACCTTGTTCTGACATATACCATAGAAACAGAAAATCTGGTAGTGTCTCCTCATAACCCTGTACTGTCAGACCATTGTCTGTTAACCTTTGATTTTACTATTTCTGACTTCTTGGATCCTAAAGAAAAATATTATTACAGTAGATGCCTCTGAGATGACACTGTTTCCAAATTTAAGCAGATTGTTTCCTGTATTCCATCTGTCAACACAACGGAGATTAGCCATGGAGAGTTTCCTCTTTCTGTAATTGATAGAGTAGTAGATAGTGTGATAGCTAGAACAAGTTATTATTCCGCATTAACAGAAACAAGCATAATCCCAGATTTCTTTTCATTACTGTTGCCAGGCTGACAAAGAGTAGGGACTCTTTCAATCCTAGCATTAGAACTTAATAGCCAGGCCTTTATGAACTTTTTCAATAATAAAATTTAATCTATCAAAGATGAAATCAGTCATACTCTTCCCACTGTTATCTTAAATGCATTAACTACTAGAAACTCCTTCAATTGATATCTGTTTTGATGAGTTTACTCCAACTGACCTTTTAGAGTTATAGCCGTGGACAAAATTGTTGGTACCCCTCTGTTAATGAAAGAAAAACCCACAATGGTCACAGAAATAACTTGAATCTGACAAAAGCAGTAATAAATAAAAATTCTATGAAAAATAACCAGTGAAAATCAGACAATGCTTTTGAATTGTGGTTCAACATAATTATTTTAAAAAACAAACTCATGAAACAGGCCTGGACAAAAATGATGTTACCTTTAACTTAATATTTTGTTGCACAACCTTTTGAGGCAATCACTGCAATCAAACAATTTCTGTAACTGTCAGTGAGACTTCTGCACCTCTCAGCAGGTATTTTTGCCCACTCCTCATGAGCAAATTGCTCCAGTTGTCTCAGGTTTGAAGGGTGCCTTCTCCAGACGGCATGTTTCAGCTCCTTCCACAGATGTTCAATAGGATTTAGATCAGGGCTCATAGAAGGCCACTTTAGAATAGGCCAATGTTTGGCTCTTAGTCACTCGGGTGTTTTTAGCTGTGTGTTTTGGGTCATTATCCTGTTGCAAGACCCATGACCTGCAACTGAGACCAAGCTGTGTGACACTGGGCAGCCCATTTCTCTCTAGAATACCTTCATAGTCTTGAGATTTCATTGTACCCTGCACAGATTCAAGACACCCTATGCCAGATGGAGCAAAGCAGCCCCAGAACATAACAGTACCTCCTCCATGTTAAGACAAGATAAGATAAGATAAGATAAGATAAGCCTTTATTAGTCCCACAATGGGGAAATTCCAGGATTGCAACAGCACAGGGATAGCAACACTCAGAGCAATAATTTAGAAGATAAGAAATAAGAGCAGTGAATATACATATGTACAGATATATATATATATATATATATATATATATATATATATATATATATATATATATATATACAGTGCGGAGCATTGTAGCTAGATGGAATCAAAAGCATAACCGTCTATTTAGTTACCCTACATGATATGAATATGTACCCATACATATTGTCACCCTCCATAGCGACTGATATTTTCCTAGTTGTATACTGAAGGGGACCATTTGTGTAAGTCTGTTGCGTCTTTTGCATTCAATACTGTTAGGTCATCACAATTTTTTGCTATCTCTGCAAGCAGCCCTGCTTAGGTTATACAGCAGGGGTGTCCAACCATGTGCCATGGAGAGCCAAGACCCTGCAGGTTTTACCTCCAACCAGTGTCTTCAACAGCAGATTTCAGTGAACTTCTTCCCACTGATTGCTGATAAGTGAAAACACCTGCTGAAGAGACTGGGTAGAAGAGAAAACCTGCAGGGTCTTGGCTCTCCATGGCACATGGTTGGACACCCCTGTTATACAGTCTGACAGCCGTAGGTAGGAAGGACCTGCGAAACTTCTCAGTCACGCACCTAGGATGATGTAGTCGACTGCTAAATGAGCTCCTTAGTGTGTTCAATATGTCCTGCTTGGGGTGGGACTCGGACTCCAGCAGAGATGACAGTTTAGCCACCATCCTTCTCTCTCCCATCTCCTCCACTGGGTTGAGGCGCTGACCCCGGACAGAGCAAGCTTTCTTGATTAGTTTGTTCAGTCTCTTCCTATCGGCTGCTGTAATGCCACTGCCCCAGCAGACCACTCCTAAAGTGAGGGCTGATGCCACCACAGTGTCGTAGAATGTCTTCAAGAGCACCTCTTGTACACCAAAAGACCTGAGCCTCCTCAGTAGGAACAGCCTGCGCTGTTCCTTCTTGTAGAGTGCGTCGGTGTTGTGTGTCCAGTCTAGTTTATTTTTCAGATGAACACCCAGGTACTTGTAGGATGTCACCATCTCAATGTCTGTTCCCTGGATGTTTACTGGTGCTGTGAGGGGTTGTCCTTGCCTGCAGCAGCCCTTAACCAGCTCCTTAGTTTTCCTTGCATTGATCTGGAGGCAGTTCCGATGGCACCAGTCCACCAAGTCCTGGATAAGTCCTCTGTACTCAGTTTCATCTCCGATGGAGATGATGCCGACAATCGCAGAGTCGTCAGAGAACTTCTGTAGATGGCAGTGTGTTGTGTTGTGTGAGAAGTCCGCAGTATAAAGAATGAACAGGAAGGGAGCCAAAACCGTTCCCTGGGGGGCCCCCATGCGACCTATGATCATGTCAGACACACAAACACGGGTTCTCACAAACTGTGGCTGGTTAGTGAGGTAGTCCAGGATCCATGATGACATGTGCTGGTCCACCCCTGCGCACAGCAGCTTGTCCTTCAGGATCATCAGTTGGATGGTGTTGAAAGCACTGGAGAAGTCAAAGAACATGATCCTCACCACGTTCCCGGACTTCTCCAGGTGGGACAGGGAACAGTGAAGGAGGAAGATCACTGCATCCTCCACCCCAATGCCATGCTGGTAGGCAAACTGAAGTGAATCCATCGCTGGTCCCGCCAGGGGGCGGAGGTAAGCAAGGAGCAGTCTCTCCAGGGTCTTCACCTATGTGAGACGTCAGGGCCACTGGTCTGTAGCTCTTCAGGTCTTTGGGGTGGGAAGTCTTTGGTACAGGTACCACACAAGATGTTTTCCACAACTGTGGTACCCTCCCCACCTTCAGGCTCAGGTTGAAGATGTGCTCCACAATCCCACACAGCTGGTCTGCGCAGGACTTGAGGAGCTTCTCGCTGATGCCGTCTGGTCCCGAGGCCTTCCTCGCCTTGATCTTCCTCAGCTCCGTCCTCACCTGGGTATTAGTGAGGGTGAGGTTGGGGGCTGTGTGCTGGGAGTGGGGGGGGGGGGGTGTTGGTGGAGTGGGGTGTGCACAGCAGGTCTCAATGACTTTAGAGGCAGCAGTGGTTGATGTGCAGTCGGGGGGAGGGCGGCTGGTCAAACCTATTACTAACTAACTACTAACTAACCTGCACTTATATAGCGCTTTTCTAGTCACAAAGACCACTCAAAGTGCTTTCACTAATACTAACCCTCTATTCCAAGGGCCTACAGGAAACAGGGACAATTTAGAACAGCCAATTAATCTAACATACATGTCTTTGGATTGTGGGAGGAAACCGGAGCCCCCGGAGTAAACCCACGCAGCACAGGGAGAACATGCAAACTCCACACAGAAAGGTTCCAACCTCTGCCAACCTGAAGATTCAAACCAGGAACCTTTTAGCTGTAAGGCAACAGTGCTAAAACAGGTTCCGATTGTTCGCCCACGCCCTGCACCCCGTGGCCTTGGAGGAGGTATTCTGGAGCCCAGAGATGGTTTTAAGGTTTCTCCAGACCCCGCCGATGTCGCTCTGTTGCAGCTTGTCCTCCATCTTCTTCCTGAAGCTGTCCTTGCCTTCTCTGATCTTCCTCCTCAGCTCCCTCTGTACGGACTTCAGCATTTCCCTGTTCCCCGACCTGAAGATCCTCTTCTTTTCTCTCAGAAGTGTTTTAATCTCAGGGTTGATTCAGGGTTTGTTGTTCGAGCAACACCGTATGGTCTTGGTGGGTACGGTGTTGTCCACACAGAAGTTGATGTAGTCCGTGATGGTGTGAGTGAGGCCATTGATGTCCTCACCATGTGGATTGCAGAGCTTCTCCCAGGCAGTGATTTCAAAATAGTCCTTACAAACATCCATTGCCTCCTCAGACCATAACTTCATCGTGTGCATGACTGGAGGTTGTCTGTTTCCTAGGGGTTTGTACACTGGCAGGAGATGAACCAAGTTGTGATCCGATCTCCCGAGTGGGTGGAGTGGTGATGAGGTGTACGCCTCCTTAGTGTAGAATATGTCCAGTGTTTTATTGTCTCTAGTGTGGCATGTGACATACTGTGTGAATGTGAGCAGAATGAGGGACAGTGAAATATGGTTGAAATCACCTGAGATGAGGAGAAGAGCATCTGGGTGTTCTGTCAGCAGCCTGCCAGTTTCTGAGTGGATGGCATCACCGCTGTCCCCGCATTCGCCATCGGATTTGCATTAAAAAGAATGCAGATCACGTGTAAGTATTCCCTCGGGAGATAGGTAGGCCGCATGCTAAAAGCTAGCAACTCAATGTCTTTGTTGCAGTGTTGTTGTTTAACCGTGATATGTCCCTGTCTGCACCAGCTGTTATTGACATACATTATCACTCCTCCGCCCCTTTCCTTCCCACTGTCTGGTGTCCAGTCTGCCCATATTGCGTGGAGACCCTCCAGTTCGATGTTATCTGCATCTGTTGCTAGTTCTGTTAGCCACATTCTGGTATCATCTATCGTTACCATTATTTCATGATTTATTTGATAATTTCCAAACAACAAAATCTTTGTTTTTTTTTCAGATTTATAGATAATTTATTTTTGTTGAACCACTGCGTTAACCTTTTCATTTCAGTTGTGACCTCTAAAACCTGCTGCAAATTCTCACCAGTGCAAAGGATATTTGTGTCATCAGCAAACAAAATAAATTTCACAATTTTTGATACTTGGCATATGTCATTTATATACAAAATAAAGAGTTTGGGTCCCAAAACTGACCCCTGGGACACACCACAAGTGATGTCCATGAAGGGTGATTTTTGCTCACCAATTTCTACAAATTGTTGTCTTTTACTTAAATAACTTTCCACCCAACTCAGTCCGAACCCTCTTATCCCATACCTTTCCAGTTTCCTTAGTAGTACTCTGTGGTCAATGGTGTCAAAAGCTTTCTTTAAATCTATATATACTCCTACAGCAAACTTATTTTTTTTTTTTTAAATCTATACAACTAGTAATTTCTTCTGTAAGTTCAATCAGTGCCAAAGATGTAGATTTATCTGCTCTAAAACCATACTGGCTGTCTGTAAGGAGGTTGTGTTTTTCAATGAAATCATCCAGTCTCTTAGTGAAGATTTTTTCAAGTATTTTGGAGAATTGTGAGAGTAAAGAGACTGGCCAGTAATTTGTGAAAAAATGACTGTCTCCTGTTTTGTATAGAGGTATTACTTTTGCTATTTTCATTTTGTTTGGAAATTTACCAGTTTGAAATGACAAATTACAGATGTGGGTGAGTGGCTGAACAATTCCTTCAATTACTTTTTTCACTATTGTCATGTCAATTTCATTCCAGTACATTGATTTTTTGTTCTTAAATTTGCTCACAGTCTCAATAATTTCCTTTTCAGTAACTGCACCCAAAAAAATTGTGTCTGGATTTTTATCTTCTATTTCATTTACAGAACCACTGTTGTTTGTTTCTGCTGTCACTAATTTGATTTTGCTAATTCAGGACCAATGTTTAAAAAAAAATTTATTGAAACCACTGACCACATCCTCCATATTTATCAAATTGCCATTTTCAATAAAATATTATGAATAATTAGCATTATTAGGTCGATTACTAATAATCCCATTGAGTACTTGCCATATTCCTCTTAAGTTATTTTTATTATCTTCTAATATTCTGTTGTAGTATTCTTTCTTACAGGTCCTCATTATATTAGTAAGCTTATTTTTATATCTTTTATATTTGATCTCAGCCTCCACGGTTCTGCACTTAATGAACTGTTTATATAATGTATTCTTCTTTTTACATGAATTTAGCAACCCCTTGGTGACCCAAGGAATATATTTCTTTTGTTGTATGTCACTGTATTGTTTTATAGGACAGTTGTTTTTTTTTTTGTACAATGATTGAAATATTTGTAAAAAATTATCTTATGCTTTATTTATATAATTTTCATCATAAACTATCTTCCAGTCTTGTATTAATAATTCCTTTGTCAGTAAATACATTGATTCTTCGCTTCTTATTCTTTTATATTTAATATTTTTGGTATACTTTTTCTTCCTATAATCACATTGATAGACAACAAAAATCGGCAGGTGGTCACTGATATCATTCAATAAAAGCCCACTCCTGATATTATTTTCCATAATGTTTGTGAATATGTTATCTATTAGTGTGGCACCGTGTGACGTGATTCTGCTTGGATGTAAGCCCATACTGTACATTGTGTTGATAAATTCTTCTGTCAAACTATGTTGTTTTGAATTCATCAGATCAACATTTAAATCCCCACAGATGAACATAACTTTATGAGTTAGTTTTGCATACATTTTTTTTCCATCCAGTCCTTAAATAAGTCAATGTTTGATCCAGGTGTTCTATATCCACAGCTCACTACTATATTCTTCACATTGTCCAGACAGATTTCTATTGTAATACATTCAAATAAATCATCCACAGTTACTGACAGATTTTCAACAACCTTATATTGCAAGCTCTTGTCAACATAAATTGCAACTCCTCCTCCTTTTTTCACTTTTCTATTTATATGATTTAATTCATTGTCATCCATTGTAAAATCCACTCCTTTCTCTTCACTGAGCCACGTCTCTGATATTGCCACAATATTGAATGGCTCTTTAAACTGATGTAAATAATCTTTAATGTTATTAAAGTTGGCATTGAGACTTCTGCTGTTGAAGTGGATCATAGAAATATTGAAATCAGATATGACCATTGTGTTAAACTGTTCATCCGTGTAGTAACTACAGTCATTATTGATGGAGCTAAATAAATTATTTTCAGGGTCTATGTTATATTCTACATCCTGTGGGTTGTGATCCGTATATTCAAAAACTTTCAGCTCCTGATGTTCCTGTTTGTTGGTCTTTTGTTTCATGTTTTTAAATGTCTTGTTGCAGATGAGTATATCCCTTCAATGTCCTACAATTGTCTCTTGTTGCTGTCAACTCCAGTTCATAGTATTCATTGATATTTGTCCAGTTCCATAATATTTCAGATGTTAATAACCTTGGATTCTTCAGGTGATCCATTTAATTTGATGTATATTTTACAGTTTGATGTCCAGGTGTTTTGAATCTTTTTTCTGCTTTCTCAGGTATCTTGCTTTTCTGGCTATTTCTGCGTTTTCTTTTGTAAGGTGCTCGTTTATGTAAATGTTTCTTCCTTTCAGTTTCCTACCTTGTTTTAGCAGTGCAGGCTTGTGTTTATTATTCACAAACCTCATGATTACAGCCGGTTTGTCGCTGTTTTTCCTGGGCAGAGGGTGACAGGCCAATGGTGACAAGGTCAATGGTCTTACAGTCCAGCTGGATTCCTTTGGACTGCTGGAAGGCCACCACTTGTTGCTCCATGGATTCATCTTCCAGCGCTTCAAGCCTCCCTCCGCTGTCCGCGGCCACCGCCCGCCCATACAATCGAGGTTTAATGTGGAGCCCAGTGATGATAACGTTGTTCACCCAAGTGTTCTGCTCCAGGTCCGACACTCTGCTCTCCAGATACACCAGCCTCTTGTCCTTCTTGGCGTTCTGAATCCGCAGCGCTTTCACCTCCTCAAGCAGGCCCAGGCCCTTTCATTTCAAAAATCTTAGAAAGAGTTTTTGCTATACAATTATTTGACCAATTGCAGGGAAATAGATTATTTGAAGAATTTAAATCTGGGTTTAGAATCCATCATCGAAACAGCTTTAGTGAAGGTTACAAATGATAATATTTTATTTGATGAATTAGAACACCATGTTGTGCTAAATGGAACTTTGTTGCAGTGGTTTAGATCTTATTTATCCGAAAAGTTCCAGTTTGTTCATGTCAGTAATGATTTTCCATCCATCTCAAAGCTCAGTCATGGAGTTCCACAGGGATCTGTGCTAGGCCCTATTCTTTTTAGTTTATATATTCTTCCGCTAAGCAACATTATTAGAAAGCACTCTATACACTTTCATTGTTATGCAGATGATACACAATTATGCCTGTCAATGAGGCCAGATTATAGTTATCAGTTAGCAAAGTTAGAGGCTTGTCTTAAGGAAATCAAAGCTTGGATGACTCCCTGCTATAAAATTCAGATAAAACTGAAGTCATTCTAGTTGGTCCAAAAAAACCTTAGAAATACCTTTCCAAATCAAACTCTTAGTTGGATGAGGTTACTCTTTCTCTTAATAGTTCTTTGAGGAACCTTGGAGTTATTTTTGATCAAGATCTGATTTTTTTTTTTTAATTTACATATTAAACTTGCTTCTAAGACTGCCTTCTATCATTTGTGCAATATTTCCAAAATTAGGAGCACCTTGTCTCAAAGTGATGCTGATAAACTAATCCACGCTTTTCTTAGCTCTAGATAATATTATTGTAACTCTTCATAGTCAGGCAGTCCTAAAACATCTTTAAAAAGTCTTCAGCTGATCCAAAATGCTGCAGCAAGAGTTTCAACAGGTATTAGAAAGAGAGATCAGATCCCCTCGGTTCCGTCCGGTTCTTCATTGTCCATAGAGTTTAGAATTAAGTTTAAAATCCTTCTTCTCACTTACAAAACTCTAAATAATCAGGCCCCTTTTAATTTAAAAGATCTGATAATACCCTATTATCCTAACGATAATAGGGTACGATCCCAAAATGCACTACGATCCCAAAATGCAGGATTACTTGTAATAACTAGAAAAGCACTCGGAGAGTGCAGACCTCCGCCAAGCGCCACAGTTCCCCCCATACAGTGTTTGTGTGTACGTTTTCAGATTCCTTGACCATGAAAACATATGACTAGCAATTGGATTCACAATGATAGGATTAGTGGTTCAGTAGTAAAAGCATTACCTCCTTGGCGGAGGTAATAAACTGAAGTGTTGCTGTTGTGTCCATCTCCTCCATCTCCAAACTCCCAGGCTGCAGGCGTTGCAATTCATTGCACAACCGCGTACAACCCATAGGCCAATGGGTTTTGCGAGTGTTTTCATAGATCACTGAAAGCAGCACTCAGGGCTTCACTGATGGATGCAAATTGGGTAGACAGGTTGCCGTGGGTTTTATACTGGGGTTGCGCTCCGCGGCAAAAGAGGATTTGGAAGCTTCCCCGGCAGAGAGCTTGTTTTTGCGCAGCCCCTATGGCTGCCCGGGGAATTTCTGCCAAATAATCCCGCGCCCGACAGCTGCCCGTCTCAGCTTTTGCAGCATAGCGCAAACACAGGCACGCTACCGGGCCCGGCCCACCACTGTTTTCCGCGTGCTTTTGTGCCTAAAACTTTGAAGAACATGGAGTTCGTGTTCATCAGACACGACGACCAGCACCCTCCATTGAGCCTGCGCACATGTTGAAAATGGCCGTATCTCACAATGTTAAAGAATCCTTTAAAAAATTCCTGTATCCAGACGGTGATCCGGATCATCCCCAAAATTTGATCAGTTCTTCCTTGTACCATTTCCAACAATGCCTGAAAGTTTCATCGAAATCCGTCCAAAACTTTTTGAGTTATCTTGCTAACCAACAGACAAACAGACAAACAGACAGATAAGATAAGATAAGATAAGATAAGATAAGATAAGCCTTTATTAGTCCCACAACGGGGAAATTCCAGGATTGCAACAGCACAGGGATAGCAACACTCAGAGCAACAATCAGAAGGCAAGAAAAAAAAAACAAGCAAGCAAGAGCAGCTAATATACATATGTACATATTACTATAAAATATATATATACACACACACACACACAGACACACAGTGCAGAGCATTGTAGCTGGATGGAATAAATATATGAATATATGAACACACAGTGCAGAGCATTGTAGCTAGATGGAATAAATATGTAAATATATAAACACCCACAGTACGGAGCATTGCAGCTAGGTGGAATAAATATGCAAGTATATAAACACACACAGTGCGGAGCAATAAGATAAGATAAGATAAGATAAGCCTTTATTAGTCCCACAACGGGGAAATTCCAGGATTGCAACAGCACAGGGATAGCAACACTCAGAGCAACAATCAGAAGGCAAGAAAAAAAAACAAGCAAGCAAGAGCAGCTAATAAACATATGTACGTATTACTATAAAATATATATATATATATATACACACACACAGACACACAGTGCAGAGCATTGTAGCTGGATGGAATAAATATATGAATATATGAACACACAGTGCAGAGCATTGTAGCTAGATGGAATAAATATGTAAATATATAAACACCCACAGTACGGAGCATTGCAGCTAGGTGGAATAAATATGCAAGTATATAAACACACACAGTGCGGAGCAATGTAGCTAGATGGAATAATATGTAGATATATAAATATATAAACACACCCAGTGCTGAGCATTGTAGCTAGATGGAATAAATATGCAAATATATAAACACACACAGTGCAGAGCATTGTTGCTAGATGGAATGAAACAGCATAACCGTCTACTTAGTTATCCTACATGGTATGATTATGTGCCCATACATATTCTCACCCTCCATAGCGACCGGTATGTTCCTAGTTGTATGCCGGAGGGGACCATTGTGTAAGTCTATTGCATCTTTTGCATTCAAAAAACTATTAGTTTGTTATGTCTTTTTGCTATCTCTGCGAGCAGCCCTGCTTAGGTTGTACAGTCTGACAGCCGTTGGTAGGAAGGACCTACGAAACCTCTCGGTTGTGCACCTGGGATGATGTAGTCTGCTGCTAAATGAGCTCCTCAGTGCATTCAGTATGTCCTGCATAGGGTGGAACTCGGACTCCAGCAGAGATGACAGTTTAGCCACCGTCCTTCTCTCTCCTATCTCCTCCATCGGATCAAGGCGTTGCCCCAGGACAGAGCTAGCTTTCTTAATCAGTTTGTTCAGTCTCTTCCTATCGGCTGCAGTAATGCCACTGCCCCAGCAGACCACTCCAAAAGTGATGGCTGATGCCACCACCGTGTCATAGAATGACTTCAGCAGCGCCCCTTGTACACCAAAAGACCTGAGTCTCCTCAGCAGGAACAGCCTGCGCTGTCCCTTCTTGTAGAGTGCGTCAGTATTGTGTGACCAGTCTAGTTTATTGTTCAGATGAATACCCAGGTACTTGTAGGATGTCACCATCTCGATGTCTGTTCCCTGTATATTTACTGGTGCTGTGAGGGGCTGCCTATGCCTGCGGCAGTCCACCGCCAGCTCCTTAGTTTTCCTCGCGTTGATCTGGAGGCAGTTCCGATGGCACCAGTCCACAAAGTCCTGGATAAGCCCTCTGTACTCAGCTTCATCTCCGCTGGAGATGAGACCAACAATCGCAGAGTCATCAGAGAACTTCTGTAGATGGCAATGTGTTGTGTTGTGTGAGAAGTCCGCAGTATAAAGAGTGAACAGGAAGGGAGCCAGCACCGTTCCCTGGGGGGCCCCCGTGCTACTGATGATCGTGTCGGAAACACAGTCCCGGGTTCTCACAAACTGAGGCCGGTTCGTGAGGTAGTCCAGGATCCATGATGACAGGTGCTGGTCCACCCCTGCGCGCAGCAGCTTGTCCTTCAGGATCATCGGTTGGATGGTGTTGAAAGCACTGGAGAAGTCAAAGAACATGATCCTCACCATATTCCCGGGCTTCTCCAGGTGGGACAGAGAACGGTGAAGGAGGAAGATCACCGCATCCTCCACCCCAATGCCATGCTGGTAGGCGAACTGGAGTGGATCCATCGCTGGTTCCACCAGGGGGCGGAGATGAGCAAGGAGCAGTCTCTCCAGGGTCTTCATCAAGTGGGACGTCAAGACCACCGGTCTGAAGCTGTTCAGGTCTTTGGGGTGGGAAGTTTTTGGTACAGGTACCACACAAGATGTTTTCCACAGCTGTGGTACCCTCCCCAGTTCCAGGCTCATGTTGAAGATATACGTCACAATCCCACACAGCTGGTCTGCACAGGACTTGAGGAGCTTTGCGCTGATGCCGTCCGGTCCCGACGCCTTCCTCGCCTTGATCTTCCTCAGCTCCGTCCTCACCTGGGTCTTGGTCAGGGTCAGGATGGGGGGCTGTGTGTTGGGAGTGGGGGGGGTGTCGGTGGAGTGGGGAGTGGGCAGCAGGACTTGATTTCTTAGTGGCAGCAGTGGTTGTTGTGCAGACAGGGGGGAGGGCGGTTGGTCAAATCTATTGAAAAACAGATTCAGGTTGTTTGCCCACTCCCTGCCCCCCGTGGCCTGGGGGGAGGTATTCTGGAGCCCCGAGATGGTTTTGAGGTTTCTCCAGACCCCGCTGATGTCGCTCTGTTGCAGCTTGTCCTCCATCTTCTTCCTGAAGCTGTCCTTGCCTTCTCTGATCTTTCTCCTCAGCTCCCTCTGTACGGACTTCAGCATCTCCCTGTTCCCCAACCTGAAGATCCTCTTCTTCTCTCTCAGAAGTGTTTTTATCTCAGGGTTGATCCAGGGTTTGTTGTTTGAGTGACGCCGTATGGTCTTGGTGGGAACGGATTTGTCCACACAGAAGCTGAGGTAGCCCGTGAAGGTGTGAATGAGGCCATCGATGTCCTCACCATGTGGATCACAGAGCTGCTTCCAGGCAGTGGCTTCAAAACAGTCCTTTAGAGTGTCCATTGTCTCCTCAGACCATAACTCCACAGTGTGCATGGCCGGAGGTTGTCTGTGCACTAGGGGTTTGTACACAGGTCGGAGATGAACCAAGTTGTGATCCGATCTCCCAAGTGGGGGGAGTTGTGATGAGGTGTACGCCTCCTTAGTGTTTGCGTAGAACAAATCCAGTGTTTTATTGTCTCTAGTGTGGCATGTGACATACTGGGTGAAAGTGGGCAGAATGGGAGACAGTGAAACGTGGTTGAAATCGCCTGAGATGAGGAGAAGAGCATCTGGGTGTTCTGTCTGCAGCCTGCTGGTTACTGAATGGATGACGTCACGCGCTGTCCCAGCGTTCGCCGTCGGATTTGCATAAACAACAATGCAGATCACGTGTGAGTATTCTCTCGGGAGATATGTAGGCCTCATGCTAACAGCTAGCAACTCAATGTCTTTGCTGCAGTGTCGTTGTTTAACAGTGATATGTCCCGTTCTACACCAGTTGTTGTTAACATACATCATCACTCCACCGCCCCTAGTTTTGCCACTCTCTGGTGTTCGGTCAGCTCGTATCATGTGAAAACCCTCCAGCTCAATGTTAGCATCTGCTGCTAGTTCAGTTAGCCACGTCTCAGTAAACAAAAGGAGAGAGCACTCCCGGTAAGTGCTATCATAACGGGAGAAACGTTATGTCTGTCTGTTATCATAAACAGACAAACGTTGGTAAAAACATAACCTCCTGCGGCCTGCGGCCTGGCGGAGGTAACTAGAATCTCCAAAAAGCACAATGTGATGCTGAGATCAGTCGACTGTACACTGCTGCAGTGTACAGTCGAAACATGTTAAGAAGGTAAATACATCTCCTTTCTATTTTATTTTTGTCTTTTATAAGAACAAAAGATAAATAAATAATGACCTTGATGGACGAAAACAGACCACGTACTCCAGCAAGCGAGGCCCCTTCACCGCCGGTAAGTGACAAATTTTGTTGTTTCTTTACATTGTACTGATTTTCTTGTTCATATACTTTGAAGATTAGATGACAACATACCCCTGTACAAAAAACGGTGTCAAAAGACTGAACCAATCTTTGTGTAAATATGTCCAATGTCCACTTTTGACTGAGTTATGTAATTCAATATAGCTGCCATGGTATTATGCAAATTAGATGTGTAAATTCACTCCTATCTGAAACTTTGGGTCATATTTTACATCTTTCTAACTGACAGTAAGCCATTATCGCTTACCACTTTAAAGTTACAGCCTTGGAAAGTTCTGGCATCTGATCTGACTAGCTTCTTGAAAAAAAATCTTTATCACTGTTGACCACTGGGGTTATGTCGCAGTTTGGCGACAGTCACACTCAAACAGTAAACAGATGTAGCAGACTCAAGCTGGATTGAACACTAAAATTGGAACTTTGCTTCATGTATGAACAAACAGTCTAACCTCTGCCAAGGTTCATAACCCCCAACAGGATCCAGTTGTGATGGAGGACCATATACAGCACCCCTGGCCCCGTCTCTTCCTTGCTTTCAACACAGATCTATGACATGGAGAAGAGAGAAGAAGGAAACAAACTCCCACACTAAGACATTATTTTAAGACCACAGCCGTAAACTCTTGCAGAACAGCATTTTTTTTTTTTCAAGACTTCCTAAATGTGCTCACAATGTTGTTGTATTATATGTTGTCATAAATGTTTCATGTATGCATGCTTTTCTTACTTATGAACCCTCATAGATTAGAAAATTCAGATAGAGGTATTTTGAAAATGTGTGCCTAGTTTGTGATAGATGTCTATGACTTCACTTCCCTTTGGGATGAACAAGCTTTCCCAAGGGGCTGTAAGATGGTCATGCAAAGCCCTGATTGGCCAATCCCTCAGGACTGCCATGTGGCTATGTGCCTTTATCACATTTCCAGACAAGAATTTGCTCTCTTTTGCTGCTGTTCTTCTGAGGAGGGAGGTCATCATCTCTCTCTCTCTCTCTCGTGCGCATGCGTGGGCGTTTGTGGGAGCAGGGGTGTGGAGTGGTGTCGAGTGAGTACTTTAAACTTTGTATTTTCTAACTTTTTCTCTATCTTGTGTGTTTGAGGTGTGTGTGGTTAATATAGTGGGTTGAGTGTGGGTGTGTTGGGGTGTGAGTGTTGGAGTGAGTGTGTCGGGGAACGGTAGCTTCTGCTGCCGGTTTTTCTCGGCCGGCATCATGCCGGTGATTGATGGTGGTGTGGAGTTTGAGCGCTTAACCCGGCGTCATGGTGTGAGAATCCTCCCGACAGTTCCCTGTTCTGTGGAGGAGGCCAGCCTCGCTGTAGGACAGGTGGTTGGGCATGGAAGCATAAAATCAGCATCGAGGATGAACAGCGCAATTGTGATCTTTCTGGATTCGACTGAAAAAGCTGATCAGGTGTGGCACAGGGAGTGGTCATAGGTGACACTTTTACTCTCGTTTTACCGCTGGCGAACCCGTCTAGGAGGATCACCATCTCAAACGCTCCTCCTTTCGTTAAAAATGATCAGCTGATTAGAGAGTTGTCCCGTTTTGGCCAGGTTGTGTCCCCTATCAGAATGGTCTCTCTGGGTAGTAAATCACCCCTGCTGAAGCATGTTGTATGTCACAGGAGGCAGTGTTTCATGGTGTTAAAAGACAGCTCTGCTGAACTGAACGCGTCTTTTAATTTCAGGATTGACGGCTTTAGCTACTTGGTGTTTGCAACATCTGAAACCATGAAGTGTTTTGCGTGTGGCACAGAAGGCCATCTTATTAGGTCATGTCCTGAAAAGGCGAACACAAAGAGCACTGGCAGTAAGAAAGGTGACGCCGCTGTTTCTGGTGGTCCGGAGGGTAGTGCTACATGTGGTGCGGCGGATGCCGCTGCGGCGCCTGCCTCTGCTGGGGCGGTCGCGGCCGCGACCGCGACCGCGGCCGCGTCCGCTTCTACTTCTGCGGGGGCGTCCGTGTCCGCGTCCGCTTGTGCTGGGGCGGCCGCGGCGGGCGCGGTAGTTGCCCCCCCAAACAGTGATGGTGGGGAATTTCTGTCTGGCGGCAGCTCTGATCATTGTGACGAGCCTGTCGCCCAGGGTAAACAGGTGGAGGGTGTAAGTAAAAGTGCAGTTAAACGAAGGAACGTGGGTGAGCAGACTTTGCAGGCGGGGGAGGAGCGGTTTGAGGCTGTAGGGGACACACAGAGCAAACACTGCATGACAAACGTTGCAGTTCATGAAGAAATGCAGGAATGTAGTTTTGCTGAAGAGGATCCTTTTAAAGCTGCACAAAAAAGAAAAAGTGCTGAAAACTTGCAGAGCTCTGCTAAATCTAGTAGGGTTGGGAAGTTAGATTTACTAGATGAGAGCGTCTCTGACGAAAGTGGAGCTGAGTCTGAAATGATGCAGACGCAGGAGGAGCAAAGCTCCTATTGTTTTACCAAAATTAGGCAATTTCTCCAGGTGACCAAGGGGAGCAGAGCTGTGAAAGTGGAAAATTACTTTCCAGATCTGGAGTTATTTGTGGCATCAGCTCGCAAGCTGATGAAACTGAATGATGGGAATGAGACTTTTACTGATCAGGAAATTTTTCGTTTAAAGAAACTGGTTGTCAAACTGAAATCACAAATTACTAACAGTCATGTTGACTCTTAGTTTGTTTCTTCCCTTTTATGCTATGTGTGTGTTTTTTTACTGTACCTTATTTTTATCCTTTTTAATGCCCCACCTTAGAATTGGCACTCTTAATATAAACGGGGCCAGGGATGATGTAAAAAGGGCCTCTTTATACAAGCTTTTTAATTTAAAAGCACTTGACGTGCTGATGGTCCAGGAGACTCACAGCACTGTAGACATTGAGTGCCAGTGGAGAAAAGAGTGGGATGGCTGCTTTTTTTTTAGCCACAAATCCAATAATAGTGGAGGGGTGGCTGTACTTTTCTCTAGGGGTTGTGTGCCTGTCTCTTATGAGGTAGAAGAGGTGGTGAAAGGACATGTACTCTTGCTAAAGGTACAGTTTGAAAACGTAAACTTGGTTCTTATAAACGTGTATGTGCCAACCCAGAGAGCAGAAAGGATCAGGGTCTTTAATATGCTATCAGATACGGTTAGATCCTGTAATCCAAATAGTTTTTTATTTCTGGGGGGTGATTTTAACTGTACATTAAACCACAGACTGGACAGGAACCATCAGGAACCTCACCCTGCTTCTGCCAATAGGCTGAGGGAACTAGTGAAGGCACATGAAATGGCCGATGTGTGGAGATCACATCATGGGGACCAGAGGCAGTACACCTGGAGCCATGCTAAAGATAACCTCTTATCTATGGCTAGGTTAGACCGTTTCTATGGTTTTAAACACCAAATGAGTGTTTTTAAAAATAGTTGTATCTGTCCTGTTGGTTTCACTGATCACTGCCTGCTGATTTGTTCTGTTTTCATTGAAAATGTAAAGTGTAAGAGTGCTTTTTGGCATTTTAATAATACACTTTTAAATGATGTGTTTTTTAAGGGAGTTTTTCATGATGTATGGAAGTCACACAGGGAACAAAAATCTTCTTTTAGTTCTCTCCAAATGTGGTGGGATTTTGGTAAGGCACAGATAAAACAACTCTGCCAACAGTACACTCAAAATGTCACTCGTAGCTTGACCCAATCCTTGAAAGTTCTGGAGACTGAGGTGGTAGAGCTAGAGGAGTTACTCAGTTCTACAGGAAAACAGGAGCACTTAGAGGCTCTCAAGTCAAAAAGGTCAGCCTTGGCTAGCTTGCTAGGGGTCACCGCACAGGGTGCTCTGGTCCGCTCACGCTACATGGATGTAGCTCTGATGGACTCGCCCTCCCAGTACTTTTTTGGACTGGAGGGGAAAAATGGACAGAGAAAGCTCATTCACTCCTTGTTGGGCGATGACGGGAGAACAATCTCCACAGCAGCAGAGATCAGGAAACACGCTGCTAGCTTTTACAGTGAATTGTTTAGAGCAGAGTGGAGGGAGGACACGTCACTGGGCCAGGTTTTCCTTGATGGTCTTCCAGTGCTCTCAGAGGACCTTGTTGCCGGCTTGGATGCTCCACTGTCTCTGTCTGAGCTGCATACGGCGCTAATGAGCCTCCAGAATGGAAAATCACCAGGCATAGATGGTCTCTCTGTGGACTTTTTTAAGGAATTCTGGCCCCTGCTTGGTCCAGACCTGCTGGAGGTTCTCCAAGATAGCTTGGAAAGGGGGACCCTACCCACGACCTGCAGGAGGGCCATCATCACACTGTTGCTGAAAAAGGGGGACCTCCAGAGCCTAAAGAACTAGAGGCCAGTCTCTCTGCTCTGCACAGACTACAAGATTCTCTCAAAAGCTCTGGCCCGAAGACTGAGAAAGGTGATGAGCGAGCTCATTCATGTAGACCAGACTTACTGTGTGCCTGGCAGGCTGATTAGTGACAACGTCACTTTAATTCGGGATATTTTGGAGGTCTCTGGTTCACTGGCGGTAGAAATTGGTTTGATTTCAATTGACCAGGAAAAGGCGTTTGATCGGGTTGAACACCAATATTTATGGACAGTTTTAACAGCTTTTGGGTTCAGCCCAGGCTTCATAGCCAGGATACGGGTCTTGTACAGTGACATTGAGAGTGTGCTGAAGATAAATGGGGGCCTGTCTGCCCCTTTAAAAGTCCAGAGGGGGGTTCGGCAGGGCTGCCCTCTCTCAGGGATGCTGTACTCCCTCGCCATAGAGCCTTTGCTTCACTGCCTGAGAAGGGATCTATCAGGAGTTACTTTTCCTGGCTGTGACACCACGTTCAAGCTGTCGGCCTATGCAGATGATGTAGTCATTCTGCTAAACAAGCAGAGTGACACTGACGTTCTGGTTAGGAGTGTCAATCTTTTTGGCCAACTTTCCTCTGCAAAGATAAACTGGGGGAAAAGCGAGGCTCTGATGGTGGGGGAGAAACTAGAAAATCAGCTTACGCTGCCGGGTGGGTTGATTTGGAAAAAAGGAGGTTTTAAGTATCTTGGTGTCTTTATTGGAAATCAGCAGTTTGAGCAAAAAAATTGGGATGGGGTCATAGAGAAGATTAACGGGAGACTAAACAAGTGGAAGTGGCTAATGCCGAGAATATCTTTTAGAGGAAGAGTGCTCATTTTAAATAATCTTGTTTCCTCATCCCTGTGGCACCGCCTCATGTGCATGGACCCCCCTGCTGGTTTGTTTTCCAAAATTCAGTCTGTTTTGGTGGACTTTTTTTGGGGGGGTGGACTCCACTGGGTTCCTCAAGCCCTGTTATTTCTTCCCAAAGAGGAGGGGGGGCAAGGAGTGATTCATTTAGCTAGTAGAGGTGCTGCTTTTAGACTGACTTTCATACAGAGACTGCTGACGGGCCCCCAGGACCTGGTATGGAGGCCTTTGGCCTGTGTTATTTTACAGAGAGTCCTTGGGCTTGGGCTAGACCTCCCTGTGTTTTTAATGGATTTTAAGAACTCTAATGCACTGTCTTTACCCAGTTTTTACCGCAGTCTCTTTTCAGTGTGGACTCTTTTTAAAAAACAAAGAGGGCCATGCGATTCCCTCTACTGGTTGTTGAGGGAGCCGCTGGTTTTTGGTGGTCGCCTTGGTGTCCTGCCGGGAGTTGGAAGGACCTTCCTTGATAGGCTGTGTTCCAGGAACATTCTCACTCTGAAGCAAGTGGTGGGACTGGCTGGTCCTGGCCTCAACAACGCCTCAGCTTTAGCAGCTCATCTTGGTGTCAGGTCGATTCGTTTCATCGATGGTCTTCTTGCACACTGGAAACAGGAGCTTCATGGACTTGAGCACTCCCTACTCTTGGACTTTAGCAATGGCACGCTGCAGCCAGAAAGCACTGACCCCTTTCCCTCTCTCACGCTCCATATGGACTTTGACGTCGCTCCTTGCTCCTTACTGGCTTTCTGTGCTCCCACTGGTGTGGACTTTGGAGGAGCCAGTGGTAAGGCACTCTACAGACTGGTGGTGATGGCACTCAACAAGGACCGATTGAACACCTGTGTGGACACTCCTTGGAGAGCCTATTTTAAACTAGGAAAAGGGCATCGGCCTGCCTGGAGGGCTCTTTACAAAGCCCCTCTCCCTAAGAGGCATGGAGACTTACAGTGGAGGGTCCTGCATGGTATTATAGCAGTCAATGCTTTTGTTTCTGTGATTAACAGCAGTGTCAGTGATCAGTGTGTTTTTTGTTCCTCTAGGGAGACTGTTTTTCATTGTTTTATTGAATGTCAGCGCCTGAGTGGCCTCTTTGAACTTCTCACAAAACTTTTTCATATTTTTAAGGAAGTTTTCTCTAAGCAGGTTTTCATTTGTGGTTTTATGTACAATCGTCGTTTTAAGCAGAAGTGTCAACTACTGAACTTTGTTTTAGGACAGGCAAAGTTGGCTATCTATGTAAGCCGGAGAAGAAAACTTGAAAATGTTGAGAATGATGTTGATGTCAAAATTTTATTTGTGAGGCTACTTAAAGCCAGAATCAGGCTGGACTTTCAGTTTTTTATGGGGAATGGGGATGTGGAAGGTTTCAGGACCCTCTGGTCCCTGGAGAATGTCCTCTGTTCAGTTCATGATGGACAGCTTTTTTTTGGGCGTTTTTTGGGGGATTAATTTTCTGTGTAACATAGCATGATATAGAAATTGTATTGACTGATGGACAAGTGTGTTTATTAAAGATCTTTTAAAAATCAAAAATCTCTCTCTCTCTCTCTCTCTCTCTCTCTCTCTCTCTCTCTCTCTCTCTCTCTCTCTCTCTCTCTCTCTCTCTCTCACACACACACACACACACACATATATCATTATTCATTATTATTTAATTTACTTTACTGCCACTTGGATTGTTTTTCTTTTAATTATGATGCTTTATTAAGCATCGGGGGGGATATGATAGATACTACTTTTATATTATTCTTATATTATTCCATGTCTTTGATATTCTCATATATGCATTTTATATATAGCCTTGTGGCAGCTTCATTCTGTGTATAAGAGTGCATGAGTTAGCAAATATAAATCACATAGCTGTTAATGGATGTCCAGTCTATGAGTGAATGTGGTGTTCAGATATTTGTTAAGACACAGCTGTTTTCAATTTGTCATGTTCAGTTCTGTGTGACTGAGAGTGTATTTATATCTCTGTTTCCTTTGAGTAAAAAAAGATAAGGACTGTGTGCTTCGTGGACTCTCAAGGACAAGACTCGATGTCTTGCTGGACATTAATCTTCCATTTTCCCATTGATAAAACAGCTTTATAAACCTTGAGCGTGGAATGTTTGATTCAGGAGTATGGATGGTCAGACATAGTTCTCTGCCTCTGTATTTCTCCCTCATCAGCCATGAGGAAGATAAATATACTTACATTTAAATATTCTGCCTGATTTTTTGACTCAGAATGATTATGCTGAAAAATAATCTAACATGGATATTTCTGCAGGACAACTTAAAGACAAAGCTCTGCCCCCAGTGCTTTCAACTTCCCCAGCAATAATAATGACCCTTCTTTTGTGCTTTATAGATGTTTGTTATACAATTTATTCTTACCAGTTTTTCCTGAAAAAAGCCTCAGCCAGAATTTCCACTGACTCCGAATCTGGTCCATTATGGCTGCGATCTGGTCTCCACCAGAAACTCAATGTTCTACTTCCCACCTGTTATCATCCAGGCATTCTGTCCATGTTGTTTTTTTTTTTTGTTGTTGTTGTTGTTTTTGTTTTTGAAGAGTATGCACAATTCTGTTATCACTAGTTTGTTGGGTTATACTCAGTTCTTAGTTCAGTTTTTTTTTCTCCCTGATTCAGTTTATTTATGATTACTGTCTGCATTATTTGTCCTTTGTGTTCTTCAGTGTTCTTTGTCTGCACAGCCCCCGCCTGTCTTGTTTGTAGCTGATTCTTTGTCAGTTCCTAATTTGCTCCGGCTGTCTCATGCTAGTTTAATTATTCTGCTCCCTACATACAAGCCAGTCTAAGTTTGTGTTAAGCTTCGTTCACACTATAGTGTCAGAGAAATCAGACAAAGTAGTCCAAGCGTTGGTGAAATTACGTTGGTGAGAAGGTTTTTTTTTTTTTCAAACCAGTGCACACCAACTTTTACAAACTTTTGCTAGCATTTACCAGCATTGCATTCAGCATTGGTAAACTTTTGCCATCTTAGACTAGCGTATGTGCAGCTGTTGCCAACTTAAGCAAATGGATACTCAGAACAGGTCAGCTGACATCAGTGTCAGGCGATGCTCATAAAAAGATGAGCATTTGTGGAGGCTTCCTGGCATTCTGGACGTGGATCACCCAAGTCTGTAGGACTTCCCAGGTTTGACTGGACTGTTCAACTTGCTGTACAACTGGTTTAATTCGCCCCACAGACTGGGTGAAAAGCTTGGAGTCTGTGCCAATGTCTCCAGCCTTTCCTCGCTCACCAGTTCCTGTCTTCCTCTCCCCAGCTCCACAATACTTCACGGGCTGGAGGAAATCTCCCTAGCAGTGGCTCCTGTGTCAGCAGTAATGCCGGCTCCACATCATTCTCCAGCTGCAGTGCCAGCTCCAACATCTGCTGTGCGGGTGCCCAGGACCGCTGCCCCTTCAGCTCCAGAACCTGCTCCAAGGTGCCTCCTGGCCCCAGTGCCAGCTCCTCATCGCTTCTCAGCTCCAGTACTTCTCCATGGTGCCTTCCAGCTCCAGCGCCAGCTCCACCGGCCATCTTTCCTGCAGTATATCCTGAGGTCGTCACCCAGCAGCAGGAGACCAGGATTTAAGCCTAGTACCTTTTCATTTATGTTCTACCACTATTTTTGAAAAGACTTGTCTTTCTCCTGGTGGGGGGACCCAGGCACACTGCCCACCAGTCTCTGCTGCTTATGACTGTGGTGTAGCCTCACTGACCTCCTGTTTTCCTCCATTGTCTGAGGTGATCATGTTGAGGATGGACCCCCAGGAGGACCATGACCCATCATTTTCATCATCGGAGTATGCCATCACCATCTTCAGAGGAGTCTTCTTCACCCTTTGTCCAAGATGTCAGGAGACCTCCACCCTTTGTCCAAGGGGTCAGGAGCCCTCCACCCTTTGTCCTTCCTGTGCTGCTGGCTGTTGGTGTGGTTTGCTCTGTGCTTAGCTCTCTTCACTCTCCTGAGGATTATTGCCTTTAAATGTATTTTTATCATTTTTTTTCTATCTACCATCACCTCTCACTTCTGTATAAAGAGCCTCTTGCATCCGTTTGCACACTGTGTCCACCTAATCAACTATCTGAGCCTTTTGTTCACCTTTCATCGGTGTTTGTGTTAGCTTCGGGTTAGCCACAAGCTATAGCTACTAGCTCTCCTTCCTCCTCATCTCTGGTGTGCTCTCTAGGTCAGATGTTTAGCTACACCTATGCCTCTTTTAGTAATAATTCCAAACGTAACAATGTTGTCTTTTTGAGATGAGGTTGTCTGATTTGGAATCCCAGCTCAGCTGCAGTGAAACACCGTCAGCACCAGTTAATAATGACAGACTGCCCTTAGCTGCAGAGAAGTACCCTAGCAAAGGGCCTGTTAGCTTTCCCCCAGCTTCCACCTCTCCTGAGCAGCCAGGAGGAGAATGGGTGGGTGACGGTGAGAACGAAGCATAGTCGCAAGCCCTTGGTTCACCACCAAACTTGTTATTGTTTCTAATCGCTTTTCCCCCAGCGACACACCTGCTGAGGAAAAACTTTGATCACTGTCAACTCTATAGTCAGAAACGTGAAGCTAGAGACTCCAGCGGCCGTAGTCAAATACATTCCCCGGGTCAGAGCAGG